>JANAVB010032619.1:13177710-13347204 GCA_029216955.1 Iris pallida
CGGTGTCTTTGTTGCAGCCAAATCTTAGGCCCAAATATTGTCTTCCGATCGTGTACACATTCTACTCAACGCATTGATATAGTGAACACCACACACGACTCAATCCAAAGAATACACGCGGATCGTCGCCCATGCCGACACATCCATAAGAACTAGTTACTAGCGTCCAGCGCTATAATGGACTCCCTTTGTAGCTTTTGATTAGACGAACGCCCCTTGCCAACACGAGTAGCGAGCTCCGTTGCAAGTCCCCGCCTAACCCGTGCGGTCATCCAGCACAGCTACGATGTCTACCATCGAAACGGTTCCCATGGGCCACCTGAGTCATCGTTCGAAAAACTATTTATTTTACCATGTACAAGTTATCCAATGACCATGCAAGACTCGACTCTAACTGACGTCTCACACAGTCAATCTACTTCTAGTGTTACCATCTCTTTCAGGGCCAAGTTCAATACTTCTCACATCTAAGACCTTGTCTCGACGACCCGGTCGCGAGCATTCTTCTTTCTTGTCCCTATCATTTTA
Organism: Iris pallida; assembly: GCA_029216955.1. Classification (NCBI taxonomy): domain Eukaryota; kingdom Viridiplantae; phylum Streptophyta; class Magnoliopsida; order Asparagales; family Iridaceae; genus Iris; species Iris pallida. The sequence continues at coordinate 13,178,239 of JANAVB010032619.1, forward strand.
TTCGACTCAGGAGCGACTATTTGAAAGCCCTCCTTCCAACTCAATTTAATCAACCGTGGCATGTGCCTTAAAAACACTAAGTCCGTGACATCGTGTCTTAAATCCACTTGAACTCTATGCGACACCACCGCCTAAGTCATACTCTATATGACGGGCCTTGAGACTGTAAGACTATGTGGTTATACCCCACCGTGGAACTTATAGGACCATACTTGCTACTACTCTGGTAACCTAACATAACTTGCCTAACTTAACTTTACAACAACTTGACGAGCAAAGACTGTGTCAAGCTTTGCCTTGATGGGACGTGTCGTACACGTGTCCGGCTTGAACAAATAAGTTATTTGGTTGCCTAGACTTATGCCATAAGATGTGTAATACAGCTTAACCAATAGGGCGGGCAAAGGCTATGCCAAGCCTTGGACAATGGATCCTGCATGCCTTATCAAGCATTCATGCGGGCGACGCCTATGACTTAGGCTACGTTCATAACTTCGTCTACACAACCAACTTTCCTTCTTCCAAGCCACGGGACGAAGGATCGAGTGTCATTTTCAAAGCACGTCGTGCACCAACTCTAAGCCGACCGTTAGACCTTTCCATATTCTAACTCAATTCGATCCGTCGGGATTATTCCCTTAGTTATGTGGATTCGTCTTTTTTATTATCAAGCCTACGTGTGCAAGTTGAAAACATGAGATTTATTATATGAAGGCTAAGATGAGATGAGTTCACCGAAACTACCCCACCTGAGCGAGCGGTCGCCTCGACCAAGCGATGTCTTCGAGCAGCCGTTGCAAGGCTAAGTCCGAACGTCGTTGGCATTCCGATTCCTCCGATTGACTGAGCAGGATGGGGCACTACATCATACACCCCTCAGAAAAAGTTTCATCCTCGAAACTAACTGAGTACTTACTCATTGACTTATCACTCGAACGTTCAACGACTCTCGCATATTTCTCCTATGTATTTCCCAAATCCGAGCCACGCCCGTACTACTATCAATCTTTTCTTTAATACGATTTTAAAATCTCCGACACTTTTCCATTCCTCAAGTCTCACTTGAATTCAACGTATCACTTAGTTGGATCGTGCATATATTTTAAGCGTCCCTAAAATACATGTATTTCAGCCAAGCCTCGTAATAGCGAATTCTGCCATCACCACTCGAGTTGGATCGTGCACATATTCAAGCATCCGTGATATACATGCATGTCAACCAAGACTCATGAGTGGTGCCTCCATAATTCCTATCCCTCCGTACCGCGACATCTTCCTAACCGCTAGGCTATGTCTTTGTGCTAAAGTCATTCGTCAGTATTGGAATCATAGTTCCCAAACAACAATATCAACACTGACCCCATCCTAAGGTCAAACCAAGTTAATAGTATGGGGCTTTCTACCCAAGCTTGCATCACTCCGATTCCTAAACATCGAGCATCGATTTCCTACACACATCCCAATATTTTGTCGCACGGGATTTGAGTAATTCAGCAAATCCATCCTATGATAACTCACATTTCAACCAATTCTTTAACATATCAATATCACTCGTTCATCAAGCCATTTCACATAGTCTATCTCTTCGAACACGTTTGACATAATCCGCTTATCAATCATCCTCAAGTCAAGCACACTACGACACGATTCATCGCTAAACCATAATTCATATTTCATACTTCATAAGTCATTTATCCCAATTCACGTATTCGATCACAAGGTCGTTTGGCTTGACAATATGTTGCACCCCAATCTCATGCGAGTCCGATTATCTACGGTGGGCATGAATCACCATGCAACGCTCCTGCCGAATAATCATTCTCATCGGGGCGTAACTCATGTTCGAGTCTAGACTAATTCATTCTCGATGCACGAATTGGACCTACTCAATCCCCAAGTTTATTTCATTCATCAATCGCAAGTCCAAACATCCTCAAATTTTCCTTCGCATCAAACCAATAAGTCGAGACAATCAAAGCTGTCGCGTCCTAGATTTTTTGAGTTCGATCATTCCCACGACATGAATCACCATGTCAGCGCTCACGTAAAACGATCGCCCCAAATCCGATGTGACGCATGTGCGAGACTAGAGTTGCGCTCGCGCAAGACAAGATCATTGACGTTGTGGTTATCAACGTAACCATCAAGACACGATCATTTTCATCCAACATTCATCTCAATCAAAATCCTAAGTATATTATCCGTCAGAACGATAACACTTGCACGACCATCATTCGCCGAGTTAGAGTACCTCCGAGTTATCGCATATCAATCTTTGATATGCCTCAATACCATCGATGACATACGTAACCTGACGATCTTCCTTTGTAATAAGTTTCGAGTCGTGCGAATGATGCTATCATCCGACTGGATAATCTCCTCGACATTCAAATCAATTTTGATCATTATCCCTCGAATCATTCACAACATCAATTTCTTCAAACCCAAATTCACGTATTGTACATCCGTCTATCTCAAGTCATTGAGCAACATTTTTCTTCAAATCATATCATTCCTTGCTAACTCAAATCATCGGGCAACATTCAATCCAATCCTTAGAGTCATTTACGTAACTTTAAAATTCAACTTTTTTATGCACGCTATCTTTCCATCGTACTAACTTTTTCTATACGATCCGTATCAATATCCTTGATCAAGTCATCCATTCGTACACCCTAACTTTTTCCTCTATTCGATTTCACCTACTCAATTATTTTGCATTTTATACTCGCGCAATCCTCGATCCCGTGCACGTTCCGTGCGCAGTCAATTCTAGGTTGTTCGAATCAACTCGTCAAATCTCAAGACTACTACTTATTCAACGATACTCAATCTATGACTTTGCATACATGCGACGCTTGTTGATAGACTCATCGACACCCCCGCATCCTCAATCGATCGATCGACATCACTGAAGCTATCGCATACACCACATAGGAATGAAGTCATTCGACAAATCCTCAACTTATCATTCGAATAAAAATCGACTTCATTAAATTTTTCCGTTCGGGCTATTCCTAAATTTCTAAGCACGCTTATCTATATCGCAACGACGTTATCGACGCTCGATAGCACCCCTATCGATAGTCATCTCATTTACTCAATCGAGTTCAACTCATTCTTGCTCGATACTATTTAATTCTCGTACTCGACTTTTCTATGGTCGACACAACTTTGGTGTATATGCCCAGCCCGACTTAGCCAACCGTGCTTACGCAAACCATCTTTTTGTTTCTTGTCAAAAACTGTTATCCTACGTTTAGACTTATTGTATGATATCCCGTAGGATATTTTAGAGAGAGCACACCAACGATATCAACATGTAGAAGCAACAATTCAGAGTTTACGGAAACAACGGAGTTAAAGAATTCAATCGATAGTCCAAGGACGTAAAGCCGTGCTCTGATACCATTATGTTACGCCCCGCTCCCGTAGGAGCGATCGTCCTCACTAAGGCGTGATGCCGCACTGAGCCTAGATTGCGCTTGTGCAAGGCAGGTTCCATAATAGCCTATTGCAGCGGCTGCGACGGGATTCGTCGCACAGAAGTCCCAAGCAAAGACATTGAATAATAGCAGCAGAAATTTGAAGCAAAACACAAGTTATTCAAAAGAAGCTATTTATTGATATTGAAACAAAGGTTACAAAAGGCGCAAGTCCAAGATTACAAGTCACTCAAGCTCACTCTTCTCACATATTACAAGTTACTCAGCTCTCTCTCATCTCTCAAATACAAGCCTTGAGCCAGCGGATGCTTCGGAAGGCGACGTCCATACATTATGTCCCGTATAAGTCTTGACTCCATGCGACCGCACACTTCGAAATGCCAAGGAACTCCAGTGCCTCGACTCATCCAAGCGAGCTTCAGCGCCATGAGCTTCTACCTGTGCCTGCATAAGAAAACTATGTGGGTGTCAGTACTCAACTGTAGTGGTGGAATGAGCTCCTCGTCCACCCATACAAAACTGACACGTTTCATTACTTTGTGCAACATAGTCCCTTTATGATTGTCTTTCTACTCTTGTCTTAGGATTAGTTTTAGGACAGACGCCTTGGCCTATTTTGTGTCTCAAGACCATCCCGTGCTTGCATCAACGTTAACCTATCAAGTCATGCTTGCCTTTCGGCTCGTAATCAAAGACGCAACTACTCGGTGAGACTCCATTCCTCATGTGACCGTACTACAAATCCATCGTGTCGTGCCTCACAACTCAGTATGACTTAACCATATCGCCGCCTCGCGGCCCTTGCTACTTTGATCACCAACTGTCCCAATCAAGACTTGTGGGCTAAGTGTCACTCGACCGACTTTACCTTGCAGCGTTTCCTGACTTAAAATCAAGATGACTCAAATCCAACTTATGTAACTTATATGCCGATAACTTAAGACTCGACGTCACATCTTATGCCAAAGCACGGTGTCTTTGTTGCAGCCAAATCTTAGGCCCAAATATTGTCGTTCGATCGTGCACACATTCGACTCGACTCATTGATATAGTGAACACCACACTCAACTCAATCCAAAGGAATACATGCAGATTGCCGCCCATGCCGACTCATCTATATGAACTTGTCACTAGCGTCGAGCGCTATAATGGACTCCCTTTGTAGCTTTTGATTAGACGGACGTCCCTTGCCAGTGCGAGTAGCGAGCTCTGCTGCAAGTCCCTGCCTAACCCTTGCGGTCATCCAGCACAGCTACGATGTCTACCATCGAAACGGTTCCTATGGGCCGCCTGGGTCACCGTTCGAGAAACTATTTATTTTACCTTGTACAAGTTATCCAATGACCATGCAAGACTTGACTCGAACTGACGTCTCACGCAGTCAATCTACTTCTAGTGTTACCTTCTCTTTCAGGGCCAAGTTCAATACTTCTCATATCTGAGACCTTGCCTCAACGACCCGGTTGCGAGCATTCTTCTTTTTTGCCCTATCATTTCATTCGACTCAGGAGCGATTATTTGAAAGCCCTCCTTCCAACTCAATTTAATCAACCGTGGCCCGTGCCTTAAAAACACTAAGTCTGTAACATTATGTCTTAAATCCACTTGAACTCTATACGACACCACCGCCCAAGTCATACTCTATATGACGGGCCTTAACACCGTATGACTATGTGGTTATACCCCGCCGTAGAACTCATAGGGTCGTGCTTGCTACTACTCTGGTAACCTAACATAACTTGCCTAACTTAACTTTGCAATAACTTGACGAGAAAGGCTGCGTCAAGCTTTGCCTTGATGGGACGAGCCTTACACGTGTCCGGCTTGAACAAATAAGTTATTTGGTTGCCTAGACTTATGCCATATGATGTGCAATACAGCTTAACCAATAGGGCGGGCAAAGGCTATGCCAAGCCTTGGACAATAGATCGTGCATGCTTTATCAAGCATTCATGCGGGCGACGCCGATGACTTAGGCTACGTTCATAACTTTGCCTACTCAACCAACTTCTCTTCTCCCAAGCCACGGGATGAAGGATTGAGTGTCATTTTCAAAGCATGCCGTACACCAACTCTAAGCCGACCGTTGGACCTTTCCGTATTCTAACTCAATTCGACTCGTCGGGATTATTCTCTTAGCTATGTAGATTCGTCTCTTTTATTATCAAGCCTACTTGTGCAATTTGAAAATATGAGATTTATTATGTGAAGGCTAAGATGAGATGAGTTCACCGAAACTACCCCACTTGAGCGAGCAGTCATCTCGACCGAGCGATGTCTTCGAGCAGTCGTTGTAAGGCTAAGTCCCAACGCCGTTGGCGTTCCGATTCCTCCGATTGACTGAGCGGGACGGGGCACTACAAACAAAATAACTGAAATTCAAAAATAGCATCACTTTGGTTTGATAAAAAGTAAACCCAAGTAAAATGAAAGAAATCATCAACAATAATAAATGCATAGAGCTTACCGCCAAGACTAGCGACTCTACTAGGACCAAATAAATCCATATGTATCAACTGCAAAGGTCTAGAAGTACTTACAACGTTGATGGATTTAAATGTAGACCTATGTGCTTTATTCTTTTCACAGACAGCATATACCATATCTCTCTTGAACGGTATCTCAGGAAGTCCTTTTACCAGCTTCTTAGTGCTCAGTCGTGAGATAGTGTCCATATTAGCATGTCCTAGTCTCATATGTCATAGCTAGCTTTCATCTAGGTTAGCTATAATGCATCTTCCCGTATTATTAGTACTCTCCAGAAAGAAAACATAAATATTGTCTTCTCTAATTTCTTCATATACGGGATTGCCAGATGACATATCATATATGGTACATTTGTCTTTTATAAAGTTTATACCATAACCATTATCAGCCAAATGACTTATGCTTAATAGGTTATGTTTCAATTTTGTAACTTGAAAAACATCTTTTATTACAGGATAAGGAGATATACCAACAGTACCATTTCCAATGATATCACCTCTCAGGTGGTTTCCGAAGGAGACATATCCTTCTTTCTTTATCGATAGCGTGGTGAACAAAGATGTATCACCAGCCATGTACCACGAACATCCGCTATCGAAGATCCACTTACTTTTAGCATGAGAGGGTTGAGGGTCCACCTACAAAACAAGTAGATTGTCACGACCCGTACCCACCATGAGGGTAAGAGTACGTAACAGCGCCCAGCATACGCCGCAGTATCGGCAGTAGAACGCTGTTCTAGGTTATGAACTATAACTAACATAATATAGAATAATCTCCAACTGGAGGCTAATCACAGAAGGTACAACTCAATCACAACTAGAGATAGAATATGGCACGATAAAATAGATATAAAAATCCTCAACTGAGGTACAACAGAAATGAAATAACATAAGTTAATAACTACCAGTCTCAACATCTCTAGAATATACAACTCTGAAATCAAGGACAACAACTAATCATAAAAAGAAGAACAGCCTAGACTATCTTTGCTAAACATGGGTATCATCCTCAGCAGCTGCCTGAACCTCCCCAGGGGTCCAGGTCGCGAGTGTTATCTAAGCAAGCTCCAAAGTAAGGGGTGCAGGGTTCCTCATCATCCTCTGTAAAATTTTCAACAGGTCCAGTCAGGACGGGAGCGAGTACAATACATCTCACGCAGATCATAACAGGTTAGAAAATATAGACATGCAAGAGAGTACGATACATGAAACTGAAAGAAAGTACATGATGTAACAAAGAGAGAACTGTAATAGAAATATCTACTATAAGTAGAGAGCTACCAGTGACTAGTGATTTAGAGTACAAAGTCGACATGTGAACGGCTTGATTTGCACATGGCTATACTAAAGAGGCGTACATGGCTATACTACTTTGGAATTGTTCACATGACTATTTATACTCCCCCATACCCCAATCAATACACAAGGATCCAGACAAGTTATGTTACGTACATGGTTTTCACATGAAGCCCATAGATGGGTGTACATAAAGTATACATGAGGGATCAGAGAACTGAGAGCACATAAATTCCACATGAAGGCCCATGAAGGGTGCACATGAAGTATAGGTTATCCATGAATATACGAAAAATATGACCGAACAAGATAGCACATGAGAGTACACGGGCGAGCACGAACGAGCATGAAGCACATGATAAACATGAATAACATGAGAACGAGGAATATATGATGTACTTGAAACACATGACATGATGTATCCGATGCTCTCGAGGGGGATAACATCTCAATGTTGGGCTCCATATAGTACCAATCCGTGATAATATTGTGACAACATCAAATAAGGTAAACTAGAGCAGGAATATAATTCTAAGCAAGTTATGAAATATTCAGAGAATGTACTCGCCTCGTATCTGAATGTCTGAAGTAAATGTACTGTCCGAGATGAGGTACCTGACTCCTATTTAGAGCAACACAAGTCAAGATGTATACAGGGGATGATAAATGTAATCTACTATGCATCTGCATGCTGTCTAGGTCAAACTAGACCAAAGTCAACTCTCGGTCAACTCTAGTCAACTAGACTAGTCAAATTAGGTTAGGCCAAGTCCTAGCCCAACAAGTCTAACAAGTCTCATTAGGCCTAACCAACCTAATCTAGAACCAAATACAAGCACAAGCCAAACCAAGCTAAGCTATCACTCAACATAAGCCTAAACCCAACAAGGCAATCATATTTACAAGTAGATATATGCATAAATTCATTATATATATATATATATATATATATATATATATATATATATATATATATATATATATACACATATATATATAGATAGGTACACATATATAGGCTATTGCCTAGATAGTTCAATTAGGTATGTTTATACATTTAACTATTTAAAAGTAACCCTACCTTCCTCCTCAAGCCTACCTTCATATACAAAATATATATATAGGCAATCATATAGGGCTATCTTGTACAGGCTATATGCCTATGATCAATTTAGCATAATCAACCAACCTACATAGGAACTATATATACATATATATATTCATGCATTCTATAATACATTATATTTATCACACAAGGTTAAATATTATATATATACATATACCTACAGAGAGTGTATAGTGTCATGTACATATTTGTGTGTGTGTGTGTCCTGAAAACATTATGTGAGTGTGTGTGGCATGTTGCATGTAGGTAGTGTCAATGTGTGTGAGGGTGAGTGAACTCATGTGTGTAGAGAGTGTCATAAGAAATTAGTTTAGAGTATATAGTGAAGTGTGTGTTTGTGTGAGGGAGTGTGTAGCTGTGTGTTCAACACATGAGGGTGTAATGGTGTGGATAGGTCTTAGGAATATGACAGTGTAGAGTGACATAAATGGTGAATGTGTGTACAATAGGAAAACTGTAGGTAGCAGAGGTGTTCTCAGATTTATTTGCAACGTGTGTGTAAATCTCAGATATGTGGCAAATCAGTGGTGTAGCTAGGGTGTGTAATCTCAGGTTCATCATGTCAGTTATCCTGTTTTAACTCCCAAATTCAGATCCAACCTATCAACTCAGTCCTGTGCATGTGTGTGAATGACAGTTCCAGTTTATTCAAACAGTACAAACATCCAATCCCTATTCATTCTCAGGTTTTTGTAATGTAACTAAGTTCAGTCCCCAACAGGGGGTGCATAGGAACAAATCAGTGTATGTAGTGTCATCAGTGTGGTTCTCAGGAAATAGTAATGACAGTAGGGTGTTCTCAGGAATTACATTCAAAAATCAATCAATGATTGACAGTTAACACAATTTATATTAAAATTTTAACCTACTCGAATCCAAGTACCAATCTCAGATTTGTGTACATACAACAATCAATTGAAACACACAAACCAATTTGAGATCAATTCATGAACCCAAATCTCATTTATGAAATGCCAATATCATTCTCAGTTATCGAACAAATTTGACAGTCACATAGATGTGACCAGAAATCCTGAAAGGGATTTAATTTGATGCAAGCTTGTTCATGACTTTTTAATATGGCGCCAAAGTCATTTAACTTTGGTTTACATAACTCATATATTAGTTATCTATAAGATAAGCCAAACAAAACATTGAAGCCAAGTAAATTAGTTATTATAACTAAATATCAATATACTTATAAGGAAGATACGAGGAAACATATCTACTATAGTTGCAACTGGGAATGAAATGATGTATGTCATTTATAGTAGCAGAATATCATCAGACCAACACACCTAATTTGTCAGGTTATGGTGAGTTCACTGATCATGACTGTTATGCAAGCATTTACCTGTTGTGTATAGACACAGTCAAGTCTCATGCTATTTATGCTCATGATGTTAATATTACATGTGTGTCAGTCTCAGTTTCAGGAAATGGGAGAACTCTCATACAATGCAACCCAAGTAATGAATTAATCCTTACCAATAAGCTAATACACGTGTGGGTGAATCTCTCATGGCAAATTAACATTAAAAATCAGGTTTAAACAGAATCGAATTTCAGAAATTTGCAAGCTGAAAACATGTATCAGTAAAAAAAATCAATTCGAACTCACACTGAATAAATTCTCATTGGAACCCAAAGAAAGGTGTGTAGAAGTGATCTCTATATATTGACGTGTTAGGGGGGTATTTGTGTCCAACCAAGTGGACACGAACGTGTCCAAACAACCAAATATATACAGACACAAAACTGAATTCAGACAGTGTCGTGCACGCGTGCACACCACTCGTGGACACGACAAAGTGCACCACGTGTCACGTGCACCTACCTATGTGTTCGCCTAGGGTAGTTCTAGGTGTCTAGGACCCTGATTCGTGTCAAGGCCGTGTCGTGTAGCGTGTGTAAGTGTGTGTCAGTGGGACAAATTTTTGCGCGTGCACACAGCGAGGAATCGGTGCGGGCCAAATATCTCTCAAACCACTCCATAAAATCCTATGAAATTTTATAGGCTTATTGTCAGTCATGTCCTCTATGTGCACACAAAATTTGGTGTCCTCTCGTGCTGTGTCCAGGGAGAACTCGGACACGGGTAGCAGGACACGTGCACGGGGCTGTACGGGTGTGTGCGTGTCCAATTTCTGACACGAATACGACACGAAATCCATACAGTCTTCACAAAATATATTATATACACATAGATCTATAATCCCATGTAATTAGATTTTCAAATCCTTTGTGACATTTCATCAAACACATGCACACATATCATGATACGTGTCCGATACGGACACCAAACGGACACGAATCGACACAAATCCAATACCTATGGCTAGGGGACACCTAGGGCTTCCTATACATGCAAAGAAAACGAAATTTGGTGGAGGAAATAGGGATTTACCTATATGTGCAATTTGTATGAAAAAGCTTCAAAAGGGGGTGGTTCTTCTTGATGGCCAAGTGCTCCAAATTGGTTCCAAACTAAAATGGCTCTCCACCAACAGCCCATAAACACCAATTAGAACCCAATGCAAAAGACTAGGATAAAAAAGGAGGTTAAATGAATAAAATGGAAATTTTAAAGAAGGGAACAAACCTTGGTTTTTGCCAAATGGAGAATAATATAAAAGAGGCAAGAACATTCAAGGAGGAAATTATTTATAGGGAGGGAAAGCCCTATGGCTGGTGCTAATGAGTAAAAATTAGGGTTAGGGTTACAAGTCATAGGCCATGGGCCAAGTCACATGAGAAATTGGCTCTCTACCTTAGCCTTAAGTCCAACATTAAAATCCTTCCTAATTTCTCAAGAGCTAAATCACTCAAGTCAAAACCAAGTCGACTTAAGTTAGATTAGGGTCTCACCATGCTAATCAATTCACCTTATCTAGAGTCAACATCTAGGTTAGTCTCCTATATCACAACTAGCAAAAGTCAAAATCAACAACCGTCAATCCATTCAATAAATCAATAATTCTAAAAAGTCGAAATGACCAAATTATCCCTAGACTAAAAATAATAAATGAAACACCTAATCACATGGCTAGGATCTAGGGCAGACAGTTTCTACGGTTTCACTAGCTGTAAATCAAAATCACAAGTCATGATATTTAAATAGTTTTAAAATGATTAAAAATCACCAAAAATCATATTATTAATTAAATATCATATTTAAATAAATTAAATATAAAATTTCAAAATTACCCTCATTTTAGAAACTGGGTGTTACAAGTCTACCCACATTAGAAAATTTCGTCCTCGAAATTAAAATAGTAGTAGTCCGTCTAGGTCAAACACCCCACAATCAAAGTCTCAAGCATACCGTCAGATAATCATATGCGTCTGTCCAAAATCATGATACTCAGAATCTTCGTCGTGCTAGTGAGCAAGGCTACGATAATCACAAAGTCCTCGACTAAGGCACATACCTCTAGAATCATGGTATTTAAAATTTTGCATTGCCGCATGCATGGCAGCGAAAACCTTAAATTCCCACACCCGAGAAATATGTCCTAAATCTGACTATATGTCCTCACTATGCCAGCTAACACGACTATCGAAGTTTCTAGATCCCATAACTGAGGTGACCTAGCTCATATGATTCATCTCAGAAGAAAATCAAACATAACACATGAAAAACATGACAGAATTGATCAACCAATAAGGAACGGAGGGAATCGAAATTCAAGACAGCTATAAGAGGCAATTACGGAAATGGAATCAAAAGAACGGAACCTGCAACTAGATCTCCAATAGCCTGAGCATCCTCGACTGTCCTAGCGAAAGCTCGCTCCTGCTGGCCACCCCTGGCCTACTGCTGATGCTGCATGTACCTCTGCTGCTGAGTCGGTAAGGGTAATCCCTTCTGCTGGCCTACCAGAGCCCTAGCTCCTGCTCCCTGAACTGTCTGTCCCGACGACTCAGGACACTCTCTCAGCCGATGATCGGATCCTCCGCAAAGTAAACATCTGCCCAGCCTCTTCCGACATTCGCCCTAATTGTGCCCTAGTCTCTTACAAAAAGGGCAAATGATAACAAGCTGCTGTCCCGGGGCCTGCTGCTGCCTCTGTGGCCGATGCGCCTGCTGAAAGCGTACACGGTCCTGAAACTGCCGCTGCTGAAAGTAGACCCTCGGCTGCTGATACTACTGCTGAAACTGTAAGTGTAGCATCTGATGTTGAAACCGCAAACAGGGTATCTGCTATGGATAATGCTGCTGAATCTACAGGTAGGGCCTCTTGGCCGGGCCCGCACTGCCACTAGCTCCCTGAGTATCTCGCATCCTCTTCTCCTTCAGCCCAAGATCGTCCTCCGCTGTCATGGCTCCTACAAGAATCTGCTCGAAAGTGGCATCGTGGCCGCTCTTGGTATACGACCTGATCTCCCTGATCAAACCCCTGCGGAACCTCCTCGCCTTTTCGGCCTCAGTAAGATCCTCAACGAATCTGCTCAAACGGCTGAACTCTCCAGCGAACTCCTCAACGGTCTGGTTCCCCTGAACCAAACTCTCGAACTGTGCCTCCAAGGCACCGAGAGATGTATCGGAAAAGAATTTCTTCTTAAATAGTTTCTTGAACGCTGCCCAAGTCTGGCCGGCTGTACCAACCCTCGGGTCCGTCTGGTACCAGGTACGGGCCAAGTCCTGCATCTAACTGGCGGCTGCTTCGATCTGTAATCCAGCTGGTATCTGTGCCAATCGGAATATCTCCTCAATGTGCTCTATCCAATCATCAGCGTATATGATACCCTCTGTACCCTTGAAATCTCGGGGTCCCATCTTCTTAAAGGATTGGATGTCTGGAGTCCTCGACTGATACGACTGCATCTGACTTCCCTGTGGCTGAGTAGCCACTAGCTCTACTGTCGTCATGACCAACTATGAGTATCTTGTATGCTCTGTCAGATATCAGCAAACTGGCTATGCTGCATCTGCTGCTGAGACTCTAAGAATCGCTGGAAAAGGGTAAACATCTGAGCCGCATCTACTGTCCCTGAAGGTAACTGCTGCTGATACATATCCGGAATGACGGGAAAAGTCCTCCGGACAGGTGGAGGTGCACTCCCAAAAGCTGTAGACGCTCTTATATGAGCAAAAATAGGGGGTGTTGTGGTCCCAGCGTCTACAATCGGGTGAGGGGTGGTAGGCCTCTCACCAGCGTCTGCTGAGCCAGAACAATGTGATCGTGTCTCCATCACCATCCTGGAGACAGATCAAACAAGGAAACAATACTGAGATATAAACGATAATTCAAGGGAGGACAGTTATTCAAGGAAGAAATCTCCAACAGGAATTCAGATGGCAGGAATGTAATTAATAGTTTTTCCTAATGTGATTGAGTACCACAAAATAATCCTAATCCTACTGTAGGCTGTAGTGGTACTCTAGTTCGAATACCACTACACAAACTCGACCTGCATGGGCCACCACTAAAAATGTATCACGACCCGCACCCACCGTGAGGGTACGAGTACGTAACAGTGCCCAGCCTACGCCGCAGTGTCGGCAGTAGAACGCTGTTCTAGGTCATGAACTATAACTAACACAATATAGAATAATCTCCAACTGGAGGCTAATCACAGAAGGTACAACTCAATCATAACTAGAGGTAGAATATGGCACGATAAAATAGATAAAGAAATCCTCAACTGAGGTACAACAGAACTAAAATAACATAAGTTAATAACTACCAGTCTCAACATCTCTAGAATATACAACTCTGAAATCAAGGACAACAACTAATCATAAAAAGAAGAACAGCCTAGACTATCTATGCTAAACATGGGTATCATCCTCAGCAGCTGCCTGAACCTCCCCAGGGGTCCAGGTCGCGAGTGTCATCTAGGCAAGCTCCAAAGTAAGGGGTACAGGGTTCCTCATCATCCTCTGTAAAATTTTCAACAGGTCCAGTCATGACGGCAGCGAGTACAATACATCTCACGCAGATCATAACAGGTTAGAAAATATAGAAATGCAAGAGAGTACGATGCATGAAACTAAAAGAAAGTACATAATATAACAGAGAAAGAACTGTAATAGAAATATCTACTATAAGTAGAGAGCTACCAGTGACTAGTGATTTAGAGTACAAAGTCGACATGTGAATGGCTTGATTTGCACATGGCTATACTAAAGAGGCGTACATGGCTATACTACTTTGGAATTGTTCACATGACTATTTATACTCCCCCATACCCCAATCAATACACAAGGATCCAGACAAGATATGTTACGTACATGGTTTTCACATGAAGCCCATAGATGGGTGTACATGAAGTATACATGAGGGCTCAGAGAACTGAGTGCACATGAATTCCACATGAAGGCTCATGAAGGGTGCACATGAAGTATAGGTTATCCATGAATACACGAGAAACATAACCGAACATGATAGCACATGAAAGTACACGAGCGAGCACGAACGAGAATGAAGCACATGCTAAACATGAATAACATGAGAGCGAGGAATACATGATGTACATAAAACACATGACATGATGTATCCGATGCTTCCGATGGGGATAACATCTCAATGTAGGGATCCATATAGTACCAATCCATGATAATATCGTGACAGCATCAAATAAGGTAAACTAGAGCAGGAATATAATTCTAAGCAAGTTATAAAATGATCAGAGAATGTACTCGCCTCGTATCTGAATGTCTGAAGTAAATGTACTGTCCGAGATGAGGTACCTGACTCCTATTTAGAGCAACACAAGTCAAGATGTATACGGGGGATGATAAATGTAATCTACTATGCATCTGCATGCTGTCTAGGTCAAACTAGATCAAAGTCAACTCTCGATCAACTCTAGTCAACTAGACTAGTCAAACTAGGTCAACTAGGTCAAGTCCTAGTCCAACAAGTCTAACAAGTCTCATTCGGCCTAACCAACCTAATCTAGAACCAAATACAAGCACAAGCCAAACCAAGCTAAGCTAGCATTCAACATAAGCCTAAACCCAACCAGGCAATCATATTTACAAGTAGATATATGCATACATTCATTATATATATATATAGATAGGTACACACATATAGGCTATTACCTAGATAGTTCAATTAGAAATGTTTATACATTTAACTATTTAAAAGTAACCCTACCTTCCTCCTCAAGCCTACCTTTATATACAAAATATATATATAGGCAATCATATAGGGCTATCTTGTATAGGCTATATGCCTATGATCAATTTAGCATAATCAACCAACCTCCATAGGAACTACATATACATATACATATTCATGCATTCTATAATACATTATATTTATCACACAAGGTTAAATATTATATATGTATACATATACCTACAGAGAGTGTATAGTGTCATGTACATATTTGTGTGTGTGTCCTGAAAACATTATGTGAGTGTGTGTGGCATATTGCATGTAGGTAGTGTCAATGTGTGTGAGGGTTAGTGAACTCATATGTGTAGAGAGTGTCATAGGAAATTAGTTTAGAGTATATAGTGAAGTGTGTGTTTGTGTGAGGGAGTGTGTAGCTGTGTGTTCAACACATGAGGGTGTAATGGTGTGGATAGGTCTTAGGAATGTGACAGTGTAGAGTGACATAAATGGTGAATGTGTGTACAATAGGAAAACAGTAGGTAGCAGAGGTGTTCTCAGATTTATTTGCAATGTGTGTGTAAATCTCAGATATGTGGCAAATCAGTGGTGTAGCTAGGGTGTGTAATCTCAGGTTCATCATGTCAGTTATCCTATTTTAACTCCCAAATTCAGATCCAACCTATCAACTCAGTCCTGTGCATGTGTGTGAATGACAGTTCCAGTTTATTCAAACAGTGCAAACATCCAATCCCTATTCATTCTCAGGTTTTTGTAATGTAACTAAGTTCAGTCCACAACAGGGGGTACATAGGAACAAATCAGTGTGTGTAGTGTCATCAATGTGGTTCTCAGGAAATAGTAATGACAGTAGGGTGTTCTCAGGAATTACATTCAAAATCAATCAATGAATGAAAGTTAACGCAATTTATATTAATATTTCAACCTACTCAAATCCAAGTACCAATCTCAGATTTGTGTACATACAACAATCAATTGAAACACTCAAACCAATTTGAGATCAATTCATGAACCCAAATCTCATTTATGACATACCAATATCATTCTCAGTTATCGAACAAATTTGACAGTCACATAAATGTGTCCAGAAATCCTGAAAGGGATTTAATTTGATGCAAGTTCATGACTTTTTAACATGGCGCCAAAGTCATTAACTTTGGTTTACATAACTCATATATTAGTTATCTATAAGATGAGCCAAACAAAACATTGAAGCCAAGTAAATTAGTTATTATAACTAAATATCAATATACTTATAAGGAAGATACGAGGAAACATATCTACTATAGTTGCAACTGGGAATGAAATGATGTATGTCATTTATAGTAGCAGAATATCATCAGACCAACCCACCTAATTTGTCAGGTTATGGTGAGTTCACTGATCATGACTGTTATGCAAGCAATTACCTGTTGTGTATGGACACAGTCAAGTCTCATGCTATTTATGCTCATGATGTTAATATTACATGTGTGTCAGTCTCAGTTTAAGGAAATGGGAGAACTCTCATACAATGCAACCCAAGTCTTGAATTAATCCTTACCAATAAGCTAATACACGTGTGGGTGAATCTCTCATGGCAAATTAACATTAAAAATCAGGTTTAAACAGAATCGAATTTCAGAAATTTACAAGCTGAAAACATGTATCAGTAAAAAAAATCAATTCGAACTCACAATGAATAAATTCTCATTGAAACCCAAAGACAGGTGCGTAGAAGTGTTCTCTATATGTTGACGTGTCAGGGGGGTATTTGTGTCCAACCAAGTGGACACGAACGTGTCCAAACAACCAAATATACACAGACACAAAACTGAATTCAGACAGTGTCGTACACGCGTGCACACCACTCGTGGACACGACACAGTACACCACGTGTCACGTGCACCTACCTATGTGTTCACCTAGGGTAGGTCTAGGTGTCTAGGACCCTGATTCGTGTCAAGGCCGTGTCGTGTCGCGTGTGTGAGTGCATGTCAGTGGGACGAATTTCTGCGCGTGCACACAGCGAAGAATCGGTGCGGGCCAAATATCTCTCAAACCACTCCATAAAATCCTACAAAATTTTATAAGCTTAGTGTCAGTCATGTCCTCTATGTGCACACAAAATTTGGTGTCCTCTCGTGCTGTGTCCAGGGAGAATTCGGACACGGGTAGCAGGACACGTGCACGGGGCCGTGCGGGTGTGTGCGTGTCCAATTTCTGACACGAATACGACACAAATTCCATATCAGTCTTCACAAAATATATTATACACACATAGATCTATAATCCCATGTAATTAGATTTTCAAAAATTGAAAATAAAATCCTTTGTGACATTTCATCAAACACATACACATATATCATGATACGTGTCCGATACGGACACCAAACGGACACGAATCGACACAAATCTAATACCTACGACTAGGGGACACCTAGGGCTTCTTATACATGCAAAGAAAATGAAATTTGGTGGAGAGAATAGGAATTTACCTATATGTGCAATTTGTATGAAAAAGCTTCAACAGGGGGTGGTTCTTCTTGATGGCCAATTGCTCTAAATTGGTTCCAAACTTAAATGGCTCTCCACCAACAGCCCATAAACACCAATTAGAACCCAATGCAAAAGACTAGGATGAAAAAGGAGGTTAAATGAATAAAATAGAAATTTTGAAGAAGGGAACAAACCTTGGTTTTTGCCAAATGGAGAATAATGTAAAAGAGGCATGAACATTCAAGGAGGAGATTATTTATAGGGAGGGAAAGCCCTATGGCTGGTCCTAATGAGTAAAAATTAGGGTTAGGGTTACAAGTCATGGGCCATGGGCCAAGTCACATGAGAAATGGGCTCTCTACCTTAGCCTTAAGTCCAACATTAAAATCCTTCCTAATTTCTCAAGAGCTAAATCACTCAAGTCAAAACCAAGTCGACTTAAGTTAGATTAGGGTCGCACCATGCTAATCAAGTCACCTTAACTAGAGTCAACATCTAGGTTAGTCTCCTATGTCACAACTAGCAAAAGTCAAAATCAACAACCGTCAATCTATTCAATAAATCAATAATTCTAAAAAGTCAAAATGACCAAATTACCCCTAGACTAAAAATAATAAATGAAATACCCTAATCACATGACTAGGCTATAGGGCAGACAGTCTCTACAGTTTCACTAGCAGCACATCAAAATCATAAGTCATGATATTTAAATAGTTTTAAAATGATTAAAAATACCAAAAATCATATTATTAATTAAATATTATAATTAAATAAATTAAATACAAAATTTCAAAATTACCCTTATTTTAAAAATTGGGTGTTACATAGATGAATCCTTTGGTACCCATTTACTGAAGGATCCATATTGATTAGTCTTAGGTCTCCAAAATAATGTGCGATTGTCAACAAGTTTTCTTGCTAAACAATACCGTGATATGTGTCCATGAGTACCACAATATGTGCAAGTGAGTTTTAAAAACGTGTTAGTAGAATTTGTGTTGACATAAATATGTGGTTTCTTTGAAAACCTATATGTGAAAGCATGGTGATATTCGTGTTTCTTACGTGCTTTCTGTGTTTTAGTCCTCTTAGGTGTATGCTTAGCATTATGACTAAACTTAGGCTGTGTCACAGGTATTGTCTGTTTGCCTAACTTGATTTTTAACTTTTTAGAAACCGCAAAAGACTCTTCATATTTAGCAGTCATGTCTATGAGTCTTTGTTTTGTGACTAAGTGCTTCTTCTTCTCTATGTCATATAACTCTTGTATTTTGATATAGTCTCTTTCTTTCTTTTTAACTTTGAGGATAGCCTCATGATAGTCTACTTTAAGCTTGGCTATCTCTTCCGTGTTACCGGTAGTAGACGTCTTTTTAATGTCTTCAATGAGACTGGATAGTCTAGCTACTTTCGATTGTGTATGCCATAACCTCCTTTCGAGATTGCTTATACTTTTCAAGCACATTTCTGTGTTCTTCAAGTACTTCGCTGAAGGCATTTTCTAATTCATCGAAAGTAAAATCGTCATACAAAGGGTTTGAGGATGCCTTATCAAAAGCCATAAGACAGACATTGGCATTTTTGCAGGGTCTGTCTTCTTTCTCTGTATCACTGGCATCGCTTTCATGCCAGATACTTGTATTTGCATACTTTCGACTAGTTGTTGCTTTTCTGCTTGATCTTAATCTATCGTATGAACTGCTTTTCTTTGAAGTCGGACAGTCCTTCTTTATATGCCCTAATTTCTTGCATCCAAAGCATATTGTTTCATCTTCATTGCTTTCTTGGATATCTCTCTTCCTTCTGTTTGATTTCTCAAACTTTAGGAATTTTCTAAAGTTCTTCACTGGTAGGGCTTGTTCATCACCACTTGATGATTCTTCCTCAGAATCATTGCATGTTGATTTTCTGGCTTGAGCTTTAAAGGCGGTAGACTTTTCCTTTGGGGTCGCTTCTTCAAATTCTTGCAAATCAAGCTCATGGGTCATCATCTTGCACATCAGTGTTTCCAGAGACATGGTGGTGAGATCGTTTCCTTCAATGATTACTGTTGCCTTTGGGTTCCAGTTCTTGGTTAGAGCCTGTAGCACTTTTCTGATCTTCTCGTGATTACTGTAATTCTTACCTAAGAGATTTCAAAGGATTTGTAATATCAAGAAAACTAGTGAACATCTGTGTAATTGACTCACCGGATTTCATTTTAAAAGATTCATATTCCTGTGTTAGTCTGTTGATTTTGGATTCCTTCACTTGGAAAGTACCTTCATGAGTTACCTTAAGAAGTTTTCAAATCTCATGAGACATCTTACAGGTTGAAACTCTGTTGAACTCTATTTTGTCAATTGCACAGAACAGTGCGTTGATGGCACGACCATATAGACTAGCCTTTGCTTTTTTTCAGCCTCTGTATATTTGTCATGAGGCTTGTCTACAAGCACGCCATCAACTACTGTAGGTGCCGGTTTCTTATAACCGTCAACTACTATAGACCAAAGATCAAAGTCAAGAGACTTTAAAAAGAATGTCATCCGTATTTTCCAATAGGTATAGTTTCTACCATCAAATAGCGGAGATCTATTTGTAGATTGTCCCTTCACCGTTGAATATTGATTTTACGGCTGCCATGTATACTCTCTGAGGTTTGTTATATTAGAATATAACCTGCTCTGATACCAATTGTAGGACCGTTGAGCACCTCTAGAGGGGAGGTGAATAGAGTGAGTGCGAGTGCAGCAAAAAATAATCACCAATTTAAAATTAAAAACAAATAATTATGGTAGTGAATAAGAGACAGTAAATAAATATAGCAAGAGATAGAGAGATCAAACTCAGTGACATAGCGATGTATACTGGTATCCCTCTGAGAGGACTAATATAGTCTCGAGTACTCTTGCTCGATGTTAATCCACTAAGGTACAAGCTAATTGAGAGCTTGTAATCTCTTACAACATCGTGCTTGGTGACAAGTACACGACCGACTTTACAACAATGTACTTACTGACGAGCGTACGACCGGCTCCACAACAGAGATATTTTCTGAATTTAGAACAACCTCTTTACAACTCTTGAGAATCAAAAGACTCTAGATCAAATAGATATTACTGGCTTTTGGCTAAGAGATGTGTATGTGAAATATGAAAGCTTTTGATCAAATGAAAACACTTATTAAAGAGAGAAGAGAAGATGAGTTGATTGAGTGATTTGGAATGAGAAATTATCTTCTATTTATAGGTGTTTTCGAGGACCAAACTCGGACAAAATTCGGGCAGAATTCTGATGCAAAGATTTTGCAAACGAACATTATATGCAGATTTGGAGGCAACAAATCTTTAAATTCAAACTGACCGAACTCGGTCAGAGTTCGGACCGAACTCGGATTGAGTTCTATCTCAGTATAAATATAAAATATTTGTTTAAATTTGATGTTGAAGGTGAATAATTTTTTTTGTTGGTAGACTTTGGATGGGTAGGTTGTATAGGAGAGTGGACTATGATTAACCTAAGTCAGTAGTATCCAGTCGATCTTATAATTTATATCTTAGACTCAATAAAGATAAAATACATAATAAATTGTAAAATAACTCGGACTGATTCCAATGAAAATGAGCTTCAGAATGATGAATCCCATGCTTGCTGAGGTAGTAGTACGTTTTTTATATTGATTTCACTAGACCTGAAATAATTAGCAGCAGTTCGTATATTTTGTGCATTGACTTAAGTTAGTGTCGATTATTAAAATCGGGTATGACCATGGAATGGGCCAACACTGCTAGTCGCTGGGCCTCCACCATCCTCTGAAAGAAGGCGAACAGCTACGCTGCGTCAACCGATCCCGAAGGCGGCTGCTGCTGAGAGAAATTAGGAATGACGGGAGAAAGTCTCTGTACAGGCGGAGGTGCACCTCCAAATGTAGCAGAAATACCAACCTGAGCTGGCATAACAGTAGATGCGGTCTCGAGGCCCTGCTGAACAGGACGAGAGGTGGCCGACCTCTCGATAGTATTCTCCAGACCGAAGCGATGAGATCGTGTCTCCATAACCATCCTGAAGATAGTTGAAACAAGAAGCAACTACTGACAATGAAGCAAAAAATCAAAGGAGGATAGTTTATTTTCAAAAGAAAGCATTTAATCAACAAGAATTTAGATAGCAAGTATTGGATAAGAGTTTTCCTAATGTGATTGAGTACCTCAAAACTATATTCTACATCCTACTGCAGGCTGTAGTGATACTCTAGTTCGAATACCACTACAAATTTAGACCTACATGGGCCACCAATAAAAATGTGTCACAACCCGCACCCAGTGTAGGGGCACGAGAAGTGGGTATGTCCAGCCTACGCCGCAGTATCGGTAGTAGAACACTGTCCTAGGTCACATATATCTAACAATTTTAAGGTACCTGTATAGTATATACTCTCCAAACGAAGGACAATACAGAAATGTACAGCTCAATCACAACTATGGTAGAAATACGATAAGATAGATAGATATGATATAAAGATCACCAAATGAAATACAACA
Organism: Iris pallida; assembly: GCA_029216955.1. Lineage (NCBI taxonomy): Eukaryota > Viridiplantae > Streptophyta > Magnoliopsida > Asparagales > Iridaceae > Iris > Iris pallida. Next base: position 13,200,688 of record JANAVB010032619.1, read on the forward strand.
GGAGAAGAAGTCTAAGTGTCTAAGATAACATCTCCACAAACATCCAGAACAACAACAAGATCCCAAATATATACATAATGTATCCAAATAAGACAAGACAATAAAGTAAGATAACTAATCTAGCTAACTAGCCTAGACTACTGGGGTAATATCCTCTGCAAGGACTGGGTCCTCCTGGGAGTCCAGCTCGCATGTGTCATCTAGGCCTGCTCCATAGTACGTAGGATAGAACTTCTCAATGTCATCTGCAATATTTCAACAGGTCCAGTCAGGATAGGAACGAGCACAATACATCTCACGCAGTTCATATCATGACAGAAAATGTAAGCATGCTATAGAGTAAGATACATGAAATGCTGAAGAATATACATAAAGTAAAAGAGATGACTGTAAGGAAATATCTACTATAAGTAAAGAACTATCAGTGGCTATTGATGTAGAATACAAGATAGACATATGAACGGGCTTGAATTTGCACATGATTACACTAAAGAGTTTGCACATGATTACACTACTTTGGAATTATTCACATGACCATTTATACTTCCCCGTACCCCAATCAACACACAAAGATCCAGACAAGTTATGTTATTGCACATGATTTCACATGGGGGCCCATAATGGGTGCACATGAAGTATACATGGGGGGCTCTATGAATATGAGGGTACATGAATCACAAGAGTGCACATGAATAATGAAAGCACATGAATACATGATGTACGTGAAAAGCACATGACATGACGTATCCGATGCTTCCGAGGGAGATAACATCTCATGAAAGGATCCATATAGTACCAATCTATGTTAACAATGTGACAGCATCGAGTAAAGTAATCTAGAGCATAAATATAAATTCTAGCAAGTATGAAACGGTCAGAGAATGTACCCGCCTGATATCCTGAGTGTCTGATGAGTATAGATGTCCAAACAGAGTATATGAGTCCTATTTAGAGCAACACAAGTCACAACATGTCCAGAAAGGTAATACTGAAGATTACAATACATTCTACATGATTTCTAGGTCATTCTAGACTAAAGTCAACTCTTGGTCAACTCTAGTCAATAATCCTAGTCAAACTAGGTCAACCAATCTATTCTAGGTCTAATCTAGTCTAACAAGTCATTCTAGGCCTAGCAAAACCTAGTCTATGCAATCAAACACGATTACCAACACAAAACCACATGGCAACACACACAAGGCATATATATATACTAATATACTATACATAGGCTAATGCCTATAACACAAGTACCACCATAGATATGTATACACGTAGGCATATCATATCATCAACATCATATATGCATATCATCCCTCTATCATCACAATATCATATATTCATATTATCTTATATACATATATATAGGGTGACATATATATATAGGTGGGTGCGTGTCAATAGGGCATATAGTGTTTAGTGTCAAGCTAGAGTGTAACATGGTGTCATATAAGTACATTGTGTATAGGTGAATTAGAGAGTCAAGGTTTAACAAAGGGTTAATGTAAACATGGTGTCAATGTGTTCAGTTATCAATAGGGGTAGTGACTGTGTGTGTAGGTGATATGGTGTGAATATATTAGGGTGTCATAGTGTCAAGGTAGAGTGATGACATGTAATGTGAAACTCAAATTTCTATATAAATATATAACATACATTCACTTTTCAGTTTTTGATTTCAGAGCATACCTTATTACAACCTATAATCCCAGTTCTATCATTCAACATTACATGAACACATACAAACATTCAACAATCCTTCATCCCAATTCACTTCTCAAAAAAATAGAAAAACTGTAGATATAAAACTGAGATGCATTCTCAGGTGTTATGCATACATGCTCAGGTTCATGCAATGAATTCTCAGTTTTAAATGTTCAAGTTAACACAGGAATGTATTGCATGTTCTCAGATTCTAAACAAGCACTCAGGTTAGGTAAACTCAGTTCTCAGGTTCTATAAACTGTTCTCAGTTTATTCCTGCATCAATACAATATGAACCCCAAATTGATTTCGAAAACCTAAATAAATCAACCATTAAATGTATACAGACAATTAGGCATGTTATATGTGTCATGGGGGTGTGATTCGTGTCCAATAACAGTGGACACGAAGTGTCAAATATCAACAAAACACACACAGTAAACTTGTGCACAGACAGCCTCGTGTGGTGAGGACACGGGCTCGTAGACACAACACGAGCCACGATACGTCTGTGCTCGTGTCCACACGTAGCCCAACACTAGGGCTACATAGTCGACATGACATGAGACATCTATGTCACATGTCCATGCTGCACGACACGCATATCAGAGAGTTAAAACTCGTGCGTACGTGTCAGTGTAAACCCTGTGCACGCACGATTTCTCAAAATCCACGTTATAAAATCGTGTCAAACTTTGAGGGTGTCGAGTCAGAGGGTGCCCCTACCCTCGTGCCAAGTTGCACGAGTCCTTGTGTCGTATTGTGTCTGCAAATCCGCTAGGGTAGGAAGACACGCGTGTGAGGCGCTCGTACGGCGTGTCCAGCCTGAAATAAGATAAGAAAACGACACGAGATTAAGCTCAGAGCATGGGGAATCGAAATCACATGTATAAGGCTATCAATTCATGAAATTAGTTTTAAAAATATGAATAAAAATTTATCACAAGCATTTAATCAAACACCTACTCTAGGACACTGATACGTGTCCGATACGCGTATTAAAACAATGCAAATTCCTACCAAACTCACTCTACAGCTAGGAGACACCTAGATGCATGCTATCAGGAAGAGAAAACAGAAATTTAATAGGATTTTGGGGCATTTACCTATTGGAAGAGATTCAATCGAAAAGCCCCAAAATGAGAAGTCCTCTTTCAATGGCCAAGTGAGCTCCAAACCTAACAAGCAAGCTCCCTTAAGCCTCTACTCCAAAAATGACCTCCAATGCAAGTGAGTGGGATCAATTTGGTGGAGGAATGGTAAGATTTGATGATTTGGGGAAGAACTATTAGGGTTTCTAAAGGGGGATTTCTAAAAGAGGCAAGTGAACACTAGGAAATATTATATAGTGGTTGGGGTCTCCCTATGGGTTGCTCATGGCCGGCCACAAGTAGATTAGGGTTAGGGTTTCTAAAGGGAAATGGGCCATAGGCCTTGTTCACTATCTAGTTGTCTCAACTTCCTAGCTAAAAGCCCAATAACACATAGCACCCAATCTCCTTATAAAACCTAGCCATACTCTAGTCAACTTGAGTCAACTTAAGCTAAATTAGGGTCCCACACCATTCTACCATGCTAACTAAGTCACCAAGGTCAAAGTCAAACTATAGGCTAGTCTCTATAGTCTCAACTAGCAAAAGTCAAAAAATTACAACACCAATAAAATAAATTAATAAATAATTCACTAAAATTAAAATGACCAAAATACCCTTAAGCTAAAATGTAGTAGTGACAGAGTAGCAAGCTTAAATCTGCTGAGTCCGACACTGAGGTTTTCTTGAAACCTGATTTTCTGTTTGGTGATCACTTGACCTTCACTGAAGCGAAGGTATTGAAGAGAGGATTGGTTCTTCAAGGCAAACGGCCTTAATATGTATGCTCGTCAAATGGAGCGTCAGCTGCCATTGACCTTCTTCCATAGCCTTACTTTGAAGAGGAGGATGAAATGGGAGCTTACTCCATCTCAGGGAGGGGCAATGGCAGGAACCATTCGGATTGATACTACCTCAAATCAGAGGGATACCTAATCCTTCTCGCGGGGTGGGACTTCTTAACACTTGCGAACTTTGCGTCCTGGGAGCATATACAATGATGTTCCTCCAAACACTTTTGCCTTTAGTGCTTCGCCCTTCGTCAGCCGCATGCTGGCAGCCAAAATTTCGTACCCAACAGGGGAGTTTCGGGTTAACGGTTGGTGCCATTATGTGCCAAAGTGGGATGAGTTGACACTCTAGATTTTGACAAAAAAATTGACACATGTTTCTTGCCCTCGTGGAGCTATACAATCCTCATACGGGCACATTTATATGCCCATAGGGGAGCTGGGACTGGCGCTTCATGAGATGTACGAGGTCTCAAAGCTTCCTTGGGGGTCTGAACCATATGAAGAGTACTTCCCAATGAATGAGGAACTCTCCACCCTGGAAGAGAAGGACCCTGAAATTATGGCGGTCTTCAAAGAAGTATTGAGCTACCATTATCTGAATCAACGGAGGGATAAGGGTAAGGCACAACCTCATGTGACTGCTTGGAAAGATTATGTCTTCAACCAGAACGAGATGGATCCATCGAAAGTTCGGTTTATTACCCCCCAGGATGTCACGACCCGCTCCCGAATAATCGGATACGAGTCGGACACGCCCAGCGTACGTAAGAAGACGCAACATAGTAAGCTATACAAGTCAAAGAAAAACTTTAAGGTACCAGATAATATAAAACATCACAGCATCTATAACGTCCCAGAACAGATCACCCCAATCCACTAAGTCATTTTTGAAACAAGATCATCCGAAGACAAATCCGGTAATAGGAATAAAATACAACTCATAATACATAATACAATAATCCAAAGTAAACTCTAACAATCTAACAAAAAACCAAACTATAGCTTCTAAATCCTGAGTCATGGCTTCATCCTGCTCAGCTAAGATCCCGGGCTCTGGCCCATAAAGGTGAACAAGGTCCTCAAGTATACCTGTAACATATCCAGTCAGGAGCGAAGCAAAGTATAATTCTAGGTAATGAACAAGAACATCATGATATGGAAATGAGTATAGGAAAACACGAAGATGTAAAGTACTGGAAGTAAAGAACATAAAAGTACAGGAATATAAATATAGGAAGTACAGAAAATAAAGTATATGTAGTAAATCCTGAACATGAAGTACACGAATCTGACATGTGCACAATATTTGAAATACAACTAGCATATATGACCGGCTGGGGTGAGTACAGGAATAAGTGCAGGAGTACATGAATATCGGTACGTCTTAGAGTCCCATGTGCACGTTGTGAGACCTAAGCTATCAACTTGAATTTCTGTTTTGGGTTTGGTCACATATCTAGTGTATTTTCCCTCCCCAAATACAAGCAAATACAGGAATATGAAAGTACAAAAGTACATGATATATCGTGTCACAAAGTGTCACAAGAAAAGCACAGAAATGAATGTAAATGAACATAAACCATAGAATGTACTTGCCTTGCTCAGGGTGATCGGGAAAAGGGAGTAGATCGTATGTCCACTTGTATCAATTAGTTTTAATTAAAAATCTAAGAGTTGCAACTAACTTATCATTATTAATCACTTCAATCTAGTATCTAACTAATTTCCTTGACACTAATATCTTCTATAAAGGAGTTAATTAGTCATGCACAACAATTAGCTCTATAATCTAGCTTGGTAAAATAGAATTTAGATAATTATATTATGAAAGATTTGCAAGAAAAGACACACATTATTATTCCTGACTATCAATAGACCAATCATGAATCAATTAATGGAATGTTTGAATCATTATATATTAAATCCTAAAATAGCTATTAGCTAACCATATAACAACCATATAGTTATTAATAAGCTTTTCTTAGCATAACTCCACAATTCCTAAACCACATATAGTTAGCCCATGCCCCTAATTTCTTCCAAAGTCTAGTTGCACGAGTAAGACTTTATCAAACCCAAACCCAGCAAGTATAAATGGAAAGTCCACATATTACAACATCAAAACTTTCAAAATATAAAACCCATCAGTATTCAAAACAAACCCCAATGAATATAAGCCGACCCCTTTCTCTTTATATACATAGTTAAATGTACCTACTCCCAGTTCGGCAAGGATTCATCTTCAATCCCAGGTTACACACAAGCTCAACTCCAGAACTATACTATTCCACATTATCAACTCAAAAATTATACATAATCCATTATTTGCTTAACTTACAGCTACATAAAGTTTTCCTACCAATCCCAATAGTTTCACTGCAAAACCCAGCCTTACCTCTGCAGCTTAGAGGAAACCAAACCAAGCTTAGTCACCACAGCAAACTTATAGCAGCATTTGAAAACTCAAGGATTTAATTGAACCTTGCTAAACACCCACGTCCACACCCCTGCAACTCCAGTCCAGATGATCTCCTAGGACACGGACAGGGCTTGGACACACACGTGCGAGACGAACACTGCAACATCTACGATCCTAACCTGCTTGACCTGGCACCTAACGGTCATGGATTCCAATTCAACATATAGCATATCACTCTCTGAATTTGAAACAGAGCCAATACTACACCATCTAATCATTTAAGACAGAACACACACAAAACTAGCAGTTATACAACTATATTGCAATTCTTATTTACACAAAGCTAACAAATAAAATACACACAAGGAAATTTTCTACTATATTGAATCTCTGGTTAAATTCTCTTCCGCCATGGCCGACTCCCATCCCGGACACTCCTCCCGTCACGGACTATATTGGGACACGAATTAACATCAATCATGAGCAGACACGAACACAAAACCCACAGATCTGAACAGTAATATTTCAATCAAGAATTGGCGACAAAACACAAAATTTGGGAAGGTCAGATCCGTACCTGGAGTGATTTGAACTGCAGCATGAACAAAATCCTAAGAGAGGACACGTTCTTCGGTGTCGAACACGATCTTTGAGCCAGCTGTGATCAAGAACGCCAACTTGGATTCGATCTCCAAATATGTTACTCGAGAAGAAGAATTGAACCGATTGATCCCTCTGATCTCAATCACGACTTTCGTCGACGAAGTCGATCCGTTCATCGCCGGTTGGAAGGAAAAATCTTTGTCCATGGGAAGGAACCTCGCCGTCGATGGAGTGATGCGACATCCCAGTCGAGCATCGTCGGGAAGACTGGAACCACCGTCGCTGCCCGCCGCGGAGAAGAAAGATGCACAGCCTGAGGGTCATGAAGGAGAACGTCGGCCGTCGCCGTAGTGGTGGCGCCCTCCCAAGAACTTGACCGGAGTAGCTCAGTCGCCGGAGAAACCCATCATCGTTGCCATCGCCACCTCAAGGTCTAGGGTTAGGGTTAGGGCTTGATTTGGGGGAGAAGGAAGTAGAGAAGAAAAGAGAGGTGGAGAGCTCGGCTTGAGGTCTGATGAAAAATGAGTGAGAATAAAATTTCTCTCTCCTCATTCCTTATGTAGAAAGTAAGTGGGACATTTGCAATTAGGTATTCTTAATTTACGTTATTTGCAAAATAGTCCAAAAGTTTGTTAGGTTGTTAGAATCTTGGGGGGCCTACACTAGTTAGTTACTCCCAATTGGTAAATTAATTATCCAATATAGATCCATGAATTATAAATAGTAAAACAAAACTTGAATTTAATTTATTTAAAATATCATAAATAGTTTTAAATTTCATAAAATTGGGAAAGCGGGATTACACAGGGGCTCACCCATGCAGAGGTACTTACTGAGATGACCAAGATTAGTGAGAGAAATCCATGCGAGGATGAGAACAAAGAGCCAACTGACAGCATCTATAGTTGTTTCTGGCACTGTGTTCACAAAATGTCACCAAAGGCAGTACTGGCGGGCTATTTGATGATATGGCTTCGAGACTACGTATTTTTTGGTAGATCTGATTTCGTAGAGAGGGTAACTAGAAACCTTATCCTGCCTGCTGTGAAGCTGGTTTTTGGTCATTGTTTGGCTTTACTTCCCGTGATGGTGTGCAACCTGATGCGGGATTTGAAAGAATTTGTCGTGGACATCGTTGCCTCGAAGGAAAGGAGTGGTAACTTTCCTCGAGCAGAGCTGCCTTATTATTATCTGATGGGATGGTTGATACTGCATCATCCTAACGTAATGAGTCTTAGCACAGAAGAGGGGCATGTTGCCGGTGATGCTTTTATTCGCCGCTACTACAGAAGGAAGTAGCTGCATAAGGGCGTCCCAGTTTGCAGGAAGGTTTTGTCCCATCTTCAAGGGTAGGACATCTCGAAAGTTGGCCCAGTCTTCCTGGGTTTTAAAGCAGATAAAGAATTGGAGGACTCATGCGAAGATGTCATTTCTCTACTGTCACGCCCCAGTTCTGGAATACGGGGACGTACACGGCCAACTACACCATATAAGGTACGAATACGCTATACGGTGATGACGGCTGTCTAGTCTGGTTGGGTATCCTAGCATGCAATCAATCTATGGCCTAAATCCGATCTCATATCCACAGGTAAATCACAATGAAACAATATCAAGAGAGATAATCATATGAAAAACAGAAAATACTCATATGAAAATCTAGAATCTACTGTAACACCCTGTTTCTGAAAATTGGGGATTTTTGAAAAATTATTATTTTTATTATTTATTAGTGGTATTTTAGTCATGGTATGATTTTCTGGTGACTTTAGTTAAGTTAAACCAATTCTAAAGTCATGCTAAGTCATGATTTATGACTTTGTGACTTTGTTAGTAAACCTTAGTGTAAACCCTAGTTTTCTCTAACCTAGAAGTTGCCATGCCCATGAGAGCTTAGCCATAGGCTTAGAACACCAAATTAGTGATTTTAGCCTAAAGGGTATTTTGGTAAATTTCTAGAAATTATTTGGAATTATTTAGATTTATGTGTTTTTATTATTGTTTAATTAGTTGATTAGTGTCATGAGAGCCCCTAACCTAGTTTAGCCCTAATCTAGAGGTTAGCCACTAACCTAGAGGCTTGAGGATAGATATTTTGCATTGGTTAAAGTAGGATAAATATCATGATATTTACTTTAAGGATATTTTCCTTAAAAACCTCAAAATATCTAAACCCTTTACACCAAAGTCTTTCCCTTAGCTTGCAAGCAACCCAAGGACACCCCCCCATTCCTATGACCAGCCAAGAACACCCCCTTGGCAGCCCACACATCCTATATTAACCCCTCACATTAATTCATGATCAATTTACATGAATTTAAATCCTAGAAAATCCCATTTTCATCAAACACCCATAACTTGATCAATATTGATCCAAATCACCTCTAGTTTCTTGCATTGGACTCCCCTACACTAGAGGGTACTAGTTAGGGCCTGCTATCAAGGAATTTGGAAGCTTTCGGGCATCACCAAGTGGAAGAACACCCCCCCTTACTTGGGTGTTTTCTTGATTTTTGCACAAATAGGTAAATGCCTTCAAACCATGTTAATATTGTGTTTTCTCTTCATATTTGCATGCATCTAGGTACTAGGGAACTGTAGGATTAGTTTGGTGAAAATTAGGATTAATTTGGTGTCCGTATCGGACACGTATCCATGTTTGAATTTCTGTGTTTGGTGAAATGCCTCAAAGGAGAGGACTTTCAGTTTTTGCAAAACTTTTTACACAAACACCTAGCCATGGACTTGCTAACCCTAACCCCACTTGACTGAGCACGTATCGTGTCCCTTTTCGTGTCCAAATCGGACACGAACTCGAGTATTGACAGTGCACAGACACACTGTTCATCCCCTGCTACCCGACACTAATAACTCACTGTAGACACGACGTGGACACGTGAAAATTGGTGTGGACACGGGGGCAGTGTCTGCGCACACTCCCCCAAAGTTTCACGACACCTTGTGTCGTGTGGAGGACACACGGACACGCGCACTGGTCCTACACTGGGACGCACACACGCACAGACACCAACTTCGCGCGTCTCGTGTCGCGCGGACACGACACAATGACACCTCGTGTTTGCACGAGAGTGTAGCCCATCATGTGGGCTACACGTGGACACGAGCACGAGATTCCACGTGGCTCGTGTCGTGTGCACGAGACACGTGCATCTCTGCACGACGCGGCGCAGAACAGTGCGTATCAGTCGTGTTTTCACGACTGATACGGCCTTCGTGTCGTGTCCAGAGGACACGTGGACACGATACAGGCTACCTAAACCCTAGACCAACCCTAGGCGAACCTACCCACACGTGCACGAGACTTCTAGACACGTGTGCCGTGTCCTAGAGCGAAGTGCACGCGTGCACGACACTGTGTGTAAACCCAGTGTCCAGTGTTTACCCGAGTGGAGTTTTTATCACTTTGACACGCCGTGTCGTGTCGTGGTCCTGTGTCAGGTATCCTAAGACCTAGAGTATCCTAGGGGACACGATTACCAACCTAGAGATTCGTGTCCTAGCTCGATTTCGTATGTGAAATCGAGTTTACCTATTTTTCACTGCACAGTGTTTTAATTTCCAGGTTTTGGGTTTATTCCTATTTTGCAAAATCGAATTTTAAAACCAAATTTGATATGTTTAATCCATTGTACAAGTGTATTTTAGTATGTATACGTGTAGTATATAGGTATGTGTGAGTGTGGGTCAAGTTTGAGGAGATTTGGGTGTGTGTGGGTTGTAGTATGTATATATGTAGATATGCATGTATATGTGTTATGTGTGTGTGTGTGTTGTTTCAGTTTTCTGAAACTGAAACCCCCCCCCTGTTTCACTCAGTCTCTCACTCTCTCTCTCTCACTGTCTCACTCTCTCTCTCACTTGTTCTCACTATATATATATGTGTGATATATATATAGTTATATATATATATGTATTGTATATATATACATGATATATATATTTATAAATGGTATTAGGTTATATATGTAGAAAACAGTGTATATATATATAGGTGTGTGATTGTGTTATGCAAATATGGATTTTGGGTATATAGATAGTGTATGTCTATATAATAGATACATATATATGATTCTAGTATAGGTTTATGTGAAACCTATGACATTAGCCTATGGCTTGGGACTAACCCTAACGACCCAAAACCCATTGTTGACCCTTGTTGACTGAAAGTTGACCAAGTCAACTTTAGGTCAAAGTTGACCTAGTTCACCTAGAAATGACTAGGAATGACCTAAATCAACTAGTTTGACTAGTTGACTAAAACCCTAACTAGTTTGACTAGTATTGACTTAACTTTGACTAGTTTGACTTTAGAGTTGACTTTTGACCAGATTGACCTAGAATCATGTAGTTTGCATAGTAGACTTCATATTTACTATTTAGAATACATTGTGACTTGTGTTGCTCTGATCAGAGAGCCAGACACCTCTCCTCAGACTGCATATTCTCTACAGACATTCATACAGCAGGCGAGTACATTCTCTGACCGTTTCATACTTGTTCAGGCTTTACTTCTCGCTCTAGATTACTTTACTTGTTGCTGTCACGTTGGTAACACGGATTGGTACTATATGGATCTTTACATGAGATGTTATCCCCCTCGGGAGCATCGGGTACTTCATGTTATGTGTGTTTCACTATCATCATGTACTCCTATGCTTCCATTATTCATGTGCACTCATGTGATCATGTACTCTCATGTTTACTGAGCCCTCATGTATACTATCATGTGCACCCTTTCATGGGCCCCATGTGATATCATGTACAATAACGTAACCTGTACAGATCCTTGTGTATTGATTGGGGATACGGGGGAGTGCTAGTAGTCGTGTGAACAATTCCAAAGTAGTGTATTCATGTGCAAACTCGATCATGTACAAATCCGTCCGTTCACATGTGCTATCTCGTACTCTGACTCACTAGCCACTGTTAGTTCTCTATTTATAGTAGATATTTCATTACAGCTATCTTTTACAGCGTATATTTCCTTTCAGCAGTTCATGTATCTTACTCTATTGCCTGTATCGTATTTCCTAACCTGCTATGCACTGCGTGAGATGTATTGTGCTCGTTCCCGTCCTGATTGGACCTGTTGAAAATATTACAGAGGATGAGGATGAGGCCCTGGTGTCTACCTATTATGGAGCAGGACTAGATGATACTTATGTTGTGGACCCTCAGCAGGTTCCACCTACAGCTGAGGAGGATGTTCCAGTAGTCTAGACCAGTTTAGTCTAGGCAGTCTTTTCTATATTTACTTTTTGTCTCACATTCTGTGTTGTATTTTAAGATGTGGAGATGTATAGACTCTTAGACTTATTGTATTATGAGTTGACATTCTGGATGTTATGTATCTTAGACACTTAGTCTTATTTCATCTATGCTATGGTTCTCTTTGAGTTACTATCTATCTTCTGTCTTTCGTTCTTCTACCCTAGATGTGATTGAGATGTATATTGTTATGTCACCTCCATTCGGAGAGTATATACTGTACAGGTACTTTTATACTGTTAGATGATTAACCTAGGACAGCGTTCTACCGCCGATACTGCGGCGTAGGCTGGACGTACCCACTTCTCGTGCCCCTATACAGGGTGCGGGTCGTGACACGTTTTTAGTGGTGGCCCATGCAGGTCAAGTTTATGTAGTGGTATTCGAACTAGAGTATCACTACAGCCTGCGATAGAATTGAGGAATAGGCTTAGAGAGAATGGATACTCAATCACTGCTAGGATACTTTGAGAGATTCCTGGGATGACCCTTGAGAATCTCATTGAAATTTCGATTTAAACTCCTTTTCCCTTGATTGAATTTGATTTTGAAGGATTCACTGTAGAACTTTGAATCCTGGAGATTAGTTGATGATTTTGAAATTTTGTAGTTATTGATTTTAAATTTCTTGTGTTAGATTAATATCCTTATTTTAGGGTACTCAATCGCATTAGAAAAACTCTTAACTGAATTCCTGCCATCTAAATTCCTGTTGAAGATTTGCTTCCTTGAATAACTGTCCTCCCTTGAATTATCATTTTATATCTCAGTATTGATTCCTTGTTTGATCTGTCTTCAGGATGGGTATGGAGACACGATCTCATCGTCTCGATCAGGGAGATACCACTGAGGGGTCTACCACTCCTCGTCCTGATCAGCAGGGCCCCGGGACTGCAGTTCCTGTTGTGCCAGCTCAGGCTAGGATATCTGCAGCCTATGGGAGTGCACCTCTCCCTACTCCGAGACTTTCTTCTGTCGTCCCGAACGTTCTTCAGCAGCAGTCGTCATCAGGATCAGAGGACGTGGCACGATTGTTCTCCTTCTTCCAGCAGATAGTGGAAACTCAGCGGCAACAGTTGTTTAAGAGGGGACGGGACGCTCGTGGTACCAGCAGCAGTAGAGGCCAGGCCAAGAGGCCCCATGTACAGTTTCAGCAGACACAGACCCCAGTGGGAGTTCAGCAAGTACAGCATCAGTATCGGGGTCAGGACCCGAAGACAATCAGTTGTCCCTATTGCAAGAAGTCGGGACATGGATGGGGTGAGTGCAGGAAGAGGTTGGGCCGGTGCCTAATATGTGGGGCAGCGGACCACCATCTGAGGGAGTGTTCCCAGTACACAGGCAGAGTAGCACAGGGAGCAGCACCAGGAGCAGGAGCCAAGGCTCCGGTAGGACAGCAGCAGAGAGGACCGTTACAGCCACAGCAGCAGAAGTTTTTGCAGTTCCAGCAGCAGGCTGGAAGGGGTCAGCAGGGGCGTGCTTACGCCATGACAGTTGAGGATGCTCAGGTAGTTGGCGATGTGCTTGCAGGTTCTGTTTTTCTAAATTCCATTCCCACCTTGCTTTTATATCTATCTTAAATTCCAATTCCATCTGCTCCTACCTATTCTTTATTAGTGATCAGTTTTGTCCTGGTAGTTCATTTGGTTTTGTCGATTATTTGTTGTTTCTTTATCTTACTTAGGACTAGGAGTAGGAGTAGCTTTAGCTATTAATATAATTCTTGACTAATTCTTTTGTCAAGAACTTTCCTCTTAAATAAATTAATTTATGTGTTATGCCTTTTGACTTAGAGTTGATAGAGTAGCTCTGACCATAGAATGGTGACCCTTTTAGCCCTGTGATTTATTGTTTCCTTACCTTCCTAGTCTATGCCCATGACCAGGACTATGTATCTTCCTTCATCATTCCACCCTTACCTATATCTTATGCTACAAATTCATCCTTAGTTTTACAATCTTATCCTTTTTCGAGCTTGATCATGATATATTTTATTGGGTGCGCACCCACTAACATATTATCTAATCAGAATCGGCGCATGATGGTCTGATCAACCTATTGCGTTTTGGTTCGCTTTTTCATATATTAATCTACGTGGATGGAGACATAATTAAACGTGCCTTAGAATCTTATCCGCAACAGCCTTGACAATTCTTCTTGGAATTTTTTAATCGCCTATGAACCTCGTATTCGTATCCAGTTAAATTAACTTTAATCATGACCTGGATCTTCATCATTGGATGCTCGTGCTCATACTCAATTTCCTTGATTTTCCATCTTGCCCGAGTCTCGATTTATCCTGAAATTGATCAACTTAGATCGTGTCAAGACTAAAATCTAATTGTGATTGTTTGTGCCTAAATTTTCAATTTTCTTTTACCACTTTATGGAATGGTAACTTCTAATGATTCTCACTTACTTGTTAATGACCCATTTTCATATAGGATGGTAGACGACCCTATAGCCTTGATGATTGTTGTTCCCTTACCTTTCCAATTAGGACACCTTAGATTGCCTGTACGTTTTGATACCATAGGACAGTATTGATCTAGAATGACTAATGCACCTAGATGGGACCACAGACTGTCCATTTAACCTGCCCCCTCGTACCACTATTCATCACGATTTTGGTTCAATTTAGGCCATAGACCTTTCCCACTCTAACTTATGATCATCGTAGGTACATTACCGTGACTTTTAAATTGGAGCACAAGACTAGTTGTTTTCTCAAAACTGACTTCACATACATGACCTAGACATGACATACTACACCCATGACCTTAGTGTCCCACTCAGGCATACCATTGTGTGCTTCATTTGCTTAGTACGATTTTTCTGACCCGAGGCCCCATCCTGATTTACCCCATGGAGTTACTTTTGGCTTCGATTTGACTTAAGAACACCTTATGACCTAAAACTGCCAACCAATTTTTGGACATGACCCAGTATAGGTCTACTACCCATATTTTGCTTGTTGACCTTGTATGTTGCCTAGGTAGTGGCTTCGTCCTTGATTGTTGGAGGTTTGACCTAGAAGGAGTACGACCATCTAAATTTCGAGGACGAAATTATTTTAAGGTGGGTAGACTTGTAACACCCTGTTTCTGAAAATTGGGGATTTTTGAAAAATTATTATTTTTATTATTTATTAGTGGTATTTTAGTCATGGTATGATTTTCTGGTGACTTTAGTTAAGTTAAACCAATTCTAAAGTCATGCTAAGTCATGATTTATGACTTTGTGACTTTGTTAGTAAACCTTAGTGTAAACCCTAGTTTTCTCTAACCTAGAAGTTGCCATGCCCATGAGAGCTTAGCCATAGGCTTAGAACACCAAATTAGTGATTTTAGCCTAAAGGGTATTTTGGTAAATTTCTAGAAATTATTTGGAATTATTTAGATTTATGTGTTTTATTATTGTTTAATTAGTTGATTAGTGTCATGAGAGCCCCTAACCTAGTTTAGCCCTAATCTAGAGGTTAGCCACTAACCTAGAGGCTTGAGGATAGATATTTTGCATTGGTTAAAGTAGGATAAATATCATGATTTACTTTAAGGATATTTCCTTAAAAACCTCAAAATATCTAAACCCTTTACACCAAAGTCTTCCCTTAGCTTGCAAGCAACCCAAGGACACCCCCCCATTCCTATGACCAGCCAAGAACACCCCCTTGGCAGCCCACACATCCTATATTAACCCTCACATTAATTCATGATCAATTTACATGAATTTAAATCCTAGAAAATCCCATTTCATCAAACACCCATAACTTGATCAATATTGATCCAAATCACCTCTAGTTTCTTGCATTGGACTCCCCTACACTAGAGGGTACTAGTTAGGGCCTGCTATCAAGGAATTTGGAAGCTTTCGGGCATCACCAAGTGGAAGAACACCCCCTTACTTGGGTGTTTTCTTGATTTTTGCACAAATAGGTAAATGCCTTCAAACCATGTTAATATTGTGTTTTCTCTTCATATTTGCATGCATCTAGGTACTAGGGAACTGTAGGATTAGTTTGGTGAAAATTAGGATTAATTTGGTGTCCGTATCGGACACGTATCCATGTTTGAATTTCTGTGTTTGGTGAAATGCCTCAAAGGAGAGGACTTTCAGTTTTTGCAAAACTTTTTACACAAACACCTAGCCATGGACTTGCTAACCCTAACCCCACTTGACTGAGCACGTATCGTGTCCCTTTTCGTGTCCAAATCGGACACGAACTCGAGTATTGACAGTGCACAGACACACTGTTCATCCCCTGCTACCCGACATAATAACTCACTGTAGACACGACGTGGACACGTGAAAATTGGTGTGGACACGGGGGCAGTGTCTGCGCACACTCCCCCAAAGTTCACGACACCTTGTGTCGTGTGGAGGACACACGGACACGCGCACTGGTCCTACACTGGGACGCACACACGCACAGACACCAACTTCGCGCGTCTCGTGTCGCGCGGACACGACACAATGACACCTCGTGTTTGCACGAGAGTGTAGCCCATCATGTGGGCTACACGTGGACACGAGCACGAGATTCCACGTGGCTCGTGTCGTGTGCACGAGACACTGCATCTCTGCACGACGCGGCGCAGAACAGTGCGTATCAGTCGTGTTTTCACGACTGATACGGCCTTCGTGTCGTGTCCCAGAGGACACGTGGACACGATGCACTACCTAAACCTAGACCAAACCCTAGCGAACCTACCCACACGTGCACGAGACTCTAGACACGTGTGCCGTGTCCTAGAGCGAAGTGCACGCGTGCACGACCTGTGTAAACCCAGTGTCCAGGTTTACCCGAGTGGAGTTTTTATCACTTTGACACGCCGTGTCGTGTCGTGGTCCTGTGTCAGGTATCCTAAGACCTAGAGTATCCTAGGGGACACGATTACCAACCTAGAGATTCGTGTCCTAGCTCGATTTCGTATGTGAAATCGAGTTTACCTATTTTTCACTGCACAGTGTTTTTAATTTCCAGGTTTTGGGTTTATTCCTATTTTGCAAAATCGAATTTTAAAACCAAATTTGATATGTTTAATCCATTGTACAAGTGTATTTTAGTATGTATACGTGTAGTATATATATGTGTGTGAGTGTGGGTCAAGTTTAGGAGATTTGGTGTGGGTGTAGTTATGTATATATGTAGATATGCATGTATATGTGTTATGTGTGTGTGTGTTGTTTCAGTTTTCTGAAACTGAAACCCCCCCCCTGTTTCACTCAGTCTCTCACTCTCTCTCTCACTGTCTCACTCTCTCTCTCACTTTGTCTCACTATATATATGTGTGTGATATATATAGTTATATAATATATGTATTGTATATACATATATATATTTATAAATGGTATTAGGTTTATATATGTAGAAAACAGTGTATATATATAGTGTGTGATTGTGTTATGCAATATGGATTTTGGGTATATAGATAGTGTATGTCTATATATAGATACATATTATGATTCTAGTATAGTTTATGAAACCTATGACATTAGCCTATGGCTTGGGACTAACCCTAACGACCCAAAACCCATTGTTGACCCTTGTTGACTGAAAGTTGACCAAGTCAACTTTAGGTCAAAGTTGACCTAGTTCACCTAGAAATGACTAGGAATGACCTAAATCAACTAGTTTGACTAGTTGACTAAAACCCTAACTAGTTTGACTAGTATTGACTTAACTTTGACTAGTTTGACTTTAGAGTTGACTTTTGACCAGATTGACCTAGAATCATGTAGTTTGCATAGTAGACTTCATATTTACTATTTAGAACATTGTGACTTGTGTTGCTCTGATCAGGAGCCAGACACCTCTCCTCAGACTGCATATTCTCTACAGACATTCATACAGCAGGCGAGTACATTCTCTGACCGTTTCATACTTGTTCAGGCTTTACTTCTCGCTCTAGATTACTTTACTTGTTGCTGTCACGTTGGTAACACGGATTGGTACTATATGGATCTTTACATGAGATGTTATCCCCCTCGGAGCATCGGGTACTTCATGTTATGTGTGTTTCACTATCATCATGTACTCCTATGCTTCCATTATTCATGTGCACTCATGTGATCATGTACTCTCATGTTTACTGAGCCCTCATGTATACATGTGCACCCTTTCATGGGCCCCATGTGATATCATGTACAATAACGTAACCTGTACAGATCCTTGTGTATTGATTGGGGATACGGGGGAGTGCTAGTAGTCGTGTGAACAATTCCAAAGTAGTGTATTCATGTGCAAACTCGATCATGTACAAATCCGTCCGTTCACATGTGCTATCTCGTACTCTGACTCACTAGCCACTGTTAGTTCTCTATTTATAGTAGATATTTCATTACAGCTATCTCTTTTACAGCGTATATTTCCTTTCAGCAGTTCATGTATCTTACTCTATTGCCTGTATCGTATTTCCTAACCTGCTATGCACTGCGTGAGATGTATTGTGCTCGTTCCCGTCCTGATTGGACCTGTTGAAAATATTACAGAGGATGAGGATGAGGCCCTGGTGTCTACCTATTATGGAGCAGGACTAGATGATACTTATGTTGTGGACCCTCAGCAGGTTCCACCTACAGCTGAGGAGTGTTCCAGTAGTCTAGACCAGTTTAGTCTAGGCAGTCTTTTCTATATTTACTTTTTGTCTCACATTCTGTGTTGTATTTTAAGATGTGGAGATGTATAGACTCTTAGACTTATGTATTATGAGTTGACATTCTGGATGTTATGTATCTTAGACACTTAGTCTTATTTCATCTATGCTATGGTTCTCTTTGAGTTACTATCTATCTTCTGTCTTTCGTTCTTCTACCCTAGATGTGATTGAGATGTATATTGTTATGTCACCTCCATTCGGAGAGTATATACTGTACAGGTACTTTTATACTGTTAGATGATTAACCTAGGACAGCGTTCTACCGCCGATACTGCGGCGTAGGCTGGACGTACCCACTTCTCGTGCCCCTATACAGGGTGCGGGTCGTGACATCTACAGTACAGGATAATAATGTAGACAAGTATACCTTCCCACAGTTCCTAGCATGGCTGGAACTGAAGCACACCCTCCAAGTCAAGTCTGGAAGATCCACCAGGTCGGTCTCAGACAATCTGGGAACAATCCAGGATTGGTCAGGCCAACCGCAGCAAGTACCAGAACGGAAGGCTCAAGGACGGGCGAAGAAAACCAGCAGGATAAATATGACAAGAATAACACCTAAAAACAGTAAATAAAGGTAAGGGATCGTGCGGTACCAACACACAATAACAATCCACAAGTATAGTGAAGCTAACACAATCACAATCTCCCTAGCATCCACTAACACCTGCATTGCCAGCTGGAAATCAATATCAGCTGGCTGGCAGGCAACAAGCCAAACAACACAGAAGGACAAGCGGCCACACAATGCCTACGGCTTGCTATTATTAGCTAACTAGGGTTATCACAGGCCTAATTACTAACAAGATGCAATGAGACTTCAAAGTCCAGCTCCTGCTTGCTACTATCCGAATGGCCCCAGCAAAAGGAAAAGATAGATATAGCAGGCACACTGCAGTAAGATACATGTGCCCTAAAGAAGTGCCACACTCGACGGAGGGCTGGGAATGCGTTCATCTCGACGGATAGCAACAAATCCCTAGTATATATATATAGATACATAGGGCCGGCGTCAGACAAGCAACAGGTCACTGGGAAGTCCCCATGAACTACATGATTAATCTAGTTATTAGCCTAGTCAGTTTCATTATGGATCCCTGACCGTGGTACTCAGGGATCCATGTCCTAGACATGATGCAAGACAAGACTGGACTGGTGGCTTATACAAGCACAATCAAGAGAAATCAACCACGGTGTCAAGATAGGGTCATGCTGAGCAAGTCAGGACTGGCTATCGCAACAGCAATCAAGAGTAAACATGCCATGTCGAGATGACTACTCAGGAGTGCGCCACCACGGGCCACTATCAAGAATCAAGAGTATATATGCCAGGTTTACTGTCAAGTCCAGAGTGCTAGTCAGGAGTGCACCTCTACGGGCCACTAATCAAGAATCAAGACAGGTCCAGGTCATCGTGTAATACTAGGAACAAGGTCAGACCTATCAGTCATAAGAAGTCACATGCCCAAATCGTGACATGGATAACAAGTCGGGTAAAAGATCAAAATCTCCACTATAATAGTCTGTCAAGTACACATGGGAACCTACAGCTCAAATCATCAAGTCGATCCATCCACCTTATCAAACTATCAGGAGTCTCCTATCTACGATGGAAATCAATATCATGTCAGGAAGGTCAATAACCAAATACCAAGCTAATCACTATAAGCAACGCTAGGCCCTCTGGCTCACAAGAATCCTCCAAGTCAATGATCACCAACCACTAGAAAACGAGCCCCTCAACTACCAAGACATAGCAATCAAACCAGTTCCCCAACTACCGGGATACACAAAAGCACCAGGTTTTGGGCGTTTGGGAAGTCGAGTAAAAATTATATAATAATACCCTCGATATTCTCCTCGTTCCACGAAATATTCGAAATCACCAAAATCCAAGAATCCACATAGATCCACCAAGTCAATATCCTGAGATCGTACTCTCCATAATACTCAATCCTCAGTCATATCCACAAGTCACAACTCCCAATACACAGGACAACTGTCAGCTCTATCTGACTAGACTAGGATAACCCCTAGGATGAAAGGTCAGGGGACAAGAGTCCGGTAATAAATATTGCCAGAAGTGGCAAGGATTATACGGACTGCTCTGGAGCAAATCCATAATCCTTAAACCAAACAAGGACCAGGGTTGCAGACCATCTCCCGAGTGGAATCGCTCTCCTTACGCTATCCGACGGACAAGACAGATCAGGAGCTAGGCGACTGATCTAGTCTGGAGTCTACCTAGCAAGCAATAGGATCAGGTATACTATACCAAGGTAAATAGGCACGAGCCCAGTCCAGCAAACCAAAGGAATGGTTCTGTCCAATCCTTTGAACCAAATTCCCGATCAGGAAGAATCCGGTAGAGTCTCTTCTGTATTCTGGACAGGAGCTTCCAGCGAGTTGGGGCTAAAATCCACTCGGCGCAAACTGCCATAGAATCGTAGAATCGCAGACTGAGAACACTAGGTCTCAACTACCAGCAGCACTATGATGCGTACTGGAAACAAGTCGATAGCCGAGAACACTAAGTTTCGACCTCCAGCAGCACTATGATGCGTACTGGAAATCAATCGAACCTGAGACCACTAATGTCTCGGCCTCCAGCAGCACTACGATGCGTACTGGGCGCCAAGCCAACATGCATAATAATAAAATAATTGCCTCGCAGGGCGCACCATAATACATGCCCATAAATCCCTAACCCAAGCACAATCACCGCCATAAGTAAAGTTAGCCAGAGCCGTTACCCGACCGCGAGTCGGACACGGGGCATACAGGGACAATCCATACATGTGAGTCGTGCTCGTGTCCTCGGAGGTGTGGATGACCCATCTGAGTTGCCCGATACGGTCTACCCCGGTATCGGACCAAGCTATCCTAAGTTATCATCATGGCAGTTCTACTACTAGGCTACACTAATCATGGTTATAAAATTTATAAGTACAATTAATTAAATGAAATAAAATCTAGGAGAGAGGACAAGAGCCGTCGATGAGCAAGGGATACTTGCCTAGAGGGCTCGACTAGGTAAGCAAGTCTTCGACAGCCGCGATCCAAGCTAGCACGCCAATCGAGATCCTCAGAACACACAATAAACAATCATTAGCACCAAACAATAAAATTATAGGAGAAATCACCGGGGATGGCAGGAGGCTATACCGTATGGGTCCCGCAAGCAGTACAGGGATCTGGCACGGAAACCGAGGTACGCAGATCGATACAGACACGTAAACCAAGACGTGTATGTATATCGAGACGTGCACGAGAATCGAGATGATACGAATATCGAGATGGTACGAATATCGAGATGAACAGGAAACATGTGCACGTAAATCGAGACGTGCACGTAGATCAAGAAAATCATGAATATCAGAATGGTCCACGAATCATGCGACACATAAATCGAGGCGAGCACGCAAATCAAAATGACCCAAAGTCCAAGGAGCACGTAAATCGATACGGCACACAAATCGAGGTGTGTACGCAAATCAATACGGTACGAAAATCAAGAAAGGCACAAAGGCTGAGGCACAGAAAACGAGACGGTGCACAAACCGAGATAGCACGTTACCCGAGGCAGCGCGGGGCTCGAGGCGGCCCGCTACCCAAGGCAATACGTAGAACTAGGTGCACGGAAACCAAGAATGTGCCTAAATCGAGGCACACGCAAACCGAGGCACGTGCAGAATGCGGCACACGTGGACCGAGCATCGCACTGTGTCACGTCCCACTTCCCAAATGGAATGGTGACGTCATACACATCCCCAGGCTACGCGCCGAAAGTCCGCGATTGTCGCCCGTAAACATCAGCAAAAATGGAAAATGCCCGAGATTACAACTTATTATACATATGGAGATTGTTATACAGGACTTCATCACAATACTTCTACAAACTTATTACAAAAGAAATAACTAGCAAGTTGTCCAGACGATTATTCCTCGTCGTACTGCGGCGTTACTTCAGCGGAGACGTCCTCTTCTTCACCTAGTGAACAATACTAGGTCATTTTAGAAAACGACAAGCAAGTCCTCGGTCAAGGACGGTAAAGTATGCAAAAGAAAGATGCAGTTCTTCAAAAGAAAGAAATATGCCAACTAGCACTATTATATGTGTTTACTTCACAAAAATCAAGGAAATGTAAATGACATCCTACTCCATAGATTGTAAGATATTCTGAGCTTCCCTTGAGCTCTCAGTAGGATTTTGCTTCCCTTGAGCAATCAAGAAACTACCTACCTTTGATAGGTGGAGTTATTTGCTGGAGTAAGATGAAATTTAGTAGACTAAATGCAATGCAATTTTGAGAACAGTACTCTGAATTAATTCCCTAAATAATTCCCGTGAACAATCCCGTTAACCTGGGATCAGGCTGTGATTTCGGAGCCTCCCTTGGGCTAAAACCAATCTATTCGATGTTACTGTCGGAATAGAAGTAGCAGGACAGGAGCCTCTCTTGGGCTAGTACTTATATAGAAGTACTCATCAGGATATTCAGGAATTGCTGATCAGCCTTTTTATGGTTATTATGTTACGGGATATCTAGGGATATTCAGTTGTCCTCCCCACCCAATGATTCTAAAATTTCCGAAAATCAGAAATTTGTCTATCTCCTAAATTTTTCAAAATTTCGGCAGAGTCTCCTTTGTATTTAGGAGCTCCGACAATTTACAAAACATGATATAAAGAGATATATGGGCTCGCCGACCCCTTCGGTGGAGCAACCCTCAATACCGGAACCACGCATTTAATATCCGGGTACGCCGACCCCTTCGGTGGAGCAACTCTTAACACCGGAACCACGCAGTTGTATAATGTGTATACTTAATTAAAGGAACCTTTACCTTGGCAAGCAAGCAAGCAAGCAAACAATTTTTACCTTTTTCCTTTAGCAAGCAAGCAAGTAATCATGCATTTAAATTTATTGTTCGACAGTTGCTTTATGATAAGCTAGTCATTTAAGAAATAAAATTGTCAGTAATAATAATAAAGTATGAATCTCTCACATGATAATGCATGCTATGAAAGTTTATATTACTTGAGGCCTTGGCTAGACTTGATCTAAGGTTTCAACGCTAACTTATACTAGCCATTATCGAAGTTGACTTCTTAATGATGGAAAAGGGTTAAATTTTGAATAATCATAGATGCAGGGTTACCATAACATATGGGTACCTATAAACACACATTCTAACTAATTAATCAAGCTGGAACGGGTTAATTTAGCACAACTCTACTTATGGACAGAATAATAATAAAAAAGATATACTAAAACTAAAATTAACTCTCATTTACACATGCCATGTTAAAACAAATCATGCGTATGGGTTTCCCCCTTGAGTATATGGGTAGTAACCCTAAAGTACGTTAAGACTTATAGGTGTCCATGACAATTTTGTGTATATGAATTTGTATCAACTACGTAATATTAGATGCTTGGGTTGAGTCAGCATGATATTGCAAAAAAGGAAGTAAAACTTTTTACACGTCCAATATGTAACTTGGTTTTCTTATGATAATCTAGGTTGAATTTCTACGTTGTACCGATACCTATGATTTTACAAGTCATAATTCTTTGATTGCACATATTAAGCCAAATTTATATGAATACACAACAATAATTATACCAAGTATCCATAAATAGAGTCCTACACATTTTTATACTCATAAATCCAATTAATTTCTAAAATGACAAACTTTGTCATTTATTTCTATAAATTCTAGAATTAATAATAACAATATTAATCCCAAAGAACACAATAATTCCTAAAAGAAATTTTCGAGAGGAAATTGATTAAATGAGTGAAGAGAGAAGGAGGACTTGCCTTGGGTTGGAGATGACCTAGACTTTTCTTCCACAACTCCTAAATTAAACCCCACAACAAGAGAGTTTTGTTAGCAACTCTAACCTAGGTTTAAGTTAGAGAAGAAAAATAGAGATTGGGGAAGAAGAATAGGGATTTAGAATTTTTACCTAGGTTTTCTTTGGATTTGGAAGTGGAAGAGGAGGAAGATGAAGTTGAGGAGGAGGTGGAAGTGGAGAGGAGGTGGCCGGAGGGGCTGGCGACGCCGGCGGCGGCGGGCGGCGCTGGCGACGACGGCGGGCGAGCACAGCGGCGGCAGCAGCAAGGCAGGAGCGGCAGCGACAGCAGGAGGCTTGGGGGGGGGGTCGGGTAGTGTGGGTGTGTGTGTTTGTTTGGTTTTTTTTTTCTCTTTTCTTGGTCATGAAGTGTGTGTGTGTATACATATATATATATATATGGGAGAGTGTAGGGGGTGAGGTGTCCCCCTCCCCATCCCTTGTAGGGACACCTTGCACCCCCCCCTAGGGCTAGGGTCCTTTGTAGGGGGCACTTGGCACCCCCCCTAGGTCTAGGGTTAGGGTTAAGGCTAGGGCTAGGGTTAAGGTGTAGGGACACAACATGACAAAACAAAAACAAAAAAAAAATCTAATCCACAAGATAAGTTAACACAAGACAATAACAAATAATAATAATAATAATAATAATATTTTGAGTGTGACAAGTCTACCCTCCTTAGAAAAATTCCGTCCTCGGAATTTGAAATAATTAGACTAGCAATATGGTTACTGACCTGTCTTAGGGAATAAATACGGGTATTGCTTCCGCATGTCTTCTTCCTTCTCCCAAGTTGAATCTCCAGGAGAATCCCTGCTCCACGCAACTCGTACTAACGGAATGACCCGATTGCGGAGTATCTTATCTCTTCGATCCAAGATCCCAACGGGTCTCTGTTCTATCCGGAGTGTAGGCCCGATGGTGATTTCTGAATGATCGAGTATATGGCTCGTGTCCGGCACATATCTTCGTAGCTGGGAAACATGGAATACATTGTGAACTCCTTCTAGTGCTGGCGGCAAGGCGAGTCGATATGACACATTCCCAACTTTCTCCAGGATGTCGAATGGTCCAATATATCTGGGACTTAGCTTTCCTCTGGTCCCGAATCTGATGGTTCCCTAAGTTGGTGAAATTTTCAGAAATACATGTTCTCCGGGTTGGAACTCCAATATTCTTCGGTGCTTATCCGCCCACATCTTCTGCCTGTCCTGAGCTGCCTGCAGGTGACTTCTTATTGCTTTGATGATATCCACAGTTTGCATTACTAATTCTGGCCCCAACAATTGTCTTTCTCCTACGTCGGTCCAGCATACCGGCGATCTGCACTTCCTACCATATAGTGCTTCAAAAGGAGCCATTTTGATACTATCATGATAACTGTTGTTATATGAAAATTCTACCAAATGTAGATGATCATCCCATGCTCCTCCAAAATCTAAAGTACACGCTCTCAGCATGTCTTCTAAGGTCTGAATAGTTCTTTCAGACTGGCCGTCTGTTTGGGGATGGTAGGCGGAGCTAAATTTCAATTTAGTGCCAAGACTTTCTTGCAAGCTTTTCCAGAAATGTGAAGTAAATCTGGTATCTCTATCCGATACTATACTCACTGGCACTCCATGCTGGCTAACAATCTGTCTCATGTACATTTCGGCCAAGACCTCCGTTGACTGTCCAACTCGAAAGGGCAGAAAACGAGCGGACTTTGTAAGTCTGTCTACAATGACCCAAATAGCATTATTACCCCTTTGGGTCCTAGGCAATCCTGTCACGAAATCCATGGTGAGGTGCTCCCATTTCCATTCGGGTATGGGTAACGGCTGGAGAAGTCCTGTTGTCCTTTGATGCTCCGCTTTTACTTGCTGGCAGACAAGGCATCTTGATACGAATCTGGCGACTTCTCTCTTCATCCCGTGCCACCAAAATGTTTGTCTCAAATCTTTGTACATTTTAGTGCTGCCCGGATGAATGGAATATTGTGAGTTGTGGGCTTCTGACATAACCTCTGTTCTTAAATCTCCACTGGGCACACATAATCGATCTCCGAATCTTAATGATCCGTCCGGATGCTTCCTTATCCCGGTCTGGAGTCCCTCTTCTGTTTGTTTCCAGATTTTCTGAAGTTTTGAATCATTCTGTTGAGCTTCCTTAATTCTATCTATTAAGGAGGACTGTACTTGCAAGTTTTGCCACATTCCTTCGGTTAGTGGGCGTATCACTTCAATTCCCATTTTTCTCAAATCCTCAAGGATTTCTTTGGGTGTATTCATAAAGAAAGCTTCGGGTCTTCTACTTAAGGCATCAGCCACCTTATTAGCTTTGCCCGGATGATAGGTCAGCTCCATGTCAAAATCCTTCAGTAACTCCAACCACCTTCTCTGTCTCATATTAATCTCCTTTTGTATGAAGACATATTTTAAGCTCTTGTGGTCTGTGTATATTTTGATTCTTTCTCCATATAAATAGTGTCTCCACAACTTGAGTGCGAATACTACCGCTGCGAGTTCGAGATCATGAGTTGGGTAATTCCTTTCATGTGTCTTTAATTGTCGGGATGCATAGGCTATGACTCTCCCATGCTGCATCAGTACACATCCTAAACCCTTACCTGATGCATCACTATATATCTCATATCCACCTGAACCAGAGGGTAATGCTAGTATTGGAGCTGTAATTAATCTTTTCTTCAGCTCGTCAAATGCTGCTTGACATTTCTCCGTCCAATTAAATTTCTCTTCCTTCCGGGTAAGACGGGTTAAAGGTTCTGCAATTCTTGAAAAGTTTTCTACAAATCTCCGATAATAGCCAGCCAATCCTAAGAAGCTTCTGATTTCTGCTACTGACTTAGGTGTTGGCCAAGACTTAACTGCTTCTACTTTCTTTGGATCTACCGAGATGCCTTCTCCACTGACAATATGTCCTAGAAATGGTACTTGGTCCAACCAAAATTCACATTTACTAAGCTTAGCATACAATTGTTCTTCCCGCAGAGTTTGCAATACTATCCTCAAATATTTTTCATGCTCCTCTTTACTTTTGGAGTATACAAGGATGTCATCAATAAATACAATCACAAATTTATCCAGATATTGATAAAATATTCGATTCATCAGGTCCATAAATATAGCGGGTGCATTTGTCAACCCGAATGGCATAACTAAGAATTCGTAATGCCCATACCGAGTTCTAAATGCAGTCTTTGGGATGTCTTCCTTTTTCACCTTTACCTGATGATATCCGGATCTCAAATCAATTTTTGAAAATACCCTTGCCTCTCCTAACTGATCAAACAGTTGATCGATCCTAGGTAAGGGATATTTATTCTTGATGGTAACCTCATTCAAAGCCCTATAGTCAATCACCAGGCGTAAGGTACTATCTTTCTTTTTCACAAATAATACTGGTGCACCCCATGGTGAAGCGCTAGGCTGGATAAACCCTTTTGACAATAACTCCTTTATCTGTTTATTTAACTCAACTAGCTCCTCTTTGTTCATTGGGTATATCTTCTTGGCTATGGGTGCAGCTCCCGGTATTAAATCTATAGAAAATTCCACGGCTCTGTCTGGGGGTAGCCCCGGTAATTCTTCTGGGAACACATCCTTGAATTCTTCTACTACCCTTGGAAATGATTGCTCTGCTACTCCTTACAGCAGTACTGGTAATTCAAATTTCTCTAGCTCCTCTGCATTGAACTCATTTTGGTCTCTTGCAAATTCATAAGACTCGCCGTCAGGGAGTTGGAATGAAATTTTCCCCTGACCGCAGTCTATATTGGCTAATGTTGCAGTTAGCCAATCCATACCCAATATTATATCATAATTGCTTGTTGGAAAGACAAGCAATCGGGTACGAAAAGCTCCTCCACCCAATTTAATGGGACATCTACGACATACTCGACTGACTTCTACTACTCCATTACCGGTGAGTACTTTCAGTGATTTAGGCAGAGGTTGTGATTCTATTTCACGTTGTGATATAAAAGAAGATGCTATAAATGAATGGGTAGCCCCGGAATTAAATAATACTGAAGCTGGGTATGAAGAAACTAAAATAGTACCTGAAACTACTTCTCCAGGGATATTCGCATCTTCAGTTCCCATTATGCTTGCCCTTGCCTATTCCTTTTCTTGTTATTATTTTGAGCTTGAGCTGCCCGTTGTGCTTGTTGAAACTGATAAGCCTGAGGGGCATAGGGCGGCCTTTGCTGATTTCCATAAGCCATTCCTGCTTGCGCTGTTGGTGCCTGTATCATTGGTCGAGGTTGGTTTCCCTGAACTGGAGGTCGGTATCCTTGAGTGAAACCTTGTGTCCTTGCTCCATTCGCAGGCGGCTGAGGACATTGACTGATTGGATGGTTTGCTCCACATCTCAAACAAAGCCCCAATCTTCTCCTACATACACTCTTTTTATGTCCTGGCTTCTGGCAGAAATCACAGATAAGAAATTTGTCCGAGTTGCCATTCTGAGGACGCTTAGGTGGTCCTTGCCAGTGATTCTTGTTAGAGGATGATCCTTCCTCAAAAGTTCTCTTGGGTTGTGATGACCGGAAAGGTTGCTCCTCTTTCAGGATTCTCTCCTGGTCTCGAGCAGCTTCTGTTACCTCAGAAAAGGTCTGGCATCGGTAGGACGCGACCCTGCTTTTCAATTGGGTCCCGAGCCCTTCCAGGAACCTAGAAATTTTTGTTTCTTCGTCGGCTATCATGTTAGGAGCAAATCGACTGAGTCTGGAAAACTCTACAGCATATTCATCGACGGTGCGTCTTCCTTGTTTAAGATAGTTGAATTGCCGCTCTAACTCTATTCGTGCTGATTTAGGATAGAATCTTTCTTCAAACCTCTTTTTGAATTCTGCCCATGTCATAACTCCATCGGAATCTTCTGGGTACTCAGCACTCCACCAGTATCCAGCGATATCTTCTAGCTGGATGCGGATTGCTGGCACCATTTCTTCGGTTTTGAGCTTTGCGGCCTTCATTAAGCCTTCAATGGTTTTCAACCATTGACCCGCTTCTATTGCATTTTCAGTTCCCTTGAACTTAGGTGGCTTAAGATCTCGAAAATCTTTTAGGGTTCCTTCTTCTGTTTTTTTGGAGTTCTGTATTTGTTCCAATATGGTTGTATTGGCAACATGGGCTGCATTGGCCTGCTGATTATGGGATTCCAATAATTGTTGGAATAATCGAAACATATCGGCCACAGTTGGTTCTTGAGGGGGCGGAGTACTTGACTGACCGTGGTTGTCCATATCCTGAGAAAACGCAATTCTTAGGGAAGTATTTAACTCGAAATTTCCAACAAGAGTGTATCATAAAACTTCGTACATATATATATATTTATTCATTAAAATGAGAGTAATTACAAAATGGTGATCCTTACTCTCATTTTTCATTTACATACATTCTTGCTACTTAGTTACTCATGTCACCCATCATTCCAAAACGCGACATGGTAAACTATTCTACTTCATATAAGTACATATCTGTAGATGCCAAAATACAAGGAAAGGACTCCTTCTTCACTATGTACAGGGCTAAGACATCTTATGCTACGGCTTCAATAAGCTCCCTCCCTTCAGCAAGGATCTCTACTTCTGTATATATCCTCTCAAAGTCATCCATGGTGCCTTCGTAGCCGTGCAATCCGACATAGATGCGGTTCGGGTCTCGGACATAAAGACAGTAGGTGATGTACTCAAAGTACACTTCAGCGCCATCCTCCACGTCTCGTACCATAGGACGCCTGACTCCATAGAATATTTGGTAGACGTGAATGTCATACCAGTCGGGTGCGTTTCATAGTATCCTGGCATAGCGTTGGTATAGGTACAAGGTGTACTCACTTCCATCCCATTCCAAACTGGGTATAAACAGGTCCATATCCTTGATATCCTATGTAAGAATTTCTTATAAGGAATATAAGGAGATTGAAAAAGCATATTTTATTTATTCATAGAACAACATGCCCTTGGCTTACATACATACTTGGTCACATTCTACCTACATACAGATATATCTTACATTTCATCCATCCTAGCTACATACACATACTTATCATCTATAGATACTAGGGATCTAAGTCCATATTTCCCTACTTACTTACATTCTTACTACATACATCCATATATTACATTCTTACTACATATATTACATACATTCCACATACATATATGCTTGAGGATCTAAATCCACATCTTCCTGATGTTGTGCACTATTGCGTTTGGATGAGTTTGCAGCCATTCTTCCAAGGTACCATTGCGATCAGTCTTTGGGCCTTTGGTGGGTTCTGCCTTTATCAGGACATAATAATGTACCGAGTTGTAATACTCCTTTCTTTCATCATCTATGTCTGACACTACTGGATATTTCAATTCGTAGTGTACTCCATAGGCTTCGATCATTCCTTTACGCGCTACGTGCCACATCTTCCTTACAAATGCATAATACTCGTCTAGGCTGTGACTATCATTTCCCAGTCTTGCGAAGGGTGCAAACCGAGGCATGACCTAGATTGAAAAGAAAATAAAAAGTATTTCTTCCTTAGGTTAGTAACTCCTTAGTAGGATTTAAGATCTAGACAGGAAAGAGAAATTTGTAAGGAAAATGCTACTTTCTTAAGGATTTCTAAGATATGATTGGAAATCAAAGTTTTCTATCTGAGTATAAAACCTACGTCTAGACCTAAGGTCCGTTCTGGATTTTCCATTTTCGCTGACCTGCATGGGCCACCACTAAAAAAGACGTGTCACGTCCCACTTCCCAAATGGAATGGTGACGTCATACACATCCCCAGGCTACGCGCCGAAAGTCCGCGATTGTCGCCCGTAAACATCAGCAAAAATGGAAAATGCCAGAGATTACAACTTATTATACATATGGAGATTGTTATACAGGACTTCATCACAATACTTCTACAAACTTATTACAAAAGAAATAACTAGCAAGTTGTCCAGACGATTATTCCTCGTCGTACTGCGGCGTTACTTCAGCGGAGACGTCCTCTTCTTCACCTAGTGAACAATACTAGGTCGTTTTAGAAAACGACAAGCAAGTCCTCGGTCAAGGACGGTAAAGTATGCAAAAGAAAGATGCAGTTCTTCAAAAGAAAGAAATATGCCAACTAGCACTATTATATGTGTTTACTTCACAAAAATCAAGGAAATGTAAATGACATCCTACTCCATAGATTGTAAGATATTCTGAGCTTCCCTTGAGCTCTCAGTAGGATTTTGCTTCCCTTGAGCAATCAAGAAACTACCTACCTTTGATAGGTGGAGTTATTTGCTGGAGTAAGATGAAATTTAGTAGACTAAATGCAATGCAATTTTGAGAACAGTACTCTGAATTAATTCCCAAAATAATTCCCGTGAACAATCCCGTTAACCTGGGATCAGGCTGTGATTTCGGAGCCTCCCTTGGGCTAAAACCAATCTATTCGATGTTACTGTCGGAATAGAAGTAGCAGGACAGGAGCCTCTCTTGGGCTAGTACTTATATAGAAGTACTCATCAGGATATTCAGGAATTGCTGATCAGCCTTTTTATGGTTATTATGTTACGGGATATCTAGGGATATTCAGTTGTCCTCCCCACCCAATGATTCTAAAATTTCCGAAAATCAGAAATTTGTCTATCTCCTAAATTTTTCAAAAATTTCGGCAGAGTCTCCTTTGTATTTAGGAGCTCTGACAATTTACAAAACATGATATAAAGAGATATATGGGCTCGCCGACCCCTTCGGTGGAGCAACCCTCAACACCGGAACCACGCATTTAATATCCGGGTACGCCGACCCCTTCGGTGGAGCAACTCTCAACACCGGAACCACGCAGTTGTATAATGTGTATACTTAATTAAAGGAACCTTTACCTTGGCAAGCAAGCAAGCAAGCAAACAATTTTTACCTTTTTCCTTTAGCAAGCAAGCAAGTAATCATGCATTTAAATTTATTGTTCGACAGTTGCTTTATGATAAGCTAGTCATTTAAGAAATAAAATTGTCAGTAATAATAATAAAGTATGAATCTCTCACATGATAATGCATGCTATGAAAGTTTATATTACTTGAGGCCTTGGCTAGACTTGATCTAAGGTTTCAACGCTAACTTATACTAGCCATTATCGAAGTTGACTTCTTAATGATGGAAAAGGGTTAAATTTTGAATAATCATAGATGCAGGGTTACCATAACATATGGGTACCTATAAACACACATTCTAACTAATTAATCAAGCTGGAACGGGTTAATTTAGCACAGCTCTACTTATGGACAGAATAATAATAAAAAAGATATACTAAAACTAAAATTAACTCTCATTTACACATGCCATGTTAAAACAAATCATGCGTATGGGTTTCCCCCTTGAGTATATGGGTAGTAACCCTAAAGTACGTTAAGACTTATAGGTGTCCATGACAATTTTGTGTATATGAATTTGTATCAACTACGTAATATTAGATGCTTGGGTTGAGTCAGCATGATATTGCAAAAAAGGAAGTAAAACTTTTTACACGTCCAATATGTAACTTGGTTTTCTTATGATAATCTAGGTTGAATTTCTACGTTGTACCGATACCTATGATTTTACAAGTCATAATTCTTTGATTGCACATATTAAGCCAAATTTATATGAATACACAACAATAATTATACCAAGTATCCATAAATAGAGTCCTACACATTTTTATACTCATAAATCCAATTAATTTCTAAAATGACAAACTTTGTCATTTATTTCTATAAATTCCAGAATTAATAATAACAATATTAATCCCAAAGAACACAATAATTCCTAAAAGAAATTTTCGAGAGGAAATTGATTAAAGGAGTGAAGAGAGAAGGAGGACTTGCCTTGGGTTGGAGATGACCTAGACTTTTCTTCCACAACTCCTAAATTAAACCCCACAACAAGAGAGTTTTGTTAGCAACTCTAACCTAGGTTTAAGTTAGAGAAGAAAAATAGAGATTGGGGAAGAAGAATAGGGATTTAGAATTTTTACCTAGGTTTTCTTTGGATTTGGAAGTGGAAGAGGAGGAAGATGAAGTTGAGGAGGAGGTGGAAGTGGAGAGGAGGTGGCCGGAGGGGCTGGCGACGCCGGCGGCGGCGGGCGGCGCTGGCGGCGGCGGCGGGCGAGCACAGCGGCGGCAGCAGCAAGGCAGGAGCGGCAGCGGCAGCAGGAGGCTTGGGGGGGGGGTCGGGTAGTGTAGGTGTGTGTGTTTGTTTGGTTTTTTTTTTTTCTCTTTTCTTGGTCATGAAGTGTGTGTGTGTATACATATATATATATGGGAGAGTGTAGGGGGTGAGGTGTCCCCCTCCCCATCCCTTGTAGGGACACCTTGCACCCCCCCCCTAGGGCTAGGGTCCTTTGTAGGGGGCACTTGGCACCCCCCCCCAGGGCTAGGGTTAGGGTTAAGGCTAGGGCTAGGGTTAAGGTGTAGGGACACAACATGACAAAACAAAAACAAAAAAAAATCTAATCCACAAGATAAGTTAACACAAGACAATAACAAATAATAATAATAATATTTTGAGTGTGACACACTGCTCGAGGCAACACGTGCATCGAGGCACGTGGCCTGAAGAGCACACAGCCCGAGGATGGCTCGCTGCTCGAGCAGCGCGGGGCCCAAGGGCGTCCCGTCGCTCGAGGCTGGTGCGGTGCTCGCGGCGGGGCACGGCGGTTCGCCGGACAGAAGGGAAGAGAGAAAGGAGGAGCAGATCTATGGAGGGGAAGAGCCGTCGGGGTCGGCCAGGCTCCGGCGGAGGGGAGGAGACAGAGAGGGGAGGCCGGAGGAGCTTACCGGGGTCAGTCGGGCCGGGGCAGCTCCGCGACAGAAAGAACAGCAACAGGAGGAAGAGCTCCGGCCAGGCAGGCCGGGAAGAGGGCGGCGGCCACGAGTGGTGGTGGTCGCGGCGGAGGAGGAGGAGAAGAAGACGATGGTGGTGGCGGTGGTGACTGGAAGTCGTGGTGGTGGCGGCTGATGGCGGAGATGACGATGATGGTGGAGGAGACGACGATGATGGTGGTGCTGGTCGAAGTGGTGGCGGTACTGGTGGGGAAGGTGGCCGGAGATGAAGGGAGGGTCGAAGATCGAGTGGGAAAGAAGAGACAGGAAGCGAGCGAGAGAGAGAGTGAGGGAGGAGAGAGAGAGGAAGAGTGAGGAAGAGAGAGAGCTGAGAGAGAGAGAGGGGATTTGGGGGGGTTCTCCAGGGAAGAGAGAGAGGGAAGATTTCGGAAGAGAGAGAGGTGAGAGAGGGAAAGGTGAGGGAGGAGAGAGGGAGTGGGTGAGTGATGTGAGAGGTGATTTGAGTGAGGAGAGAGGGGGTTAGGTTAGATATTTTGGGAGGGTAGATTTGGAACAAGAAAATTAATAATAACAATACAATAAAATTTACCTCCAATAATTTCAAACAAAATTTTAACAATACCCAAATTTTAAAATCCTTAAAATATAATAATACGGTCATATACGTATTTCAAAATAGGAACATTACATCTACCAATGTAGGTGTTCGCTGGTTGTAAAGCATTCGGCCATCGCACCTAGTGTATCAGAATAGGAATCATTGCTTCCTAGAGTCGTAACTACCGAGCCGGTTTGCCCGTCAGTTTGGCTACACTCAGCTGATGTTGAGAAACCCCAGTACTTGCTTAGTATTTTTTTGGAAGTTTGTTGGATGGAGCCCGTGGTTGGCAGTACTATAATGCTGGTTGCACCGGAGTGCAGTTCACGACACCGCTTCGAAATCCTCAACCGCATATTTTATTTTCTGCCGTCAAGCTCTATTGTCTAATGAACACTATATCTCCTGGTTGTCATAGGGAGACTAGTTTCATCGTCGGGACCCAACTAGAGGCATCCAATAACATGCTTGTGAAGGCTCGGGCGTATCGTCTGCCAGATGGTTCGGCTCCTGTGATAGCCCAGTAGCACAAGCAGAGGGCTCGCGGGAGGAATTTATAGTTAGTCAACTGAAGAGGCATGCTTCGACAGATGCAGGTTCCTTTGCGTCCAAGAAGCCCAGGAAGGTGCTGGTGTCTAAGTCAGGGACGATTGTGGTACCCCCAGGAAGATCGACAGAGTCTGCCCCCATGGCGGTAAGTGAATTAATATTGGCTTAATACGATCTATCTTCACGTGTATTCACTTCTTCTTTGTTTCCAGGGGGTGACGAAGAAGAAGACTCGGTCTTCGAAGAAAGGTTCGAACATGCCTCTTGAAAGGGAGGTAGCGAGCTCATCTGATGAGTGTATCCCTCCATTATAAGGTCTTCCGTAGAGGAGGGGCCAGATGATGCTATTCAGGTGGACATTCCAGCCGTCTTTGACTATACTGGAGATGACGATGCTAATATAGTGGCATCTAAGAACATCGAACCTCCCCTGCTGACTACTCGGGGAGATAAAGTAGGGCGTTCGCTGGTGGTGGGACAACCAGCCACGGGCGCAGGTAAGAATATTGTTGTTGAGACTCCGGAGGAGTCAGTAATACGAGAAGCTCCGGGTGAAGAGGTGGATTAGGACTCGTCATCCTCGGATGACATCCCAGATGAAATTGAGAACGCAGAAGAATACTTCACGATAGGCGGAGGAGAGTAGACTGTGGAGATGGCAGCTGAACCCTCTCTTGATCGTGACATGGAGGAACCGGTTTCACAATCGGATCTTCCAACTATACGGAGGGCAGAGGTTGAGATGACTTCACTGTCGAGCCCCACTCTTGTCTCAGCGATGGAGGTCGAGGCAGGAGAGATGGTTCGGTTACCGAGTCCTACCCCTGTCTCCATAACGGAAGTTGAAGTAGAAAAAATGCCTCAATTGCTGAGTCCAACTCATATCTCGAAGGAGAGAGAAAGAGAAGCTACCCCTGTGCCTCTACTAGGGGGTGGAAGGGAAGAGCCCGCCCCAGCTACGAGTATTGTTTCTGAGCCTGCTACAGAGGGTCTTGATGTTGGTGGACCTTCTGGGGCGGGTCCCAATAAGGGTAAGGCCCCTATGGTGGAGGGAGGGGTCTCCTTCTGCCCAGCCCACTTTGGGGACTGTGATGGCCCCTTCGAGGGACTTGGCTACAACAGTTTCGGTCATTGACGTTGTTGCCTGTGAGTCAGAGACTGGTGATGTTGAGACTCCGGCTCATACAGAAATCTCGATGGCTCATCCTATGACGCCTCAAGTCTTAGCCAATACAGACGAATATGTGAATTATATCGTTGAGGCTGTGTACAAGATGCTGAGGAGAGGGGTGTTTGTTGTGTTAGAGGAAGGCGAGAGTTTTGTTACTGCAAATGCGATGGCGATCACTCACATCGGGTTAATCCTGTCTCATCAGGGTCACGACCATATACCTGAGATCCTGGATGCTTCTGTTGCTGAGCTTGATCATCATCTTACTGAGCTCCGGAGCATTCGGCAGAATGATTTTTCGCTTTGATAAAGGAAGAGCAGAGCAAGTTGGTGGCTAAGGTTGAGTCAACCTATATGGACACCATGGCTATCTTGGAGCAAAAGCTGGCCGATGCTGAGGCCAAGGAGCAGAGGTTAACTTCGTCTAGAAGAGAAGGCCAACTACGGGAATCTCTAAACGCTAACATAGTGGATGTTGATGCCAAAATCTGCCTTCTTCATGAGCAGCGGGCTCAACTCCTAGTTGATTCTGAACGGGCGCAGGCTGAACACATCATGCTTATGAAAGAAGCAGCAAAGTTTACTCGCCATGTGGGCTTCTTGTTCCATCAGAAGAAGGAATTGGATGACAAACATGCAACCGACATTGCCTCTGAGGCCAAGGAAGCGATGCATCTTGAAGGTGAGCGTCGGGTCTTGACGACTTTGGAGACCAAGGCTGAAGGTTTGAAGTGCCATATTGACGAGCTATCCGCTGACCCTTAGTTCCTTCGTTCTTTCTGCTTTTTGTTTGAGATACAATTGTCTCTTTTTGTGTTTTTTCTATGCAAGATGTAGTCCTTTACTTTATCAAATAAAGAAATAAAGAACTTTTGTTTGTTCAATTCGTCATAAAATTATGATTTTTGTGGACCTATTATCTTTTGGCGTACCTTGGTTCCTAGGTACAGATAATAAGTTGAGACAGGAAACCAACATATTTACTCATAGGTGATATGGACGTGGTAAATACGGGGTTAATGGTAGAGTTTTTCTACTCAGAGGTAATGGACGTAGTAAATACGGGATTAATGGTAGAGTTTTCCTACTCAGAGCTAATATGGATATGGTAGGAATGAACTCGGTAGACATACATAGGACAACTCAGAGGTGATATGGACATGGATGTTCTATGATTGCGGTATAACAACACAGAGGTTGTTAGGTGGGATGTTTACTCAGAGGTAATGTAGACGTGGTAAACATAGTATTTAGCGTCGTCTTACATAATGTAAGTTTTAGCTTCGTGGAGGTGTAGAGAAACAACTCAGAGGTGATATAGACATGGATGTTTTCTACTGGGGAGAGAGTGCACTGGAGCGACTGGGCTCTAGAGGCACGTCGTTATCAAGGGGGTGAACTCGGTTGGCCGAGCTTATAGGTTCTCCTACTGTGGAGATGGTGAGTACATGTTGAGAGATTTCAAGAGTAGTACTCCTTTAGGAATTTGTCGTTGATCGTCATCATGAACAAGTCCCCATTAGGTTTTGCGAGTCGGTAGACACCGTCATAGTACACCGTCTCTATGATAAAGGGGCCTTCCCATTTGGGTTCAAACTTTTCTGGTGTCTTGTGAGTCATCACCATTGGTCTTCTGACTGAAAGAACAAGGTCGCCAACCTGGAAGGTCATTTGTTTGACTTTCTTGTTAAAAGCCTGTGAAATTCGAGCTTAGTGAAGCTTAATGTGTTGTTGAGCCAAGATACATTTTTTGTCAAGCACCTCCAATTCTTGCAGACGGCGTTGCTGATTGTCTTCCTCTGTCAATTGGTTTGTAATATCCACTTATAACGAGGGGACCTGGATTTCCAGAGACAACACTGCTTCACTACTATAGACCAGGAAGAATGGTGTATTACCCATTGGAGTACGTACCATTATGCGGTAGGACCAAAGTCATTCGCCTAGCTTCTCGTCCCAGTCGCATTTGTTAGATGACACGACTTGTTTGAGTAGCTTGACAATTGTTTTGTTGAAAGCTTCGGCCAATCCGTTTGTTGTCGAATTGTAAGCGGTTGATGCCACGTTTTGAATGCGATTCTTGTCACAGAACCTGTTGAACGCACGGCTTATGAACTATGGATCGTTGTCGTGGGTGATCCTTCGGGGTACCCCCGAAATGGTAGATGATGTGATGTTTGATGAAACTGATCACCTTTGAGCTCTTTACCTCTATCAGCGGTACTGCTTCCCCCCACTTGGAGAAGTAGGCGGTGATTGTCAGGATAAAACGATGCCCTCTGGATAATGGAGGGGTAATTGGTCCCACTATGTCCATGCCCCAGGCTTCGAATAGCTAGGTGGCAACAGTAGGGTGTAAGAGATCTGAAGGTCAGTGGATGAAGTCAGCATGGAGCTGAAAAACACGACACTTATTTGCACACTCAATAGCATCGGCCATCATAGTGGGCCAGTAATAGCCAATACGTCGGAGTCGGTCCTGTAGCTTAGGACCAGGTTGATGAGCTCCGTAGGTTTTGTCATAAGCCACTCGAAGAGCTTCAGCTGCTTCCTCGTTTGATAAACATTGAAGGAGAAGCCCGTCGTAGGAGCGACGGTACAGCATTTTGGTGGCCGAATCGTAGTAGAACCGGAGAGAACGCCTTTTGACAAAGACTGCCTCCTTCGGGTCATCTGGAAGGATTCCATAAGCTGTAAAGTCGATGAATGGGAACCGCCAGTCTCTGATGTTGATACTAGCGTTTGCAGGCAGGGCATGGTTCAAAGACATGTAAAGATTGTTTCTGGGGCACGCCAGATCCTGGCCCACCACTGTAATGAAGTGTTGAGTCCCGATAGGTGCCACAAATGAGGCCACGAGGCCAACCAGGGCATTGGCCTCCAGGTTTTGTAGTCGAGGTACGTGTTCTATGAAGAACTCAGTGAAGGTTGAGATGATGTCCAAGGTTGTTTTGTGATAGGGGACCAGGTCCTCGTGGCGGACTTCGTATTGTCCTCGGAATATCTTCGTAGAGTTTGGACGACTCCGGAATAGGGGTACAGCTAAGAAGTCGGCCAGTGCTTGGCCCATGATAGCTTTTTGGGGGACAAATAATATATCATATGGTGTCAAAAGTATTGTCCATGTAGCCAATCAAGAATTTAGTGCTCCTGGCTTCGTCATGAGGACCCTGATGGGATTGACTCGGGAAATGACATGTATCGTTTGACTCGAGAGATAATAACGTGTCTTCTGGATAGCAAATACCAAAGCTAGACATTCTTTTTCGATGGGGTTGTATCGGTGTTCGGCCCCGATCATTGTCATACTTAGGTAGTATATAGCTTGCTCGTAGCCTGTGTCAATATTCTAAGCCAGTAAAGTGCCAAGAGAGTGATCCATTGAACGGACATAGAGCAGAAAGGGTTTGCCTACGACAGGTGCTACCAGTACTTGAGGACTTGTGAGATAAGCCTTGATGTCGTCAAATACCTTCTGACATTCTTTCGTCAAAATGTAGGAAACCCCTTTCTTCATGAGTTTGGTAAAGGGTTGGCATTTTTCGGAAGATTAGCGATAAACCTTCGGATATATATGAGACATCCTTGTAGGCCTCGAAGTTCTCTAAGGTTCTTCGGCGGGTCCAGGTCAAGTATGGCTTTGGTCTTTTCTGGGTCGACATGGATGCCTTTTGTAGTGATGATAAAGCCTAGGAATTTGCCACTGGAAACCCCCAAGAAGGACTTAGCGGGGTTCACCTTGAGCTGGTGTGCCCGCATAAGATCGAAGACAGACCTCAGATCTTATAAGTGATCACCTCGTAGACGGCTTTTGACGGCGATGTCATCAACGTAGTATTCGATTGTCTTTTGGAGGTGTTGGCGGAATATGGTGCTCATAGCTCGTTGGTATGTGGTACCTGCAATCTTCAAGCCAAAGGGTATCACTATGTAATAGTAAACCCCCTTTGGAGTCCTGAACGACGTATGTTTCTTGCCCTCCGGGAACATCTTGATCTGGATATAGCCCGAATATTCGTCCATAAAGGACATTCGTTCAAAGCCGCATGTATTGTCGATCATTACGTCGGTGATCGGGAGTGGGAACTCGTCTTTCGGGCAGGCGAAGTTGAGGCCCCAGAAGTTGATGTAGACTCAGATCTTTTCGTTCTTTTTAGTAACGGGAACTATGTTGGCTACCCAATCTAGGTGTTGTTCCTCGTGAATAAACCCTTTGCCCAAGAGTTTATCGACTTTTTTGTCAACGGCGTCCATGATATTAGGACGGAAGCGTCGCTGTTGCTGCTTAACAGGCATAGCGTTAGACAAGATGTTAAGCTTGTGCATTATAACTTGTGGGTCGAGCCCTGGCATGTCTTCGTAGCTTCAAGCGAAGGCATCGATGTATTCTTTGATAAGTTGAATCAAGGATTCCCGATCTTCTGCTGTCAGGCTTTTGCTGATAAAGATGGGTTTAGACGAGGATTCGTCCCCTAAGTCGATCTGTTCGACTTCATCTTCAGTAGGTGGTTCTCGTAGCTCGAAGCGAGATTCTCATTGTCACGAGTTGGTGGAAGGTTGATTATTTCTATTTTACCTTTGGGATCGGGACGACGTCATCTTGAGCTTCAGTAGGTGGCAAGGTGCCAAACTGGAGTGACACCATATTGGCCGAGATTATTTTCTTTTTATAATCATGCGAGAGGACGTTCGCATTGATCATGTGTTGTATGTAGTTCTTCAAGATGTAGCAGTCTCGAGTCGGATGGCTGACGAACCGATGGTAGCAATAGTACCTCGGTCGCCTACCCTGTCAACCTCGTAGGGATGCTTTGGATCGGGCAACTTGATTTTGTTGCTTTGCTTTAGCATCTCAAAGAGTTGCAGGGTATCTTCGTCATTGAAGGAGTACACATCCTTCGATCTTGGTACGGGCAGTTGTTTCTGAGCGGGACCTTGTGTGCTTTTTGAGACATTCACAGTCAATGTCTGCTTTTCCTTGTCATCGAACGCTTGGAAGCTAACCCCCAGAAGCCGAGCATCGTGTGCTTTCTTCTCGGTGCTTTCGGCATCGATGATTTGTGAACTCCAATCTGGAGGATGGACAGAGTCGAGACAGAGCTTGATCTCAGGCGTTATATTCATGTGTATGAATCTATTGGCAAATGTTCTGGTATACCCGGGGGCAACCTTAAACATGCTTGCCAGAAGCACTCGATAAAAGCTCGAACGGTCTCTTTCTCTTTTTGGACCACTTTTATCAGGGACGACATTGTCATATATTTTCCTCCATCGTAGAATCGGTCAAGGAACAGATACGTTAAGTCATCGAAGGAGGATATGCAGTTGTCAGGGAGACTGTAGTACCAGTCGTAGGCGACTCCCTTCAACGCCCCAACGAACAAACTTCTAAGCAAGGCGTCTTCCTTCGGGATATGTCCCGTCACAGAGTAGAAGTAGGTCAGATACCGACGGGGAGACTCCTTTCTGTTAAATGGCATCAATTTTTGTGGTTTATATTGGGGGGATAAACCACTTTGTTCCATTCGGGAGGATAAGGTTACCGAACCCCGAGCTTCTGGCGTTCCTCCTATTTATTTCGTACATCCAAACGATCGTGCAAATCTCTTACCATCTCAACCAACTCCTCTTTAGAGCTAGAAGCAGGTGAGGGAGGTAAAGTGTGAAGCTCGGTAACCGAAGGAGCTGATATTCGAGGTACGGGATGATGATCCGTTCCCGAAGATACCCATTGAGGGGGTATACTGGACTCTCCATTAGCCCCAGGATCATGACTGGTAGATGCAGGTGCCATTTGATAAGTCAGAGTATTCCGTATCTCAAACACCATTTTGGTCAAGGTTTGCATGGTGGTAGAGAGGGTCTTGAGGCCATCTTCTAAGGTATCCATGCGTCGTACAAGATCCGGAGCTGAAGTTTCGATGTCTTCTTCGTCACCAACCCCTGCCATGTAGACGGGCATAATATAGGTAGAAGTGGATGGATCGTTCGATGCATCACTTTTGGCCTCGCTTTCTTGTGGAAAGGTTGGCCTAAGAGCGTCTTCTTCCGACACTTTATACTGGCTAACCCCAGCTACATCGGTGTCAGTTCCTTGGTAAATGCCTTCATCTTCGTATGAGGGGTTGTCGTGGACAGTCGGGGTCTGATCACCCCCAGCTTGTAACGTTGCTGAAACCTGCCTTCTCAATCGAGTATTCTGGAACACTCCGGTTGGCGAGACTACTGCTTTGCTTTTCTTCGGTCGACTTTTCGATGGACCAGTCGAAGTCGAGGAGTTGATGGTGTTTGCTTTTCTCCCCGATGCATGAGAGTTAGAGACGACATGGCACGAGGCAACCGGAGATACTGTCTCATCGTCGATTGGTACTTTTTTTTCGAGGCGAAGTCAGGTAGGTGCAACTGGTTGCAGTCGCTGGAATACGGACCGCCTTGGTGGTGCAGCCATTGTTTTACAACAACAGCAATTGATGGTGACCATGGCACAAGTATGCCCCACAAAAGGAACATCGTGCACGGAGGTCATCTCTTCCGATCTATGTAAAACCCCTAAATTTCTACTATTTTTTTAAATAAATTTGGTACTGATTAATTTTTATTATTATTTTGTATTGTACGTCACGTAGTTGCATTGTACGTCGTGCGCGAAATTTGTTTTTTTGTAATTGCTCGACGAGTGCGAATATGTGCGAGCGTACATATTTTAGAAAAAAAATTTGTTCTATATTTTTTTATAGTTTCAAATAATATATATAATAATTAGTTTTGGTATCATTCTAAGCTTGTTATTTTTACGTCATTTTTAAACGTTATTAATAATAAATAATATTTTTGTATACTAGAAAAGCATAATTATGTAAAAAATATTTGTACATACATATATTTCGTAATTATTTAATAGTTATTTATAAATAAATAATATAATTTTTGAAATTATTATTATATGTATTTTTAGAAAATATATTTTAGTTATTGTGGCCATTTAAATTTTGATTTGATTTTATGGATCTATTTAAATAATTAAATTAATACCTATGTTCGAAAGTTGATTTATCTTATTTAATTTTAAAATAAAAGATGGAATTTAAATTTGATTTGAATTGGATTTGGATTTGGATTTGATTAATTTTAAATTAGTAGCAAATTATCTATTAGGGATTTAAATCTTTTCCTAATCCTATCCAAATGGGAATTCCCACATCCTATAAATAGGCAGGTACTCCTCCAATATTTTCTCCACAATATTCCTCTAAAATTTCCACAAACCAAATTTCCACCCGATGATGTGCATCGTGTCCGTGTCCATCCTTTTCCCTTCCACTATTTTCTTGGATACATCTACAAATTCTTTTTCGTGTACGACAACCCCGGACACTGACCTGTCCCGTGTCTCACAGGACACAATACGGACTCCTAAAACAGTTCTAACCCTAACCCAGTTCTGGCCGCACACCCCGACTCATCCAAACCACCGTTCCACCATCCCCATCACGACCCAAAACACCGACCAACCCCTCTGGTCGCCGCCAACCAACACTATCCCCTGCCCGTACCAAACTCTGGCGACCCATCCAATGCCGTCGTCCCAAACCCAACAAACCACCACTCGTACCGTGGCTACCATCCCGACCATCACCCATCTCCGGCCGTTCGCCGCACCACCGCCATCACTGTCGTCTCAGTACACTAATCCATCACCACCGCCACCGCAATCGATCGCCACCGCGACCGGCCGCCCACCCCAGACCATTACCAAACTAAAAACCAAATCGAAACCACCCTTACCTCCGCCGCAGCGTGCAGCCCGCGCCACCGTCGGCCAGGTCCTTCCCGTGCGCCGCACTCGCAGAGGAACTGCCGTCCGCGCCC
This sequence comes from Iris pallida, assembly GCA_029216955.1. Taxonomy (NCBI): domain Eukaryota; kingdom Viridiplantae; phylum Streptophyta; class Magnoliopsida; order Asparagales; family Iridaceae; genus Iris; species Iris pallida. Next base: position 13,245,101 of record JANAVB010032619.1, read on the forward strand.
TCACCACCGCCGGCGAGCCCTCCGCTCCTCACCAGAGCCTCCCGCCGCCTCCCAGCGCCTCCAGCCGCCAGGAAATCCCGTCCCCTTCCTCTTCCTCCACCGAACTCCGTCGTAGGCCTACGGCCGACCACCCGACCGTCGACTCCCAAACCCTCTCCGATCCGCCGCACGACCAGTTCCCTCTTCCTCCTTCACCGCCTCTCCTTTCACCCCTTCCCGAGCTCTCTCCGGCGCCGTCCACGACCAGTGACCGCCGTACCGCTTCCTTTCCCTCCACCGGACCACCGCACCCGTCGCCGCTTCGTACCCCCGCCGGACCACCGAGCCCTCCGGCGACTTCCCGACTTTCTCCGTCCTCACTTTCCTCCATCTTCCCCTCTCTCTCCAACCCTTCCCTCCGTCCAAACTCCCTCTTCTCCTCCTTCATCTCCCTCTCTTTAAAACCTCTCCATTTGCTTTTTTCTTTTTCTTTTTCTCTGGGTTATGTTTGTACTGAGAGGTTCTCCTAAGGAGAACGAACAGCTTTGGCTTTTGTTTTTATTTGTTTATTTATTTTTCTTTCTTTTTGTTTTGTTAAACATTATTAGTATTGTTATTATTATTATTATTATTATTATTATTATTATTATTATTATTATTATATTTATTATCATTACTATTATTTGTTAGAAATAGTTATTATTATACTTAATTATTATAAGGATTTTGTTGTGGTTGTTTGTTGATATTATTGTTTTTATGGTAAATAATTCTAACTATTTTAAAAAGATAGTTTTTACCAAAATCGTACGTGACAAAAGTAAAAAAATAAAAATTTTGTTGTAGCCCTAAACTGATTTTTTTGATTTTCGAGGTACTTATCTATAATTATTTTTCGCTCATAAAAATATTTTCGTTGCAGATTTTCTATTTAGTTAAGAAATAGTTTTTGACTTATAAATCACAATGTAGCCTAAAATGATTTTTTTCTTTTCTAGATTTTTTCAAGGTAGTTATCTAAAGTATAAATATTGTTCTATCTAGAGTCGTATCTTTACAAGCTTAGAGTTTTGCCTTAAAACATTTTTATTTTTCAATTATATATATCTAAAAACTATTTTAGCTAATAAGAAAATATTTTCGAGTATTATAATTAGTTTTCTAAAAATGTGTATATTTTTAATTATCAAACTCCTTCGATTATCCTTCTGTCCGAGACCAAACCCATCCTTCCTATTCCCTCGCTAATTCAAGCCTACCTTATGTCCACCCTAACTAATTTGACCCTTCTGGACCCAATGGAACTGTCCGTGCCACCATCCGAGATCACCATGTATAGTTGTTGCACCGAAGTCGCAGTTCATGTCAACTTGATCATCGCAGTACACCAGGCGTCCTATCAGGCAAGACACCTTGCCTTCACTGTTTAATTTCTTGCTCAATATCATACATGTTTTAATTGCTGTCCTTTCAAAACCATATGTAGTTGTAAATTATTATATTTTAGTTTTTTTATGCATTTGGCCTAGAGTTAAGGGACCACCTTTGTTTGTGCCGCATTCATTGGCCGACACCTGTGTACCACGATGTTACATGTCTCATATAGATTCGAACTTGCGTATCGACCGTACATCGGTGCGTACAGGACGAGCGATAGGGTATAACTGCTAATATAATTGTCTAGAAAACTTAGCGGTTATTAGGAATATCGTGGTGTGGATTCTGCACGAGTAGTGCATGGGAAGGGTGAAGACAGTTATTAGGCGCAGGGGCTTTCACATTTTTTCCTTCGTCTAGCTGCCATTTGTGACTCAGTCGAGAGCTAGTGGCCGTGCATTTATTTATTTTTCTCTAGATGCCACTAGTGCCTCGGTTGAAACACAAATGTGCCGTGCATTTACCCTCGTCTAGCTGCCGTTAGTGACTCACCCAAGAGCTAGTGGCCGTGCATTTATTTTTCTCTAGATGCCCCTTAGCTCTCACTCGAGTGCTAATGGGTCGTGCATTTACTTTTCTCTAGACGCCACTAGTGCCTTGGTTGAAACGCTAACGCGTCGTATTTCTAGCCTCGAGAGCCCTTGTGTGGAACGTTGTCTTCAAAATACATTCTCACATAGAATGGTTAAGGACCTTTATTTGTGTAGTTAAATATACTTTTCTGTTGAGCTATATTTATTCAGTTATCGGCATGATATTATGTGTCTTGTTACGTCCCTCTGAGGACCTGGTTATCCCGCCAGGTGTGTGCTCTTGTCTTTCGTAGGTGTTCTAGCTCTAGCCGTGATCATCGCTATTTCTTCGAGGATGATTGCACTTGGATCGTCTTCGCTTCGCTCGCCAAACCATTTATTCTCTCATGTATTTTTTCCCTTTACTTGTTGGTAGTAGATTTGTCTCCGCCCAACATATTGTATCAAGATAATTCATTATCATTATATATCTTTTTTTATTGATTTTGTGGATGAGATTAGTTAGTTATGGTTCTACTGCATTTTACAGCTTATGTATTCATACGAGGATTTTATATATTGGAGTGTACTTCGTATGAATATAGCTGGCATGTCTACGTTCCTAGTCCTACGTATTTTGGGACTGGAACGTTACATATTTTTGTGGTGGCCCATGCAGGTCAAGATAAATTGTTTGGTTACTTTACCGTACCAAGCAAGCCAGCGAATAGGATTAGAAGTCTAGGATCTCATCCACATACTTGACCTCTTTCTTCGATTCTATATTCGAACTACCGTTCGACTCATCGACTGCATCTTGCTTGCTTCCTCCTATCATTATTCTTATCTTCCCTTCGTGCTTGCTAGAGATTGACCATACTAGTTAGATGTCCCAAACACCCTTAGCTTAATTCTTTAAGTTGGGTCGAATATCCCACGACTTGACACACCCTTGACCATTAAGGGAATACAAATAGTATTATCTAGACCGTAGAGACTAGAGAAAGTTAACCCAATTGGTCAACCAAGCCTTGGGCAATAAACCGTAGAATGATGGTATAGGAGTAAACAAGACTTAGATCCTTATGACTCTTAGACTATTCATATGTGTTTTTATTCATCTACCATTGTGCCTATATTTTTACTATCTAATGATGCTAATGTAGCCTAGTTTTTGCAAGCTTATTTTTTTTTATCAAGCTTGTTTCAAGACATATGTTATTTGGGCATGTCCACTAACATATTGTCTAGTCAGAACCGGTGCATGATGGTCTGATCAACCGAGTGCACTTTGGTTCGCTTTTATCTATTGTTCTACGTAGATGGGGACATAGTTAAACTTGCCCTCTAGAATTCCATCCACGACTGCTTTGATAATTCTTTTGAAATTATTCGATCATTTTTTTAATCACGTATTCGTATTCGATAACGCCTCCTTCGAATTCTATATTGCTTTGGCCTTCACCTATTTTAGAAGGACGAAGGCGTTATACTAGAACTTCTTCTAGCCTTCCTAACGACTATGACCATTCTCACTCGATATTGCTATATTTTCATCCTAAACTACTCGACCTTTCCCTCGACCCTAAATTTACAATCTTGACTTTCTAATCACTTGAATTTAAGAGTGATTACAATCGTCTCTTAATAATTTCCTCAACCTAGACTACGACCTTATAAACTTCTTTAAGGAACCCTTCTATCTACCGTTGTGCCTTCTCACCCCCTACGAATCATTAATTTCGGGGACGAAATTCTTTTAAGTTGGGTAGGATGTAAAACCCATAAATTTCTACTATTTTTTTAAAAAATAAATTTGGTACTGATTAATTTTTTTATTATTTTGTATTGTACATCGTGTAGTTGCATTGTACGTCGTGCGCGAAATTTATTTTTTGTAATTGTTCGACGAGTGCGAATATGTGCGAGTGTACATATTTTAGAAAAACATTTTGTTCTATATTTTTTTATAGTTTCAAATAATAGATATAATAATTAGTTTTGCTATCATTCTAAGCTTGTTATTTTTACGTCATTTCTAAACGTTATTAATAATAAATAATATTTTTGTATACTAGAAAAGCTTAATTATGTAAAGAATATTTGTACATACATATATTTCGTAATTATTTAATAGTTATTTATAAATAAATAATGTAATTTTCAAAATTATTATTATATGTATTTTTAGAAAATATATTTTAGTTATTGTGGCCATTTAAATTTTGATTTGATTTTATGGATCGATTTAAATAATTAAATTAATACCTATGTTTGAAAGTTGATTTATCTTATTTAATTTTAAAATAAAAGATGGAATTTAAATTTGATTTGAATTGGATTTGGATTTGGATTTGGATTTGATTAATTTTAAATTAGTAGCAAATTATCTATTAGGGATTTAAATCTTTTCCTAATCCTATCCAAATGGGAATTCCCACATCCTATAAATAGGCAGGTACTCCTCCAATATTTTCTCCACAATATTCCTCTAAAATTTTCACAAACCAAATTTCCACCCGATGATGTGTATCGTGTCCGTGTCCATCCTTTTCCCTTCCACTATTTTCTTGGATACATCTACAAATTCTTTTTCGTGTCCGACAACCCCGGACACCGACCCGTCCTGTGTCTCGCAGGACACAATACGGACTCCTAAAACAGTTCTAACCCTAACCCAGTTCTGGCCGCACACCCCGACTCATCCAAACCATCGTTCCACCATCCCCATCACGACCCAAAACCCCGACCAACCCCTCTGGTCGCCGCCAACCAACACCATCCCCTGCCCGCACCAAACTCCGGCGACCCATCCAACGCCGTCGTCCCAAACCCAGCAAACCACCACCCGCACCGTGGCTACCACCCCGACCATCACCCATCTCCGGCCGTTCAACGCACCACCGCCATCACCGTCGTCTCAGTACACTAACCCATCACCACCGCCACCGCAACCGATCGCCACAGCGACTGGCCGCCCGCCCCAGACCATTACCAAACTAAAAACCAAATCAAAACCACCCTTACCTCCGCCGCAGCGCGCAGCCCGCGCCACCACCGGCCAGGTCCTCCCCGTGCGTCGCGCTCGCAGAGGAGCTGCCGCACGCACCCTTACCACCGCCGGCGAGCCCTTCGCTCCTCACCAGAGCCTCCCGCAGCTTCCCAGCGCCTCCAACCGCCGGAAAATCCTATCCCTTTCCTCTTCCTCCACCGAACTCCGCCGTAGCCCTGCGGCCGACCGCCCGACCGTCGACTCCCAAACCCTCTTCGATCCGCCGAGCAACCAGTTCCCTCTTCCTCCTTCACCGCCTCTCCTTTCACCCCTTTCCGAGCTCTCTCCGACGCCGCCCACGACCAGCGACCACCGTCCCGCTTCCTTTTCCTCCACCGGACCACCGTACCCGTTGCCGCTTCGCACCCCCGCCGGACCACCGAGCCCTCCGGCGACTTCCCGACTTTCTCCGCCCTCACTCTCCTCCATCTTCCCCTCTCTCTCCAACCCTTCCCTCCGTCCAAACTCCCTCTCCTCCTCCTTCATCTCCCTCTCTTTAAAACCTCTCCATTTGCTTTTTTTTCTTTTTCTTTTTCTCTGGGTTATGTTTGTGCTGAGAGGTTCTCCTAAGGAGAACGAACAGCTTTGGCTTTTGTTTTTATTTGTTTATTTATTTTTCTTTTTTTGTTTTGTTAAACATTATTAGTATTGTTATTATTATTATTATTATTATTATTATTATTATTATTATTATTATTATTATTATTATTATTATTTGTTAGAAATAATTATTATTATTATACTTAATTATTATGAGGATTTTGTTGTGGTTGTTTGTTGATATTATTGTTTTTATGGTAAATATTTCTAACTATTTTAAAAAGATAGTTTTTACCAAAATCGTACGTGACAAAAATAAAAAAATAAAAATTTAGTTATAGCCCTAAACTGATTTTTTGATTTTTGAGGTACTTATCTATAATTATTTTTGGCTCATAAAAATATTTTCGTTGCAGATTTTCTATTTAGTTAAGAAATAGTTTTTGACTTATAAATCATAATGTAGCCTAAAATGATTTTTTTCTTTTCTAGATTTTTTTTCAAGGTAGTTATCTAAAGTATAAATATTGTTCTATCTAGAGTCGTATCTTTACAAGCTTAGAGTTTTGCCCTAAAATATTTTTATTTTTTAATTATATATATCTAAAAACTATTTTAGCTAATAAGAAAATATTTTCGAGTATTATAATTAGTTTTCTAAAAATGTGTATATTTTAAATTATCAAACTCCTTCGATTATCCTTCTGTCCGAGACCAAACCCATCCTTCCTATTCCCTCGCCAATTCAAGCCTACCTTATGTCCACCCTAACTAATTTGACCCTTTTGGACCCAATGGAACTGTCCGTGCCACCACCCGAGGTCACCATGCACAGTTGTTGCACCGAAGTCGCAGTTCATGTCAACTTGATCATCATCATCGCAGTACACCAGACGTCCTATCAGGCAAGACAACTTGCCTTCACTGTTTAATTTTTTGCTCAATATCATGCAGGTTTTAATTGTTGTCCTTTCAAAACCATATGTAGTTACAAATTATTATATTTTAGTTTTCTTTATACATTTGGCCTAGAGTTAAGGGACCACCTTTGTTTGTGCCGCATTTATTGGCCGACACCTGTGTACCACGATGTCACATGTCTCATATAGATTCGAACTTGCGTACCGGCCGTACATCGGTGCGTACAGGACGAGCGTTAGGGTATAACTGCTAATACAATTGTCTAGAAAACTTAGCGGTTATTAGGAATATCATGGTGTGGATTAAGCACGAGTAGTGCATGAGGAGGGTGAAGACAGTTATTAGGCGCAGGGGCTTTCACACCTTTACCTTCGTCTAGCTGCCATTTGTGACTCAGTCGAGAGCTAGTGGCCGTGCATTTATTTATTTTTCTCTAGATGCCACTAGTGCCTCGGTTGAAACACAAATGTGCCGTGCATTTACCCTCGTCTAGCTGTCGTTAGTGACTCACCCAAGAGCTAGTGGCCGTGCATTTATTTTTCTCTAGATGCCCCTTAGCTCTCACTCGAGTGCTAATGGGCCGTGCATTTACTTTTCTCTAGACGCCACTAGTGCCTTGGTTGAAACGCTAACGCGCCGTGTTTCTAGCCTCGAGAGCCCTTGTATGGAACGTTGTCTTCAAAATGCATTCTCACATAGAATGGTTAAGGACCTTTATTTGTGTAGTTAAATATACTTTTCTGTTGAGCTATATTTATTCAGTTATTGGCATGATATTATGTGTCTTGTTACGTCCCTCTGAGGACCTGGTTATCCCGCCAGGTGTGTGCTCTTGTCTTTCGCAGGTGTTCTAGCTCTAGCCGTGATCATCGCTATTTCTTCGAGGATGATTGCACTTGGATCGTCTTCGCTTCGCTCGCCAAAACTATTTATTCTCTCATGTATTTTTTCCCTTTACTTGTTGGTAGTAGATTTGTCTCCGCCCAACATATTGTATCAAGATAATTCATTATCATTATATATCTTTTTTTATTGATTTTGTGGATGAGATTAGTTAGTTATGGTTCTACTGTATTTTACAGCTTATATATTCATACGAGGATTTCATATATTGGAGTGTACTTCGTATGAATACAGCTGGCATGTCTACGTTCCTAGTCCTACGTATTTTGGTACTGGGGTATTACAATCTACGTCTGTGAGTGATCACATTGCGTAGGTCGTATGAGAAGAGTTTCACATTTGTACCCATTTTAGGCGTATGGCAGGACCAAGCGCCGGGGTGGTTATGTGAAAGTTGTGCCCCCTGATTCGATTCCAACGCACGACATATGCCCAGATCATTGGTGGGAGAACAACATATATTATGACTTGAACCCACTTCATGCGTGCAGCTAATGTGGGCGCATGCTTTCGAAGCCACAAAATTTGTACTGCCCAGCTTGGTTCCATATACAGGGGATGTGCCCTAGTGGAAAAGGGACTTCGAGAGTCGACTTGTTGCCGGTGCAAAGGCACCCGAATCGACTCTGTAAAGCTTACCATCAGCTGCGCGCATGACTTTCAGCGTACATTTCTGGTTTGCTGCTGGCATAGCACGTTTGAGGCGCATGGCCCATGCTGCCTTGGACTTCTTCATACTAGCCCTTAAAGGCGTATAGTGCTCAGAATCCAATTCATCCTCGCCGTGACAGCGAGTGATTCTGTCGAAGACAGATGTTTTCTCCTGTACATCAAAGCTCATGTACGGGAGGTTGGCTGCACCCTTGTTCAGTTGGCACATCTTTTTTTACTAGGAAGAAAAGGGTTGGTAGCTACAGTCAACGTCATGCTTCTCTGGCAGATGTACTGTACTAGTGGCAACGTCTTGTTCGCTGAGAACGTCAGCATGAAGGGAGGACTGCGACGGCACATTCCCTTCAATGGTGGTGCCCAACGCATCACTTTTGCATGCCCAGACTCGACGGGTCTTCTTCGGCTTTGCCAGCCGCTTCGAAGGACTCGTACTACCTTCAGAGATGAACTCCTCATATGCATGCCGATCGAGGTGTACCACAAGCGTCTTATAGAAGGAGCCGAGCTTATTATCGTCAGACTGTGACACAATCTTCTCTTTGGAAGAGAAAGTGGTCCCCAGCAGAGTCGTCAGCTTGTTTGCCATTAAAATAAGGGGTTTGGAGTAAACTTTGTATTTGGGAACCTGACGATGGAGCAAGTGGTAATCCTTTACCTCCATTGACGATTTGACGACGATCTCGAGCTCTCTGAAGGTCTGGTTTGTCCTGGAACGAGCAGTGACTTGAAGAGGATTGGAACTCTTGCAAGTGCTCTGAATGCTGAAGTGACTGAAAAATGTTCAATAAGTATGTAAAACCCCTAAATTTCTACTATTTTTTAAAATAAATTTGATAGTAATTTTTTTTGTATATTGTACATCGCGTAGTTGCATTGTACGTCGCGCGCAAAATTTTGTTTTTCGTAATTGCTCGACGAGTGCGACTATGTACGAGCGTACATATTTTTGAAAAATATTTTTTTTCTATTTTTATAGTTTCAAAATAATATAGATAATAATTATTTTTAGCTATCGTACCTAAATTTTCAAGTTTATGATTTTAATTATGAAAAGCCTTTCATTTATACAGATATAATAATAAATAATTTTCCTATAAAATGGTATATTAGAAAAGTATATTTATGTAAATATTATTTGGACATACATATATATTTCGTAGTTATTTATTAGTTTATTTTTAAATAATAATGTAATTTTTGAAATTATTATTATTAGTATTTTGGAAAATATATTTTGAAATTATTGTGGCAATTTAAATCTTGATTTAATTTTATGGATTTATTTAAATAGTTAAATTAATATCTATATTTGAAATTTGATTGATTTTAAACTAAAGGATGTAATTTAATTAGATTTAAATTAATTTAGATTTGGATTGAAATGTATTGAATTTGATTTAAAATAAATAGAGGAATTATCTAAAGGGATTTGCAGCTATCATAATCCTTATCTAAATAGTAGCTTCCACCTCCTATATAAGGAGAGGCTCATTATTCTCTATTCCATTAATTTTCTTCACCTACAAATGTGTTTGTGCATCGTGTCCGTGCACATCAAGCCATATCCATTCACTTCTTCTATTTTTTATCCAAATTGATTAATGTTCTCATTAAAGAAATTCTCTTTTCCCTTCCATCTATTTTCTCTTCTCACAAATTCTTACTATCCTTTTACTGATCAACCAAGTCCGTCTATCCTAGTAGTCCTTAAATTTCGAGTACAAAAATTTTCAAAGGTGGGTAGATTTGTAACTCATCTTCCCGAAATTATTATTTTTAAATTATATCTATATATTTTAATTTCGTGTTTAAAAGTAATTTTCGTAGAAATTTTGTAAAAGATATTTTGTGATTACTTTTGTTACCAAAAACTAGTTTTAAATTAATGGTTTGAAATAATATTTCTAAAAAGAAAATGTTCTCGAATTTTTTATTTGAAATATAAAATATGTTTTTATTATTTTTGGTCTTCTAAAAATTGGTTTTTAAAAAAAATGATGAGCGATAAAAAGTTTTTTTGTCTATTTATTTTAAATAACGATTTGGATTTATAAAAGTAAGTTTTATAATATTTAATGACATCGAGTATTATTTTGATATGTTAATCAGTTATTTGATTATATTTGAATTTATTTAAATTATCTTGATGGTTATCAACTATACTTTAAATTATGTTGATAATTTAAATATTGTTTAAAATACTTACGATGACTAATTGGAGCATTTTAATTTGTCTAATCTAGATTTGAAATATTATTTGATTAAATAATTTACTTATTATTTGATTTAAATTATTTTGATAAATATTAGATATTATTTTAAAGTTATTATGTTGAGTTTGATTTGGATTTAGATTCATATGATTTGAATTATTTGATAATATAGAATAATACTTAAAGTTATTATGGTGATCATTTAAAGGATTGCAATCAAATTGATTTGTTTTTTATTTTATTTAAATTTATGGGAAGATTTATCCATTAGAAATTCTTATCCTATTGGAATCATATCCAGCATTAATTAGATCATTTTTTATTTAAATCAAATCCTATCTAATTTAGGAGATAAATCTAAAATAAATACCTATATAAATCCAATACATCCCCCTTCTATCAGCCATAATTCGAAATTATTTTTAGTCCAATAGAAACTCTAAAATTCGTCATTAGAATTCAGTCCCGCTTTTTAGCAGCAAGAGCAACTTGGAACGACGATATCTCCTAGCTCCGAACTCTGTTTCGCCTCCAGTTTTTTTTAAAAGAAGCGTATCGAGGTAAGATTTCCAAAAATATATTTTAATAGATAAAATTCATTCTGTAGATTTTTACAAAACTGTTTGAGTATCTAGTATCCCAAAAATAAATGTGTTTCAGTATTTTTGATATTTCGGGAGATTCCGGAAACGAAAATGCGATCCGTTTAGTTTCTCGAAAAGCTAATACGAAAACCTATACCATATCCTAACTTCAAAATTTATAAAATAAATATAATAGGTGCAGTATTAATTATAATTAGATAATAGACTATTTTCAGCATCTGAAGTTGTTCCTGCACCTTCCTCTTTGTGCGCTGTTGTTGATTCATCGCCAGGACATCATCTTACCTCACTCGAACATCAGGCAAGACACCTTGCCTTTACTGTTTAATTTTTTGCTCAATATCATGCATATTTTATTTCTTGTTCTTTCAAAACCATATGTAGTTGCAAATTATTATACTTTAGTTTTCTTTATGCACTTGGCCTAAAGTTAAGGGACCAATTTTGTTTGTGCCATATTCATTGACTCGACACATGTGTGACACGATGTCACGTGTCTCATATAGATTCGGACTTGCTTACCGACCGTACATCGGTGCGTACAGGACGAGCGTTAGGATATAACTGCTAATATAGTTGTCTAGAAGACTTAGCGGTTATTAGAAATATCATGGTATGGATTCAGCACGAGTAGTGCATGGGGAGGGTGAAGACAGTTATTAGGCGCAAGGGCTTTCACACATTTACTTTTCTCTAGCTGCCATTTGTGACTCAGCCGAGAGCTAGTGTGCCGTGCACTTATTTACTTTTCTCTAGATGCCACTAGTGCCTCGGTTGAAACACAAATGTGCCGTGTATTTACTTTCCTCTAGCTGCCGTTAGTGACTCACCCAAGAGCTAGTGGCCATGCATTTATTTTTCTCTAGATGCCCCTTAGCTCTCACTCGAGTGCTAATGGGCCGTGCATTTACTTTTCTCTAGACGCCACTAGTGCCTTGGTTGAAACGCTAACGCGCCGTGTTTCTAGTCTCGAGAGCCCTTGTGTGGAACGTTGTCTTCAAAATGCATTTTCACATATAATGGTTAAGGACCTTTATTTGTTTAGTCATATATACTTTTCTGTTGAGCTTTTACTATTCAGTTATTGGCATGATATTATGTGTCTCGTTACGTCCCTCTGAGGACCTGGTTATCTCGTCAGGTGTGTGCTCTTGTCTTACGCAGGTGTTCTAGCTCTAGCCGTGATCATCGCTATATCTTCGAGGATGATTGCAATTGGATTGTCTTCGCTTCGCTCGCCAAACTTATTTCATTTTCTATGTATTTCGTCCTTTGTTTGTTGGTAGTGGATTTGTCTCCGCCCAACATATTGTACAAATACATTTCCATAGATGATTATATAAATTCTTTATTTTCCTTTATTTGTGGATGAGATTAGTTGTTATGGTTTCTACTGCATATTACAGCTTATGTATACATACAAGGCCATATACTTCGTATGTATACAGCTGGCATGTCTACGTTCCTAATCCTACGTATTTTGGGACTGGGGCGTTACATATTTTTGTGGTGGCCCATGCAGGTCTAGATAAATTGTTTGGTTACTTTACCGTACCAAGCAAGCCTGCGTATAGGATTAGAAGTCTAGGATCTCATCCACCTACTTGACCTCTTTCCTCGATCCCATATTTGAATTACTGTTTGACTCATCAATTGCATCTTGCTTGATTCCTCCTATCATTATTCTTATCTTTCCTTCGTGTTTGCTAGAGAATGATCCTACTAGTTAGATATCCCAAACACTATTAGTTTAATTCTTTTAAGTTGGGTAGAATGCTTTATGACCTAGTAATCCCTTTGTCCTTGTGACCTATATTAGTAAGTTCACTTAGATTCTAGAATTTAGAGGACCCTAACCCACCTAGTCAACCATGGACTTGGACAAGAAGACTGTAGGACGACTGTATAAAGACCATCACAGGACATGACTTAGATCCTTTAGAAGTTCGACTATACTCCCTCTCAATTTTAAACTCTCGTGCCTATATTTTTACTATCTAGACTAATGATGCTAATGTAGCCTAGTTTTTGCAAGCTAAATTCTTTATCAAGCTTGTTCATGACACATGTTATTGGAGGCCTCCGCTAACGTATTGTCTACTCATAACCGGTGCATGATGGTCTGATCAACCTAGTGCACTTTGGTTCGCTTACAATCGTTCTACGTGGATGGGGACATAGCTAAACTTGCCCTCTAGAGTCCCATCCGTGACTGCCTTGGCAACTCCTTTTGAATTATTCGGTCGCCTTTGAACCACGTATTCGTATTCGATAACGCCTCCTTCGAACTCTATACTGCTTTCGCCTTCACCTATTTTAGAAGGACGAAGGCGTTATACTAGAACTTCCTCTTTCCTTCCTAATGACTATGACCATCCTCACTCGATGTTGCTGTATCTTCATCCTAAGCTGCTCGTTCTTTTCCTCGGCCCTATATTTACTATCACGACCTCCTAATCACTTAAATTAGGAGTAAATCTAATCGTTCTCCTAATCGTGCCATCAACCTACTTCCAAGAAACCATATCTTAAAGTCTCTAATTTATTTTCTTTTGATACCATATTATTCCTTATTGCAGGTTATCTTGATTAAACTTTAACCCTAGATCATTTTCACTATTGCATTAATTAGCCATATCCACGATTATTTCGTATTTATCTAAATCACGATTTCCTAATGCATCTTGTGTTGAATGTTGTGAATTGATTTTTTCTCATCGCTACCCCTTTGTGCCTTTTCACCCTCCTACTAATTCTTAATTTCGATGACAAAATTCTTTTAAGTTGGGTAGGATGTAAAACCCCTAAATTTCTACTATTTTTTTAAATAAATTTGATAGTGATTTTTTTTTTTGTATATTGTACATCGCGTAGTTGCATTGTACGTCGCGCGCAAAATTTTGTTTTTCGTAATTGCTCGATGAGTGCGACTATGTGCGAGAGTACATATTTTTGAAAAATATTTTTTTTCTATTTTTGTAGTTTTGAAATAATATAGATAATAATTATTTTTAGCTATCGTACCTAAATTTTCAAGTTTATGATTTTAATTATGAAAAGCCTTTCATTTATACAGATATAATAATAAATAATTTTCCTATAAAATGGTATATTAGAAAAGTATATTTATGTAAATATTTTTTGGACATACATATATATTTCGTAGTTATTTATTAGTTTATTTTTAAATAATAATATAATTTTTGAAATTATTATTATTAGTATTTTGGAAAATATATTTTGAAATTATTGTGGCAATTTAAATCTTGATTTGATTTTATGGATTTATTTAAATAGTTAAATTAATATCGATATTTGAAATTTGATTGATTTTAAACTAAAGGATGTAATTTAATTAGATTTAAATTGATTTAGATATGGATTGAAATGTATTGAATTTGATTTAAAATAAATAGAGGAATTATCTAAAGGGATTTGCAACTATCCTAATCCTTATCTAAATAGTAGCTTCCACCTCCTATATAAGGAGAGGCTCATTATTTCCTATTCCATTAATTTTCTCCACCTACAAATGTGTTTGTGCATCGTGTCCGTGCACATCAAGCCATATCCATTCACTTCTTCTATTTTTCATCCAAATTGATTAATGTTCTCATTAAAGAAATTCTCTTTTTCCTTCCATCTATTTTCTCTTATCACAAATTCTTACTATCCTTTTACCGATCAACCAAGTCCGTCTATCCTAGTAGTCCTTAAATTTCGAGTACGAAAATTTTCAAAGGTGGATAGATTTGTAACTCATCTTCCTGAAATTATTATTTTTTAAATTATATCTATATATTTTAATTTCGTGTTTAAAAGTAATTTTCGTAGAAATTTTATAAAAGATATTTTGTGATTACTTTTGTTACCAAAAACTAGTTTTAAATTAATGGTTTGAAATAATGTTTCTAAAAAAATGTTCTCGAATTTTTTATTTGAAATATAAAATATGTTTTTATTATTTTTGGTCTTCTAAAAATTGGTTTTAAAAAAAATGATGAGCGATAAAAAGTTTTTTTGTCTATTTATTTTTAAATAACGATTTGGATTTATAAAAGTAAGTTTTATAATATTTAATGACATCGAGTATTATTTTGATATGTTAATCAGTTATTTGATTATATTTGAATTTATTTAAATTATCTTGATGGTTAGCAACTATACTTTAAATTATGTTAATAATTTAAATATTGTTTAAAATACTTACGATGACTAATTGGAGCATTTCGATTTGTCTAATCTAGATTTGAAATGTTATTTGATTAAATAATTTATTTATTATTTGATTTAAATTATTTTGATAAATATTAGATATTATTTTAAAGTTATTATGTTGAGTTTGATTTGGATTTGGATTCATATGATTTGAATTATTTGATAATATAGAATAATACTTAAAGTTATTATGGTGATCATTTAAAGGATTGCAATCAAATTGATTTGTTTTTTATTTTATTTAAATTTATGGGAAGATTTATCCATTAGAAATTCTTATCCTATTGGAATCATATCCAGCATTAATTAGATCATTTTTTATTTAAATCAAATCTAATTTAGGAGATAAATCTAAAATAAATACCTATATAAACCCAATACATCCCCCTTCTATCAGCCATAATTCGAAATAATTTTTAGTCCAATAGAAACTCTAAAATTCGTCATTAGAATTCAGCCCCGCTTTTTAGCAGCAAGAGCAACTTGGAACGACGATATCTCCTAGCTCCGAACTCCGTTTCGCGTCCAATTTTTTTAAAAGAAGTGTATCGAGGTAAGGTTTCCAAAAATATATTTTAATAGACAAAATTCATTTTGTAGATTTGTACAAAACTGTTTGAGTATCTAGTATCCCAAAAATAAACGTGTTTCAGTATTTTTGCGATTTCGGGAGATTCCGGAAACGAAAATACGATCCGTTTAGTTTCTCGGAAAGCTAATACGAAAACCTATACCATATCCTAACTTCAAAATTTATTAAATAAATATAATAGGTGCAGTATTAATTATAATTAGATAATAGACTATTTTCAGCATCTGAAGTTGTTCCTGCACCTTCCTCTTTGTGCGCTGTTATTGATTCGTCGCCAGGACATCATTTTACCTCACTCGGATATCAGAAAAGACACTTTGCCTTTACTGTTTAATTTTTTTTCTCAATATCATGCATGTTTTATTTCTTGTTCTTTCAAAACCATATGTAGTTGCAAATTATTATACTTTAGTTTTCTTTATGCACTTGGCCTAAAGTTAAGCGACCACATTTGTTTGTGCCGTATTCATTGACTTGACACATATGTGCCACGATGTCACGTGTCTCATATAGATTCGGACTTGCGTACCGACCGTACATCGGTGCGTACAGGACAAGCGTTAGGATATAACTGCTAATATAGTTTTCTAGAAGACTTAGCGGTTCTTAGAAATATCGTGGTGTGGATTCAGCACGAGTAGTGCATGGGGAGGGTGAAGACAGTTATTAGGCGCAGGGGCTTTCACACATTTACTTTTCTCTAGCTGCCATTTGTGACTCAGCCGAGAGCTAGTGTGCCGTGCACTTATTTACTTTTCTCTAGATGCCACTAGTGCCTCGGTTGACACACAAATGTGTCGTGTATTTTCTTTCCTCTAGCTGCCGTTAGTGACTCACCCAAGAGCTAGTGGCCGTACATTTATTTTTTCTAGATGCCCCTTAGCTCTCACTCGAGTGCTAATGGGCCGTGCATTTACTTTTCTCTAGACGCCACTAGTGCCTTGGTTGAAACGCTAACGCGCCGTGTTTCTAGTCTCGAGAGCCCTTGTGTGGAACGTTGTCTTCAAAATGGATTTTCACATATAATGGTTAAGGACCTTTATTTGTTTAGTCATATATACTTTTTTGTTGAGCTTTTACTATTCAGTTATTGGCATGATATTATGTGTCTCGTTACGTCCCTCTGAGGACCTGGTTATCTCGCCAGGTGTGTGCTCTTGTCTTACGCAGGTGTTCTAGCTCTAGTCGTGATCATCGCTATATCTTCGAGGATGATTGTAATTGGATTGTCTTTGCTTCGCTCGCCAAACTTATTTCATTTTCCATGTATTTCGTCCTTTGCTTGTTGGTAGTGGATTTGTCTCCGCCCAACATATTGTACAAATACATTTCCATAGATGATTATATAAATTCTTTATTTTCCTTTATTTGTGGATGAGATTAGTTGTAGTGCCCCATCCCGCTCAGTCAAACGGAAGAATCAAAACGTCGACGGCGTTCGGCTTGGCCTTACAACGGCGACTCGAAGACATCGCTCAGGTGGGGTAGTTTCGGTGAACTTGCCTCATCTTTGCCTTCACATAATAATATGCATGTTTTCAACTTGCACAAGTAGGCTTAATAATAAAAGAGATGAATCCACATAGCTAAAGGGAATAATCCCGACGGGTCGAAATGAGTTAGAACATGGAAAAAGGTCCAACGGTCGGCATAGAGTTGGTGCACGGCGTGCTTTGAAAATGACACTCGGTCCTTCGTCCCGTGGCTTGGGAGAAGGAATGTTGGTCTTCGGTGCAAAAGCTAAGACTTAGCCTAAGTCATAGGCGTCGCCCACATAAACGCTTGATAAAGCGTGCACGGTCCCATTGAGCAAGGCTTGGCATAGCCTTTGCTCGTCCCTCGGGTTAAGTCGTAGGCTTCAGTAAGTTAGGCAAAGTTATGCCGGTCGACCTAAGTCGTTCCAAGTGCTGTCCCGCCCATTCTGCGGTTGTCAAGTTAAGTAGTCCTGCGATCTCAAGGCCCGTCGACTTGGGCAGGAGTATCACGTAGAGCACGATTGGCTTAAGGCACGATGCACGGGCTTAGTGTCTAAGGCAAGGACTATGATTCAAGGTGAGTTTTAAGAAAGGGATATCAAATAGGCATTTATGAGTTGAACCAAATGATAGGGTCTCAAGGAAAGAATGCTCGCGACCGTGGGTCGTCGAGGGGTCTCAAGGAAAGGAATGCTCGCGACCGTGGGTCGTCGAGGGGTCTCAAGGATAGAAGTCTTGGTTTTGGTAAAGGAATGACTGTGTGAGAATAAGTTGCTTAAGTTGGTTGAGTTGTCAGCATAGGTGTCGTGCTTCGGCACGGGATGTGGCGTCAAGTCTTGAGTTGTCAGCATATAAGTTGCTTAAGTTGGTTGAGTTGTTTAAGTCGGGAAACCGCCGCAAGGCAAAGTTGGTTGAGTGACAATAACGTTCACATGTCTAAGTTTGGGTCAGTTGGTGATCAAAGTAGCAAGGGCCGCAAGGCGGCAGGGCCGCGAGGCAGGGATATGGTTAAGTCTCACTAAATTGCGAGGCACGGCCTCAGCAAGGAATTGTAGCACGGTCACAAGGAATTTGGTGGTATCACGTAGTGCGTCTCTGATTTTGGCCGTAAGGCAAACACGACTCGATAGGTTAACGTTGTTGGCACGAGAAGGGTCTTGAGGCAAGGTATGAGTTAACGTCGACATTGTTGTGCAAGCACGGAATGGTCTAAAGACACAAAATAGGCAAGGCGTCGGTCCTAAAACTGATCCTAAGACAAGAATAGAAAGACAATCATAAAGGGGACTAAGTTGCACAAAAGTAAAGTAAACGTGCGGGTTTTGTATGGGTGGGCGAGGAGCTCATTCCACCAGTACAGTGGTACTGACACCCACATAGTTTTCTTGTACAGGCACAGGTAGAAGCTCGTGGCGCGGAGCTCGCTTGGATGCGTCGAGGCACGAAGTTCCTTGGCGATTCGAAGCGTGCGGCCGCATGGAGAAAAGACTTATACGGGACATAATGTATGGACATCGCCTTCCGAAGCTTCTGCTGGATCGAGCATTTGTATTGAGAGATGAGAGAGAGCAGAGTGAACTTGTAAATGTGAGGAGAGTGAGCTTGAGTGATTGTAATTTGGCCTTGCGCCCACAAATGTAACCTTGTATTCAGTATTAATAAAAGAGTTTCCTTTGAATGACTTGTGTTCATGTGTTTGCTTCAAATTCTGCTGCTATTATTCAATGTCTCTATTCGGGACTTCTGTGCGACGACCCCGTCGCAGCCGCTGAAATCGGCCGTTATGGAACCCGCCTTGCACGAGCGCAACCTAGGCTCGTGCGGCATCACGCCTTAGCGAGGACGATCGCTCCTACGGGAGCGGGGCGTGACATAATGGTATCAGAGCACGGCTTTACGTCCTTGGATAACCGATTGAATTCTTTAACTCGTTGTTTCCGCAAACTCTGTTGTTTCCGCAAGTTGATATCGTTGGTGCGCTCTCTCTCAATTGTTCCACGGGATGTCCATACAATAAGTCTAACTATTTTGCAAAACATAGGAGAACAGTTTTTGGATAAGAAACAAAAGGAGGGTTTACGTAAGCACGGTTGGCTAAGTCGGGCTGGGCATATACACCAAGGATTGTGTCGACCTTAGCAAAGTCGAGTGCGGGATTTGTAATATTTCGAACTAGATTGGGTTGGACTTGGTTGAGTAAGTGGGATGACTGTCGATAGGGGTGCTATCGAGCGACGATATCGTCGGTGCGATATAGATGGTCGTGCTTGGAAATTTAGGAATGGTTCGAACGGGATTCGAAAAGTTGATTTTGATTCAAAGGATAGTTTTGAGGATTTGTTGAATGACTTCACTCCTGAGTGGTGTATGCGATAGGCTCAGGAATGTCGATCAATCGATTGAGGATTCGGGGTGTCGGTGAGTCTATCAGCAAGCGTCGCACACATGCAAAGCCTTAGATCGGGTGCGATTGAATGTGTCGTGGTCTGGAAGTTTGATAAGTGGATTCGAACAACTTAGAAATTGACGCGCACGGAACGTGCACGGGATTGAGGATTATGCGAAGTATGAAACGCAAGAGTGATTGAGTAGGTGAAATCGAATTGAGGAAAAGTTAGGGTGTACAAATGAATGACTTGATCGAGAAAATTGATACAGATCATATAGAAAAAAGTTAGCACGATGAGACGATAACGTGCATGAAAAGTTTGGGTTTTGAAGTTACACAATGACTCTAAGGATTGGATTGAATGTTGCTTGATGATTTGAGTTAGCAAGAAATGATGCAAATTGAAGAAATACATTGGTCTATGACGTAAGATAAACGGATGAACGATACATGAATTTGGTTTGAGGAAAATCGATGTTGTGAATGATTCGAGGGATAATGATCGAACTTGATTTTGAATGTCGAGGAGATTATCCAGTCGGACAATAGCATCATTCGCACGACTCGAAATTTGGTTGCAAAGGAAGATCGTCAGGTTACGCATATCGTCGATGGTATTGAGGCGTATCAAAGATCGCTATGCGATAACTCGGAGGTACTCTAAATCGGCGAAAGACGATCGTGCAAGTGCTATTGTTCGATTGGATGCTATGCTTTGGATTTTGATTGAGATGAATGTTGGATGGAAGTGATCGTGTCTTGATGGTTACGTAGATAGCCACAACGTCGACGATCTTGTCTTGTGCGGGCGCAACTCTAGCCTCGCACATGCGTTGCGTCGGATTTGGGGCGATCGTTTCGCGTGAGCGTTGACATGGTGATTCATGTCGCGGGAACGATCGAACTCGGAAAAGTCAGGACGCGGCAACTTTGATTGTCCCGACTTGTTGGCTTGATGCGAAGGTGAACTTGAGAATTCGTGGGACTTGCGATTGATAAATAAATGAAACTTGAAGATTGAGTAGGTCCAATCCACACATCGAGAATGAATTAGTCTAGACGCAAAACAAGAGTTACGTCCTGATGAGGATGATTATTCCGCGGGAGCGTGCATGGTGATTCATGCCCACTGTGGAAAATCTGACTCGCGTGCGATCGGGGCGCAATGTATTGTTAAGTCAGATGACCTTGTGATCGATTTCGTGGATTGGTATAAATGACTTGGGAGTATGGAATGTGAATTATGGTTTAGCGATGTGTTGTGTCGTAGCGTGCTTGAATTGAGAAGGATTGATAGGTGGATTATACCGAACGTGTTTGAAGGGATAGACTATACGAAATGGCTTGATGAAAGAGCAATGTGCTCATGTCGAGTATTGGTTGAACGTGAGTTGTTGTAGGATGGCTTCACTGAATGACTCGGACCCCGTACGACAAAATATTGGGATATGTGTAGGCGATCTATGCTCGATGTTTAGAAATCGGAGTGATGCGAGCTTGGGTAGAAAACCCCGTACTATCAACTTGGTTTGACCTTAGGATGGGGTCAGTGTTGATATCGTTGTTTGGGAACTATGATTCCAATACTGACGGAAAGACATAGCCTAGCAGTTAGACAGGCGTTCCGGTGCGGAGCGATAGGAATGGTGAAGGCACCACTCATGAGGCTCGGTTGACATGCATGTATATCAAGGACGCTTGAATGCGTGCACGATCCGACTCGAGTGGTGATGGCGGGATTCGCTATCACGAGGCTTGGTTGAAAAGCATGTATTTTGGGGACGCCTAAGATATGTGCACGATCCATACTAAGTGATATGTTGAATCAAGTGAGACTGGAGGAACAGGAAAGTGTCGAGGATTTTGAGATCGTAAGTTTTGAAGAATGGATTGTGGGTAGCACGAGCGTGGCTCGGATTTGGGAAAGGCATAGGAGAATTGTGTACGAGAGTCTTGAATGTTGAGTAAAGTGACAAGTCGATAAGTGTACTCAGTTAGTTTCGAGGACGAAACTTTTTCTGAGTGGTGTATGATGTAGTGCCCCATCCCGCTCAGTCAAACGGAAGAATCAAAACGTCGACGGCGTTCGGCTTGGCCTTACAACGGCGACTCGAAGACATCGCTCAGGTGGGGTAGTTTCGGTGAACTTGCCTCATCTTTGCCTTCACATAATAATACGCATGTTTTCAACTTGCACAAGTAGGCTTAATAATAAAAGAGATGAATCCACATAGCTAAAGGGAATAATCCCGACGGGTCGAAATGAGTTAGAACATGGAAAAAGGTCCAACGGTCGGCATAGAGTTGGTGCACGGCGTGCTTTGAAAATGACACTCGGTCCTTCGTCCCGTGGCTTGGGAGAAGGAATGTTGGTCTTCGGTGCAAAAGCTAAGAGTTAGCCTAAGTCATAGGCGTCGCCCACATAAACGCTTGATAAAGCGTGCACGGTCCCATTGAGCAAGGCTTGGCATAGCCTTTGCTCGTCCCTCGGGTTAAGTCGTAGGCTTCAGTAAGTTAGGCAAAGTTATGCCGGTCGACCTAAGTCGTTCCAAGTGCTGTCCCGCCCATTCTGCGGTTGTCAAGTTAAGTAGTCCTGCGATCTCAAGGCCCGTCGACTTGGGCAGGAGTATCACGTAGAGCACGATTGGCTTAAGGCACGATGCACGGGCTTAGTGTCTAAGGCAAGGACTATGATTCAAGGTGAGTTTTAAGAAAGGGATATCAAATAGGCATTTATGAGTTGAACCAAATGATAGGGTCTCAAGGAAAGAATGCTCGCGACCGTGGGTCGTCGAGGGGTCTCAAGGAAAGGAATGCTCGCGACCGTGGGTCGTCGAGGGGTCTCAAGGATAGAAGTCTTGGTTTTGGTAAAGGAATGACTGTGTGAGACGTCAGTTTGTATCGAGTCTTGCATGGTCATTTGACAACTTGTCGACAAGGGCGATGAACCCTCGAGCGGTAACCCCTGGGCCATGGGGGCCGACTCGGCCTAGGAGGGAACAGGGTATAGTCGTGCGTAAGGTTTTGGCACAGGTTAAGCGGAGACTTGCGACGGGGCTAGCTACCTTGCGTCGAAAGGATCCCGATTAACAAAACTATACGTCAAGGTACAGCTTGTGATGCTGGTGGCCAAGTTCATATAGATGTCGGCAAATAGCGGCTAACCGCATGTATGCCTTTGGATTGAGTTGAGCTGAAGGAGTGTACAATTAGAACACAAAGTTTGGGCCTAAGATTGGATTTCAACATAGGTGTCGTGCTTCGGCACGGGATGTGGCGTCAAGTCTTGAGTTGTCAGCATATAAGTTGCTTAAGTTGGTTGAGTTGTTTAAGTCGGGAAACCGCCGCAAGGCAAAGTTGGTTGAGTGACACTAACGTTCACATGTCTAAGTTTGGGTCAGTTGGTGATCAAAGTAGCAAGGGCCGCAAGGCGGCAGGGCCGCGAGGCAGGGATATGGTTAAGTCTCACTAAATTGCGAGGCACGGCCTCAGCAAGGAATTGTAGCACGGTCACAAGGAATTTGGTGGTATCACGTAGTGCGTCTCTGATTTTGGCCGTAAGGCAAACACGACTCGATAGGTTAACGTTGTTGGCACGAGAAGGGTCTTGAGGCAAGGTATGAGTTAACGTCGACATTGTTGTGCAAGCACGGAATGGTCTAAAGACACAAAATAGGCAAGGCGTCGGTCCTAAAACTGATCCTAAGACAAGAATAGAAAGACAATCATAAAGGGGACTAAGTTGCACAAAAGTAAAGTAAACGTGCGGGTTTTGTATGGGTGGGCGAGGAGCTCATTCCACCAGTACAGTGGTACTGACACCCACATAGTTTTCTTGTACAGGCACAGGTAGAAGCTCGTGGCGCGAAGCTCGCTTGGATGCGTCGAGGCACGAAGTTCCTTGGCGATTCGAAGCGTGCGGCCGCATGGAGAAAAGACTTATACGGGACATAATGTATGGACATCGCCTTCCGAAGCTTCTGCTGGATCGAGCATTTGTATTGAGAGATGAGAGAGAGCAGAGTGAACTTGTAAATGTGAGGAGAGTGAGCTTGAGTGATTGTAATTTGGCCTTGCGCCCACAAATGTAACCTTGTATTCAGTATTAATAAAAGAGTTTCCTTTGAATGACTTGTGTTCATGTGTTTGCTTCAAATTCCGCTGCTATTATTCAATGTCTCTGTTCGGGACTTCTGTGCGACGACCCCGTCGCAGCCGCTGAAATCGGCCGTTATGGAACCCGCCTTGCACGAGCGCAACCTAGGCTCGTGCGGCATCACGCCTTAGCGAGGACGATCGCTCCTACGGGAGCGGGGCGTGACATTAGTTGTTATGATTTCTACTGCATATTACATCTTATGTATACATACAAGGCCATGTACTTCGTATGTATAAAGCTGGCATGTCTACGTTCCTAGTCCTACGTATTTTGGGACTGGGGCGTTACAAAGTGGGACTTCGAGCTTTGAGAGTGGGGTTTTAAAATGAAGGAATGATCCTTCTATTTATAGGCAGCAGAATGATTTGCTTATGCGCGCATATGCGATATACGCCTGGAGAACTTGCACGTAGGGACGCCACATGGCTGACTTCGTTGGGCACATGGACGATGCGCCAGGGAGCTGGAACTGAATCTGTTTGAACTGCACTATTGATCTGCGGAGGAGCTGACATGTGGCAGTTGTGGAGATTCGGTTGTTGCTGAGATCTTGGGTGGTTAGCACCCATTCATAGGCAGAACTGAGTCAATGACACGGGGCGCATGTTCATGGCTCAAAGATCTCAAATTTGGTGGGAGGATGATCTGTCAGGATGCGCCTAGGATATGGCGCATGAGAAGACTCGATCCATGACTTTTAGAGATCAAAAACAAGTCTGGGCACATGGCTTTCGAGGAGCATGCAGAGTTTTTGGCGCATGGCTGCAGAGGCGCATACGAAGTTTTGGGCGCATAGCTGCAGAGGCACATGCGGGTGATTTGTCGGTCACATGGCGTGGCACAACTGTAACAAAAAAAGTAGGTACTGATGAAGGTGACGTTAGCGGCTCTTCGTGTTCTATAAAAAGCTGCCAACTGCTCAGTCTTCGGGAAACGTGATCACATAGCATTAAATGCTTGATGGGTGACGAGCTTAAGTGGGCGCATCTGTCCGTTCGTTACTAGCCGCATCGGCATGCGGCGCATGGTGTTGAGGAGCGCATCCGCTATGTGGCGTATCTCCTTTGGTCAGCTTTGTCGAGTCTTTCGAGACTCGAATTGATGATTTTTGATTTAGATGAATTTGAGGTGGTAAATTCATCACCATTAATGCAAGTTCATTACACTGACTTCGGGGAAGTTGCCACTTGGCGCATGGGTTTGATTTTCCCTAACCTATAAATAGCAGTGGTGAGAGAGAGTTTGCTCGTATTTCATGTCACAACCATATTTTAGCTTGAGGGTATTTTTGTCATTTTGTTAATTTTGAATTTATTTTGAATTATTGGAGTGGTAATTATTATTTTTGACTTTTTTTAGTTGAGACTTTGGAGACTAACCTAAATGTTCACCCTAGCTATGGTGACTTGATTAGCATGGTGGGACCCTAGTCTAACTTAAGTCAACCTAAGTTAGTCATTTAGAAATCAAGTTTCAAATAGGAGGATTAATGATTAGGTCCAATGGCTTGTGACTTATGAAATTATTTTCATGACTATTGAAAATTGGCCCAAAGCGCACTAGATTAAACCCTAACCCTAATTCCCATTCATTAGTGGCCGGCCACCTAGGGTTTCCCCCTATAAAATCTCTCTTCATTTGGTTATTGCCTCTTTTGTATTAAATCAACACTTTTGAAAGGAAATGTATGGCCATTCTTCCCCAATCCATAACTTTTCTATTTTAATTCCTTTTTGACTCTAGTTTCTTGCATTAGAGTCTAATACTCCTCTATTTTAATTCCTTTTTGACTCTCGTTTCTTGTATTACAGTCTAATACGAACTTACCACTGCACACGCTCGGGCAGTGTCCTGCTGCCCGACCCTTCGTTCTTCTTACATAGGACATGTGGACACGTAGGATTTTATGGATATATTGGGGCAATCATTGACACTATGCTCCCAAAATTTGGGAGCATATGATGCACGACACGAGAAAAAATCGTACCCGTATTGGACACACACTGTGTTGTACTACACGTTGTATTGTCGGATTCACGCATTGATATTCGCCTCGTGTCCGCACAGGATACCACGAGGACACGTCGTGGTGTGTACAGTTTGTAGCCCTAGTGTTGGGCTACACGTGGACATGACCACGTGGACACACGTGTCGTGTGTCGTGTGCTAGACACGCGTGAACACGTGCACGAGAACTGTGCACTGGATTGTGAGACACGAGTGTGGGATGGGTTTTGGACACATTGTGTCCAGTTCTTGGACACTGGAACACTCTCACGACCCACTCTCACATGACAAGTTCATTACCAACCATTAGTTTTGATTATTGGCTGCATTTTTGAATTCGAATTGGGTTTTCCCTAATGTTCTGATACCTAGGTTGTCAATGATCTTTTCTGGGATTTGAAATATATGTTCAACAGTTTTGTTGGATTAAATTTTGCTGATGGTTCTCTAATACATAACTGAGATTTAACTACATGCTGGGTTTTCATGTTGGCATGAGAAAATTGGTTTTCGAATATGCTTTGACTGTTAAATTGGTAATTGTTTATATATACACTGTAAACCTGAAAATTGATAGCTGTCATGTGTTTACTGATTTTGTTGATTGGTTAATTGTAATGATGTTCATCTATATACATCTGAGATTAGCCCACATGTTAGGGTCCATGTTGGCATGAGGATTGTGGGTTTCGAATTGCGTTTGGGTTGTTAGACATGAAACTGTTATGTATACCCTATCAAACCTGTGATTTGCTAACACCCTACACTACATCTATACACACACACATAAACTGGAAACTTGAGAATTTGCACACTGATTTTCCACACACACACACATCTATGCACTGTCAAGTACTCTAGAACCTGAGAACCTGGGATTGCAACACTAGTTGTGTACATTGATGTTGGGTACACTGGTTTATAGGGCTGATATTGTGTACTATTTTTTTCCATATCCTTCACTCATACACCCTTACACACACATTGAATCCTGAGTTCACATTCACACTGTTTCTCCTATTACACACACAGGCACTCTACTGTTAACCTGAGATTTGGGACACTGTTTGTGTAGCACCCAGTTTTCCAAATGAGAGTAATTTTGAAATTTCGTGTTTATAATTATTTTAATAATGATATTTAATTCATGATATAATTTTTGGTGATTTTAAATCATTTTAAAATTATTTAAATCAATGACTTGTGGTTTTGACGTTTTGCTAGTGAAACCCTAGAGACTGTTTGACCTAGAGCCTAACCATGTGATTATGATATTTTAATGTCATTTCTGGCCTAAGGATATGTTGCATTTGACCTATTTGAATTATTTTGATATTATTTTATTATTTATGATATTGTTTTGGGATTATTTGAGTCGGGTTCGAATTTCAACTCAATCCGACTTGAAACGGAGACCCGGGGGTAGTTTGACTCTAGTGGGACCCACACACTAGTTAGGCATGGCCCACATGATATTAAATTTAGTCCACATGATAGAAATATTTTAGTAAGAGGTTAGACTATTTATTATGGATAAGGTTAGTGTGATTAGAGACTTTAGAATGACTAATTTAGCCCAACCAATTAGCCCTTTCCTAATACTCATAGAATAGGTTAGTGGGGGCATTTTGGACCTTACCATAATAGGACAAATAGCCCCATATGGCCAGCCACTTTGGGAGAGGATAGGCTCAAGTTCATTTCATTATTCTCATCCACACTCTCTCTCTTGTTCTTCCCCAAATTCCTAGAGAGCAATCCCTAGCAATTTCTCCACCAAATCCTTCCATTTCGCCACCAAATCTTCTTCTTTTCTTTCCATTCTAGCCAAGGAGGAAGCTACCCAAGTTTGGGAGGATTCGGAGCTCGTTCGTGTCCTTTTGGAATCTCTATGTGTCGGTGTCGCTCCGGGAAGGCTTTTCTTCGATTCGATCTACCGGGAGGCATAAATCCCTTCTCCTTTTCATTTCCTCATACATATAGGTCTATTTTGAACCCATAGGATTGACCTCCATGGTTGTATCTCCATTTGTGTCAATTTCGTGTCCATTTAGAGGTCATAGGATTGTCCTTTGTGTTGTGGTTGTGTCCATGTGGGAAAATCCCAAATTTGGACACACTATGTGTTGTTGTTATGTATAAATGAATTATTACATGTTTAATCTCATATTTTTGTATTGGAGATGTGTTCTATAGTGTCTCATATATATATATATATTAGTGTAGAGAGTGAGTTCTTGATATATTATGTTATATACTTGTGTTCTTTTGTCTCAAACTACCCAAATCCGTCATGATTTTTATCCACGTTTTTTTATTTTAGCCCTAACTTAGAAATGTCATAACTTCTAGCTCAAAGCTCGGTTTAATCTCCCATTTTTTTTAAAAGAAGCGTATTGAAGTCAGCTTTCTAAAAACATGTATTAATAGGCCTAATTCTTTCTGTAATTTTCTGGAGAATTATTTGAGTGTCAGCTGTATGAAAAACAAACGCGTTCTCGGTGTTTTCGCGATTCCGGGAGTTTCCGAAAACGAAAATGCGATCCGTTTGAAGTTTCGGAAAGCTAACATAGATCTATAACATACTTTAATCCTAGATTTTAATTCATGCTGATGTGGTACAGTATTGATGATTAGTGGAAGTTACTATTCGGCATATGCATTTTGTGCACCCTTGTGTGTAATATAATGTTCTATTTGATTTTAACCAATGTTAATGTATATACATTATGTAATTAAATAGAGAATGAAAGCATGAGTAAATGGTTAAATAAATGATGTATGAGGTGTAAGTATCCTATCTAATGTAAGCATGTATAAGTATGGCTTGTAATGAATATGTAGGTTCCATAGTATGTAATATATGGTGCATATAGTAGTGTAAGAGAATAAATGAATGATGAATGAATGCAAGCATGAATGTAATGTAATAATAGATGTAATGTATACAATAAACAAGTTAATGAGATGTAATGTTCTATGTTAACACAAATCCTATATTACCTCATGTACCCCCTTACACTATGTTGACACTATCATACTTGACACATTGTTCACTTACACTTTGACACTCTTTGATATGTATACACTATGTATGCCCATTTAACCCTCACTTGCCCCTTTGCCATGTGTACATACACACACATAGCCTCTTAAATAAGTATTTATGAATATAGTTAACTTAGCTATGTATGTATATTATATATATGTTAGCATATTGTGTTGTAATATATAAGTTTATATAACCATTTGAAATGTCATGATTATAGACCTAATATTGAATACCAATATATGCATGTGTATATATGTGTTGACATATATAGCTTAAGTAATAGATTACCTAGTGTATATCCAATGTGAATTCTTGCCTATTTGAGTATTGAATAATTGCATGCTATATAGAGTTGGGTGTATGTTGGCTTGTATAGCCTTGTATTGATGTGTGCTTGCTAGGATAGTCTTGGTTAGGCCTAGTAAGACTTTTGCTGGGTTAGGACATGACCTAGTGCAGTTGACCAAGGGTTGACTTTGGCCTAGTTTGACCTAGATTCATGTAGAATGCATTGTAGTGCTTTATATTACCCTTCTGGACATGTTGTGACTTGTGCTGTTCTAATTAGGAGCCAGACACCTCTCCTCGGACAGTATCTTTACCTTAGACATTCAGATATCAGGCGAGTACATTCTCTGATCATTTCATATCCTGTTAGAATTATTTTCCTGCTTTAGATTACTATACTTGATGTTGTCACGTTGGTAACACGGATTAGTACTATATGGATCCTTTCTTGAGATGTTATTCCCTCAGGGAGCATCGTATACTATATGTTCTGTGCGTTTCACTTACATGGTGTATCACTATGCTTCACGGTTCTTCGATCACTTGTGACATATACTCTCATGATCACAGAGTCTTCCCAGAATCATCCATTTATGGGCATTCCCAGAATTACCCCATTGTGGGCATTTCCAGAATCACCCATTTATGGGCTATCCATGTATCACCCCTTGTGGGCCTTTACATGGAATCATAACATAACCTGGTTGGATCTTTGTGTTTTGATTAGGGGTACGGGGGAGTAGAAGTAGACATGTGAATAATATCCAAGTAGTGTAGTTCCCAGAATCACTCCAAAGTATAGTTCCCAGAATCTTCTATGCCATTCAGATGTTTATATTGTACTCTGACTCACTAGCCACTGTTAGCTCTCTACTTATAGTAGATATTTCTATTACAGTTCTCTTTCTCTGTTTACATACTGTATTTACTTCAGATCATGTATCTTACTTTACTGCATGATTATATTTTCTAACCTGCTATGATCTGTTGAGATGTACTGTGCTCGCTCCAGTCCTGACTGGACCTGTTGATAAATTTTACAGATAGCCTGGAGATTGCCAGCTAGCCTAGAGGAGACAGTAGAGGTTGTGTAGATAGCTAGGATTTTGCTTATAGTTATTTTCAGTCGTCTTGAGTTGTATTTATGGATTACTGTATTTGAGTTTTAAGATGTATTCTGAGTTATATCTTAGACACTTAGACTTCTATCTGCTGTATCTCTTTGGATTTTATGTTTTATCTATCTTCCATTATGCTTTACCTTAGATGTGATTGAGTTTACATTCTGCTATGTCACCCCCATTCGGGGAGTATAAACTGTTTAGTCTTATACTGTTAGATGCATTGAGACCTAGGACAGCGTTCTACCGCCGACACTACGGCGTAGGCTGGACGTTGTTACGTTCTCGTGCCCTAACTCTAGGGTGCGGGTCGTGACACATTTTTAGTGGTGGCCCATGCAAGTCAAGATTCGTATTAGTACGATTTCGTAGTTGCGCAACGACTTAGTTGTACTATTACGAGCCTGCTATAGGATATATAAATTAAGATGTTAGGATGAGAGGATACTCAATCACTGTTAGGATTCCTTGAGAGATTCCTGGGATGACCCTTGAGAATCTCATTTTGAATTCCGATTTAAACTCCTTTTCCTTGTTTTGATTCACCTTTTTCCTTGATTTGAATTTGATTTTGTGGATTCATTGTAGAACTTTGAATCCTGGTATTAGTTGATAATTTTGATAAAATTTTGTAGTTGTTGATTTAATTTTGTTTTAGATTAATATTTTCAAATCCAAGGTACTCAATCACACTTAGGATTCTTTGAGAGATTTTCGGGACGACCCCTGAGAAACTCATTTTGAACTTCAATTGGAATTCCTTTTCCTCTTGTTTGGATTCACCCTCATTCCTTGCTATTGAATTTAAGCTTGATGGGTTCCTCTCGTTTGAACCGATGAGAAGGAACATATCTTCATTATTCTTTCTCACCATTATTCCCTTGCATTCTTATTTACCTCTTATCTTAAACTCTGTCTCATTACATTAATTACCCATATCTTGTCGTCCCTACCAGATATACTTCGAAACCCTTGAATCCTCGTATCTTTTGCATGGGGAAGGCTAAGAAAGTAACGTAAATTATGTAGCTCAGAGAAGACGTAACTGGTTATTTTATGATAATCTAAAGGAAATCAAATGTAGAGTGTTCCATATGGAAACTTGAGATAGAAATGTGGTAAAGGTCTCGAATAGAATAAAGAGATGTATACTGCCAATCTGGAAACAATTACATTTAGAGAAATTTTGGGGTTATGAGATAGTTTATAGGTGTATTCAAAACTAATGAGGATATCAGAGGTCAACCTAGTTTTGAGAACTTAGAAAATCTTGGTTATTGATTCTGGGGAAAACTTTTACTCTGAGGCTATGTAGAAGGTTAGTAATTGAAAAGAGAAGTTAATTGTGTTTAATAAGGATATTAAACAAGATATTGCGAGGAAATGACTAGGGATAGAGAGAACACAAAGTTATGGAAGTTTAGAGATTGTTGTAAAATATTTTTAGGAGAATAATATTCAAGGGTGTATGTCGAAGAAAATACGGAAGTTGATTTTATGATGAAAGATAAGTTTTGTAAGGCCTAGAGATTTAAATTAAATAATACGAGGAGAAAAATTTGAACAAGTTCAAGGAATTCGTAAACGGAATTTAGAGGTTTTGGGTCAAATTTAAGACAAGGTGAAAGAACTTGGAAATTTAAATAAATGGTTAATGTTGATTCCTAAATGTGAGGGTTGTGCTTCAAGAGTGATGTTTAGAAATTGGGAATTGCCTACGGTAGTCATGGTAAGGGTTTAAGTAAAAGTTAAATTTTCATATGGAGACTGGTGAGGTAAAGATATGATTGGCAAGTTATGACCAGATGAACTTAAGAGTATCAGAAGCAGATGACTAACACGATCTTTATTATTTTTGTGCATTAATTACCACCTCTTGAACTCCCACTTTCTAATTGAGATCCTTGACGTTCTTTATCGTGACTTTGATATTCGGAATGTAATACTAGCTGTTACCCTCCAACAAATCTTATATGCAAGACCTAGACGAGCTCACCTTCGTGTAGGTATATCATGTCCCACTAAAACCCGTCTTCTTGTACTCTATTTTCTTGATATGATTTTCTGGTCAACTGGCTAAACTATAACCTCTACCATTATACTAAATTTCTTCTTATTTCAATTAGAAATCCAGCCTTGACTCAATTCTTTCGACCCGACATGTGATGGTGTTCTGCTTGTTTCCTTAGATGCTTAAGCTTGTACCTTATCTGATTACTTGATCCGTTGGTTAAGAAACTTGGACTATGTAATTCCTTTCATCATTACCACCCTTATATCTTGTGCTGCTAAATTAGCCTTAGTTTTGCAAGCTTATCTATTTTTGAGCTTGGTCATGACATATTTTATTGGATGGCCACCCACTAACATATTGTCTAATCAGAACCGGTACATGATGGTCTGATCAACCTATTGCACTTTGGTTCACTTTTTTATGTATCAATCTACGAGAATGGAGACATAGTTAAACTTGACCCTAGAGTCTCATTCGCGACAGCCTTGACAATTCTCCTTGAAATCTTTTCATCGCCTATGAACCTCGTATTCGTACTCAGTCGAATTAAATTTAATTATGACCTGAACCTCCATCATTGGATGCTCGTGCTCATACTTTGATTTCATTGATTTCCCTTCTTGCCCAAATCTCGTTTTATCCCGAAATTGATCAACTTAGATCGTGTCAAGACAAAAATCTATTTGTGATTTGTTGTGCCTAAATTTTCAATTTTTGCCATTTTATGGAATAGTAACCTTTTAATAATTTCTTAGTTGCTTGTTAATGACCAATTTTATATAGGATGGTAGACAGCCCTACAACCCTGATGATTGTTGTTCCCTTACCTTCCTAATTAGGACACCCTAGATTGTTTGTGTATTGATACCATAGTACTGTTTTGACCTAGAATGATTAGTGTACCTAGGTGAGACTTCCAACTGCTACGGTATGCCCTGACCTTGTATACTATTCCTTCAAATTGCATGATTTAGATAAAATTCTTTTTTAGACCTTGATTGTTGGAAAATAGGGACGTCACCCCATTAGTATCAGTTGTAGATATATATAGGTTAGTCCTTGATGTGGGGATGTGTGTCTCTAAACATGTAGCTTATGAGATTTATGAGAGATTATAGTATCAGCCTTGATAGGATGTATTAGTCTTTTGGTGAGTATAAATGTGTTATGAGAGATAGGGGCCTATATGTCTTAGTAATGCATCGTTCCTATGGTAATAGAATGTATTAATAGATGGTTAATAGGAAGATAATAGTTTGAGCATACCTATAGCCTATGATCAGTTCCTTTTCATCCTTAGTTAAGACCACTTTAAAATAGGTCCAGTCCCTTGGATATAGGTTCCAGTCCATATTTTATTAAAGTTCCATTACCGCCTTACAGCAGAGCAGTATTGGAGGTATTCCTAGATTGACACTTTTTAGATGTCCGTTTATTATTCCAGTGTTAGGAAGTGTTACCTTAGAAGAGGCTCTAGAAGTAGTACTATCGATCTTAAATTTCGAGGACGAAATTTTTCTAAGGTGGGTAGAGTTGTAGCACCCAATTTTCCAAATGAGGGTAATTTTAAAATTTTGTGTTTATAATTATTTTAATAATGATATTTAATTCATGATATAATTTTTGGTTATTTTAAATTATTTTAAAATTATTTAAATCAATGACTTGTGGTTTTGATGTTTTGCCAGTGAAACCCTAGAGACTGTTTGACCTAGAGCCTAACCATGTGATTATGATATTTTAATGTCATTTCTGGCCTAAAGATATGTTGCATTTGATCTATTTGAATTATTTTGATATTATTTTATTATTTATGATATTGTTTTGGGATTATTTGAGTCGGGTTCGAATTTTAACTCAATCCGACTTGAAACGGGGACCGGGGGTAGTTTGACTCTAGTGGGACCCACACACTAGTTAGGCATGGCCCACATGATATTAAATTTAGTCCACATGATAGAAATATTTTAGTTAGAGGTTAGACTAATTATTATGGATAAGGTTAGTGTGATTAGAGACTTTAGAATGACTAATTTAGCCCAACCAATTAGCCCTTTCCTAATACTCATAGAATAGGTTAGTGGAGGAATTTTGGACCTTACCATAATAGGACAAATAGTCCCATATGGCGAGCCACTTTGGGAGAGGATAGGCTCAAGTTCATTTCATTATTCTCATCCACACTCTCTCTCTTGTTCTTCCCCAAATTCCTAGAGAGCAATCCCTAGCAATTTCTCCACCAAATCCTTCCATTTTGCCACCAAATCTTCTTCTTTTCTTCTCCATTCTAGCCAAGGAGGAAGCTACCCAAGTTTGGGAGGATTCGGAGCTCGTTCGTGTTCTTTTGGAATCTCTATGTGTCGATGTCGCTCCGGGAAGGCTTTTCTTCGATTCGATCTACCGGGGGGTATAAATCCCTTCTCCTTTTCATTTCCTCATGCATATAGGTCTATTTTGAACCCATAGGAATGACCTCCATGGTTGTATCTCCATTTGTGTCCATTTCGTGTCCATTTGGAGGTCATAGGAGTGTCCTTTGTGTTGTGGTTGTGTCCATGTGGAAAAATCCCAAATTTGGACACACTATGTGTTGTTGTTATGTATGAATGAATTATTACATGTTTAATCTCATATTTTTGTATTGAAGATGTGTTCTATAGTGTCTCATATATATATATATTAGTGTAGAGAGTGAGTTCTTGATATATTATGTTATATACTTGTGTTCTTTTGTCTCAAACTACCCAAATCCGTCATGATTTTTATCCACGTTTTTTATTTCAGCCCTAACTTAGAAATGTCATAACTTCTAGCTCAAAGCTCGGTTTAATCTCCCGTTTTTTTTAAAAGAAGCGTATTGAAGTTAAATTTCTAAAAATATGTATTAATAGGCCTAATTTTTTCTGTAATTTTCTGGAGAATTATTTGAGTGTCAGCTGTACGAAAAACAAATGCGTTCTCGGTATTTTTGCGATTCCGGGAGTTTTCGGAAACGAAAACGCGATCCGTTTGAAGTTTCGGAAAGCTAACACATAGATCTATAACATACTTTAATCCTAGATTTTAATTCATTCTGAGATGGTACAGTATTGATTATTAGTGGGAGTTACTATTCGGCATATGCATTTTGTGCACCCTTGTGTGTAATATAATGTTCTATTTGATTTTAACCAATGTTAATGTATATACATTATGTAATTAAATAGAGAATGCAAGCATGAGTAAATGGTTAAATAAATGATGTATGAGGTGTAAGTATCCTATCTAATGTAAGCATGTATAAGTATGGCTTGTAATGAATATGTAGGTTCCATAGTATGTAATATATGGTGCATATAGTAGTGTAAGAGAATAAATGAATGATGAATGAATGCAAGCATGAATGTAATGTAATAATAGATGTAATATATGCAATATATAAGTTAATGAGATGTAATGTTCTATGTTAACACAAATCCTATATTACCTCATGTACCTCCTTACACTATGTTGACACTATCACACATGACACATTGTTCACTTACACTTTGACACTCTTTGATATGTATACACTATGTATGCCTATTTAACCCTCACTTGCCCCTTTGCCATGTGCACATACACACACGTAGCCTCTTAAATAAGTATTTATGAATATAGTTAACTTAGCTATGTATGTATATTATATATATGTTAGCATATTGTGTTTTAATATATAGGTTTATATAACCATTTGAAATGCCATGATTATAGACCTAATATTGAATACCATTATATGCATGTGTATATATGTGTAGACATATATAGCTTAAGTAATATATTACTAGTGTATATCCAATGTGAATTCTTGCCTATTTGAGTATTGAATAATTGCATGCTATATAGAGTTGGGTGTATGTTGGCTTGTATAGCCTTGTATTGATGTGTGCTTGCTAGGATAGTCTTGGTTAGGCCTAGTAAGACTTGCTAGGTTAGGACATGACCTAGTTTGACTAGTGCAGTTGACCAGAGTTGACCAAGGGTTGACTTTGGCCTAGTTTGACCTAGATTCATGTAGAATGTATTGTAGTGCTGTATATTACCCTTCTGGACATGTTGTGACTTGTGCTGTTCTAATTAGGAGCCAGACAACTCTCCTCGGACAGTATCTTTACCTTGGACATTCAGATATTAGGCGAGTACATTCTCTGATTATTTCATATCCTGTTAGAATTATTTTCCTGCTTTAGATTACTATACTTGATGCTGTCACGTTGGTAACACGGATTAGTACTATATGGATCCTTTCTTGAGATGTTATTCCCTCAGGAAGCATCATATACTACATGTTCTGTGCGTTTCACTTACATGGTGTATCACTATGCTTTACGATTTTTTGATCACTTGTGACATGTACTCTCATGATCACAGAGTCTTCCCAGAATCACCCATTTATGAGCATTCCCAGAATCACCCCATTGTGGGCATTCCCAGAATTACTCATTTATGGGCTATCCATGTATCACCCCTTGTGGGCCTTTACATGGAATCATAACATAACCTGGTTGGATCCTTATTTATTGATTGGGGGTACGGGGGAGTAGAAGTAGACATGTGAATAATATTCAAGTAGTGTAGTTCCCAGAATCACTCTATAGTATAGTTCCCAGAATCTCCTATGCCATTCACATGTTTATATTGTACTCTTACTCACTAGCCACTGTTAGCTCTCTACTTATAGTAGATATTTCTATTACAGTTCTCTTTCTCTGTTTATATACTGTATTTACTTCAGATCCTGTATCTTACTTTACTGCATGATTATATTTTCTAACCTGCTATGATCTGTTGAGATGTACTGTGCTCGCTCCAGTCCTGACTGGACCTGTTGATAAATTTTACAGATAGCCTGGAGGTTGCCAGCTAGCCTAGAGGAGACAGTAGAGGTTGTGTAGATAGCTAGGATTTTGCTTATAGTTATTTTCAGTCGTCTTGAGTTGAATTTATGGATTACTGTATTTGAGTTTTGAGATGTATTCTGAGTTGTATCTTAGACGCTTAGACTTCTATCTGCTGTATCTCTTTGGATTTCATATTTTATCTATCTTCCATTATGCTCTACCTTAGATGTGATTGAGTTTACATTCTGCTATATCACCCCCATTCGGGGAGTATAAACTGTTTAGTCTTATACTGTTAGATGCATTGAGACCTAGGACAGCGTTCTACCGCCGACACTGTGGCGTAGGCTGGGCGTTGTTACGTTCTCGTGCCCTAACTCTAGGGTGCGGGTCGTGACAGTTTGTATACTCTATAAGCCTGAGAACATAACACTCACACACACATGAACAACCTAAGACCCTATACATTGTTCATACCCTATCAACACACACACACTCAAACTGAAATCAAAACTGAGATTGACACACTCACCCACAGGACACACACACACATATATGTACATGACACTATATCTCTCTCTATTTTGTATATATATTTACAATATCTATAATCATGTGTGTGAATATGTAATATGCATATAAATATATAATGCCTATATAATTTAGTGGATATTTGAATGTGGTAATTAAAATATGTGAGTTGCTATATTTGTATATATGGCATATAGCCTATGTAGTATAGTCTATGGGTATCCTAATGTGCAAGTCTATGTGTATATGGAATGTATACACATGAGTTTTGTGTGTTGTTAGACTAGTGTGACTTGTGAATGATGTGTGCTTTCTAAAATAGACTGGTTAGACTTAGTGAAACTTGTTTGGGTTAGGTTTGACCTAGTTAACCTAGTTTGACTAGAGTAAGTTGACTAAAGTTGACCAAAGGTTGACTTTAGCCTAGATTGACCCAAACATCATGTAGAATACATCGTAGCAGTTTATTTTACCAATTTGGATATGTTGTGACTTGTACTATTCTGAATAGGAGCCAGAAACCACTCCTCAGTTATTATTTCATACAGACACTCAGGATATCAGGCGAGTATATTCTCTGACCGTTTCATACTTGATAGGATTTACATTTACGCTCTAGATTACTTTACTTGATGCTGTCACGTCGTTAACATGGATTGGTACTATATGGATCCCTTCATGAGATGTTATCCCCCTCGGGAGCATCGGGTTACAGTATGTCATGTGTGTTTCACTTTCATCATGTACTCCGGTGCTTTCACCATTCATGTGCACTCTCGTAATTCATGTACTCTCATGTTCACAGAGCCCCCATGTATACAATCATGTGCACCCTATTATGGGCCTTCATGTGATATCATGTGCAATAACATAACCTGTCTGGATCCTTGTGTATTGATTGAGGTACGGGGGAGTATAAATGGTCATGTAAATAATTCCAAAGTAGTATACTCATGTGCAAACTCTTAGATTACTCATGTACAAATTCAAGCCGTTCACATGTTCATCTTGTACTCTAAATTACTAGTTCACTGTTAGTTCTCTACTTATAGTATCTATTTACATTATAGTTCTCTCTCTTTTACTCATGTATATTCTGCAGCATTTCATGTATCTTACTTATTGCATATTTATATATCCTATCATATTATGAACTGCATGAGATGTACTGTGCTTGCTCTCGTCCTGACTGGACATGTTGAAATATTACAGATGATGTTGAGGAGTTCTGTCCCACTTATTACGGAGCAGGCCTAGATGACACATGTGAGCTGGACTCTCAGAAGGACCCAGCACTTGCAGAGGACATTACCCCAGTAGTCTAGGCTAGTTAGCTAGACCAGTATCTTATTTATCATTCTGTCATGTTGGATACACTTGTACTTATTTGGGGATTTGTTATTCTGGTTTTTTGGAGTTGTTTATCTTAGATATTTAGCTCTCTCTTATCTTGTATTTATCATCTGTGGATTCTGTTGATTATCTATCTTATCGTACATTCTACCTTAGCTGTGATTGAGTTGTGCTTTATATTATTCCTCCATTCGGAGAGTATAACTGTACAGGTACCTTATAACTGTTAGATGTATGTGACCTATGACAGCGTTCTGCCGCCGACACTACGGCGTAGGCTGGACGTAACCACTTCTCGTGCCCCTACACTGGGTGCAGGTCGTGACACGTTTTTAGTGGTGGCCCATACAGGTCCTATTTTAGAATTGCAGTGCTATTCGAACTAGAGTATCACTACAGCCTGCAGTTGGATTAGGATATTTTTGAAGGTACTCAATCACATTAGGAAAAACACTTAATCAGATTCCTTTTATCTAAATTTGTTGCTTGTTGTCCACCCTTGAATATAAACTGTCCTCCTTTGCTATTTCAACTCATTCTCAGAAATTATTTTCTTGTTTGATCTATCTTCAGGATGGTCGAGACTAGATCACATCGCTCAGGTCAGGGGGACACTGATGAGAGGTCTGCCACCTCTCGTCCTCAGTAGCCAGCCTCCGGTATCGTAGCCCCAGTCATGCCAGCTGGGGTGGGTGTTTCAGCTACATTCGGAGGAGCCCCTCCACCAGTAGTCCGTAGGAAGAGTTCGGTGATTCCAGAGATGCTCCAGCAACAACAGCCACCTTCGGGGACCGTTGACGCAGTCCAGCTGTTCACTTTCTTTCAGCAGTTCATGGAGGCCCAGCTGCAGCGTCAGACTGTAGAGTTTAGTCGGGGCATCGATCTGGCCCTGACGACAATTGAGAGGGCAGCAGCTCAACCTGCGACAGTTCAGCAGCCGCATCCGCCGAGGGAGAAGGGCATCCAAGACTTCCAGAAGATGCACTTGAGGGACTTCAGGGGTACAGAGGGCATACTGTACGCTGATGAGTGGATTGAGCATATGGATAAGATTTTTCAGACTAGCAGAGATTCCAGCGAAGCTACAGATCGAGGCAGCGGCCAGTATGATGCAGGATTTGACCCGCACCTGGTACCAGACCGACCCGATGGTTGGTACGAATGGGCAGACTTGGGCAGCCTTCAAGAAGCTGTTCAAGGACAAGTTTTTCCCAGACACAGTGCTTGGTGCCCTCGAGACTCAGTTTGAGGCTTTAGTACAGGGTAGTCAGTCTGTTGAGGAGTATGCTGGGGAGTTCTGCCGTCTGGGCAGGTTTGTCAAGGGGTTATCCGAGGCGACGATGGCCCGGAGGTTCAGAAAGGGACTGGTCAAGAAGGTAAAGTCCTGTACCAAGAGTGCCCATAGTGCCACTTTTGAGAAGATCTTGGTGGGTGCCTTAGCAGCAGAGGATGATCTTGAGCTGAGGCTTAAGAGGGGACGAGGCACCCAGGGAGCCAGTGGTAACGGAGGACCGGCCAAGAGGTCGTACTTTCAGCAGTAGCATCAGCAGTAGCACCAGCAGAGACAGTTCCAGGGTCAGGGCCGTACACCTTTCCAGCAGGTGCAGCAGCAGCCGAGGGTTCTGTCACGACCCGCACCCGCTTTTTGGGATACGAGTGCGTGTCCAAGCCCAGCCTATGTCGCGTTATCGTCGGTAGTACGCTGTCTAGCCCATAATAAATAAAGTGCTCATAAATACTAACTGTTCATTCACAACAACTAAATCAACTTTACAAAATATAGAAGTTTTACATTTGAAGAAGAATGTAAGCTTTTACAATTATAGAAAACTATCACACATCTAACTAGTCTTCTATGGTTTAGCCTTCGAGTCTTTATCTTCCCCTCGTATGGTCCATAGCGCAAGAGTAGGCACATCAACCTCGCCTATAACAACGATCCAGTCAGGAAAGGAGCAGAGTACAACCATATTGCAATTAATGTTGTTAGTCTAAAATAAGTTAGAACAATGAGAAACGATGATGGTAAAGAGTATATAAAGAACTAGTACTAGCAAGGTATGAACGATCAAGATATAAACTAGCAAAATGTAAACTAGCAAGATGGGATCTAACAAGATATAAACTGGCAAGATGTAAACTAGCAAGATAATGGACTAGATAAAGGAAAAATAGAAACCACTATGTGTGTGTGAAATACCTTTTAATACGTGAACGGCTGGGCTAATACGGTACATCATACGATGGCTATCATTCAGTAATTGGTACGGCTAACTCATACGTGGGTGTGTATGACTTAGCTATCATTCGGTAACGGTAATTGGGTTTGTTCACATATTTACCGAGTATTTCCCTCCCGACTCTCTAACAACAATAACGGTCGATGATACACTAAGAAGGATACGATAACTACAGTGTCACAATCGTGTCTCAATGGAATATCAAGCAATGACTCAACGGGATATCAAATAGAAAATCTTTAGAGTAAACATTATAATGAATTAAAACATAAATGTAATACTGTACTTGCCTGAATTCTTGCACAAACTGTAGCCACAAGTAGAGGATAAAGGAAGAGCCGATCTAGAAGCTGTCAACCTATAACACATATCGCACCACGAACGGTGCACGAAAATCATAAATCAATTCTAATGTTCTAGTTCTAAATAGTGGCTAGTTGGGTTACTAATCTAATAATATTTAATTCTGTATTAATTCACTTAAAAACCTAATTTATCCTAATAATAATCTGAATATAATCAAAATATGCAAGTTTGGCCATCAAAAGTCGTGTTTCTCAATTTCGGAAACCATGGCACACAAATCGAGACGTACCGTTGACTTTTTTGTCAAACATTGTGAACTCTAGATTTTGAAAGTGCACCTTGTTAGATTTCAGTGCCACGAGTACGTTGGAATCAATTGTGCCACAAAATCACGCTTTGGTCAAAAGATATCGTCGTTATGGCTAATCGTGACCAAAACGGGGATCAACCGATCAATTATGAGTTCAACAGAAAAACTAAAATACTAAATGAACGAAGTAATTTCTAGGAAAAATATATGTCGTAGAGCTCTGTGTTAGCTTTCCGACACTTTAAACGGTTCATGATTTTGATATATGGTTCTTCCGGAATTTCGAAAACACCGAAACGTGTCAAGTTTCGAACAACCGACACTCTACGAATTTTGCAGAAATTTAGGTTCAGAAATTATGAAAATAAATTACATATTCAGAAATTTTACCTCGATACGAATCCAACAAAAAAAACGGCGCGCTAAAAGGAGGTCGGGGTTGGCGGGAATCACCTCGAGAAGTCGGGGGATCACCGGGATCAAAACTCCAAAAGTTGGCTGATAATTAATCTAGGGTTTCTCGAAAACCGAAAGTATATATTTATATATAGGCGGCTAGCTGAGTCGATGGAGTGGCTGAGACACGTGGTGACCATCCGTGCGTCCCGCTCTTAAGAGTGAACGGTCGGATGGCCGTGCGGCTTGGGCCAGGCCCACACGGGTCGGCTAAGGAGCCGCGGCTCCAAAATAATAAACACAGTCAGCACAAGGCTGACTGACAAGCGGGCCCCGCTCGGTCGGCCCAAGCGGCTGACGCATGGGCCCCAAAGCGCTGACTGTGCGCTGACAGTGTAATTAATTACAGAAACTATTTTAAATTCAATTTAACCCCAAATAATTCCAAATAAATATCTAAAAATTCTAGAAAAATCGTAGAAAATTATAGAAATTATAATTAACCTCCTAGAGTCAAAATAAAAATACTGGGTCTTCAAATAGTCCCAAATGATCTTGTAGTAATCCACGAAAGTCAATAAAATAAAAATATATCTTCAATAAATAAATACCTAAAAATATCTAAAAATCATAATAAAATATATTATAGCTATAAAATGCATAATTACCCTACCTAGAGGTCATGTGACCACAAGATGGTCATAACTCACCTGTAAGCTTTTGCATGACTCACAATGACCATAAAATTAATCATAAACAAATAAAATTTTAAAAAATTAAAAATTTGGGAAGCGGGCTTACAAATCATTCCACCATAGAAAAATTTCGTCCTCGAAATTTGAAAAGATACAAATAGGCACAACCAAGAATATCATCAAAATATGACATGACCAATCGATATGAATAAGCACGACAAAGAATATAATCAAGAAAATAATGTGATGAATGATCGAAATTGATCAGGCATATAAAATCAAAATCTAAATACATTTTAGAAATATAGTGGAAGGAAATCAAAATAGGTTTAAAATATGACGATTCGAAAATAGAAAAATATGAAAGAAATAAAGAACTACTAGTTGTAGAGAAGGTGGTAACAAGAAATAAGACATCAAATAAATTTGAAAGAAAAAAATAGTCGTATGCCAATAAAAGATATAGTCGCTATGATATTTGAAAATCATAAGTAT
Organism: Iris pallida; assembly: GCA_029216955.1. Classification (NCBI taxonomy): domain Eukaryota; kingdom Viridiplantae; phylum Streptophyta; class Magnoliopsida; order Asparagales; family Iridaceae; genus Iris; species Iris pallida. The sequence continues at coordinate 13,288,435 of JANAVB010032619.1, forward strand.
ATCCAAAGTCATTTAACCGAGAATCCATGCCTCGCCAGTGTACATCTGGCTGCCGTGAACCCTTGGTTTCATGACTCAAGTATAATATGTTATCGAACACTTTATCAACTCTACCCAATATTGACATAATAAATCAAAAGATTAATAATAAAACTAGGATATTGTCACGACCCGCACCCTGATTAGGGGCACGAGTACGTGGTTACGTCCAGCCTACGCCGCAGCATCGGCGGTAAAACGCTGTCTAGGTCATCTATAAATACTACAACTAAACAGATAAAGGTACCTGTACAGTATATACACTCCGAATGGAGGTGACATAGCAATACAGTCTCAATCACAAATGTAAAACTAAGGTAAATAGCATGGAAAGGAAATATGATAGATAAAACAGGAAATAAGTTCGAGATCCACACAAGTCCAAGACTAAACATAATATCACAGAATATAATATAATACTACAGTCTGAAAAGTACTAGCTGGCTCGCAGGCCAGGCAAACCTAACTAAGCTATACTATTCAGGGTGAGCAAAGTCTAGTGGCTCGACTATCAAGCTACGGTCCAAGTCTACTCCATCTAACCCGTCCCCATAATAGGTCGGGCAATCAGCCTCAGAATCATCTGTAAAATTGTCAACGGTATCCTGTCAGGAAAATGAGCAAGTACAAATACCAACAGCAGTTCCATATGAATTGACAAATACTATAAGAGACAGTGTAATGAAATACAAGACAAAGATATATGAAATACAGGATAAAATCAGCAAAAAATGTATAATAGATGTGAGTACTGAATACGACGACAATATATATGTAGGATTGCTTAGGAACTATTCGGAAGCCGAGTTACAACCCTTAAACCAAATAAGGACCGGGGTTGTAACCCTTCTCTCGAACAGAACTTAGCCTCCTAGGATAAATAAATATAAAAATATGACTTGAATTATTAGAGCGCTATGTGATCGGCTAGGAAATCATGGTAGGGTTATCCACTTGGCCCGACAATTATATGAAAATCTGAAAGGATCATGCCGGCCAACCTGGATAACATGGACATGGGGTATCTGCTACACCCTACGTGAGGTGAGGGTGGCGCTAACAAAATAGTGACAGGGAGGCTTTGATCACATAACCCCTAATAATTCCCCCATCCCCGAATAGTATCATGGATCCGGACATGGCACGTTATGACACGAATTCAAAAGCAGGTGATCAGCCCACTCTCAAATCAATGTCTATATAAGTACATAAAATATGGATATCACACACCAATATACCAAGGAAAATCCGGGAATAATATCTCATGACAGGATCCGACGTATACTAGTCCGTGAACTATCGTGTCGAGAATCAAGTAAGACACTACAACTGAATCGGATATAGTAGATATCAAGACAATGAAAACTATCAGTGAATGTACTCGTCTGTGGTCCTGAGCTGATAAGGTGAACATACGCTCAGAGTAAATCACAGACCTAAAATGAGATACTATGAGTTAAACAGGGTTTTATAATGAAAAGGAAACTAATTTAAGTTATGAATGCATGTCTAAGTCAAAACTAGGTCAATCTAGGTCAAATTGAGTCATACTAGGTCATACTAAGTCACTAGGAGTCAATCCAAGTCAAACTAGGTCAAACAGGGTCGGAGGTTGACTTACAGTTGACTTTTGGTCAACTGGTCAACTCTGGTCAACTCTAGGTCAAACTAGTCTAATGTTGACCAACTGTTAACTTTCAGTCAACTGGTCAACTCTGGTTTGGTTTCGGTCAAATCTGATCGCTTATAGGCTAAGTTTGACTCTCGGTTGACTTTTGTTAACTTTTGGTCAAAATGGTCAACTGAAGTCAAAACTAGTCTAGGAGCACCGTATTTGACCATTACCAACCAAGGGAACCAAGTTCCAACCATATCTTAGACTCTAAACTCAAAATACCTTATTTCTAGGTAAAACCTATATTACCCTACCAAGGTAATCCGGTACCTTGTCCAATACAAAGGAAACCCCGCTAATACCCAAGATACTAGCCTAGACTCCTTAGGGTAGTTAGATACTATCCTATCTAAGGGTTACCTACCAAGCTACAGAGGTTTTCTAGGTATCTAATCTATTTTGGAACACATGTGGTTTACCCTTATTATCTTACCCTTACCCTTGTACCAAACTCACATTTACCCAAACACTCACATACACACCAATTCACTCATACATGGTCACATATAGGCTCTACCTATAGGTTCACAATAGGCTAATACCTATAGGCTATTAGCTATATATATCTACTCTTTATAGACACTTATATATATACCCACACATATACACAAACTCTAAGCTCACACACATATGGTATATAGCTACATATATATATATATACTCACCTATATACCCATATCTAGACACACACATATATCCAATAGCTCACTCACATATATGAGTATAGGTTTATACACACACACACACACACACACATAGGCATAGAGGGCTGATTTGAGGCTGTGAATGGGGTAAATTTATGGACTGTTTTGGGAACCATAGGGCCTGTCCAATATGGACTGTTCTAGGACATGTTATAGGCTGAACAAGGGCCTGAAAGGGACAGGTATAGGCTGTGTTAGGACAGGTAAACGGGTGTATTAAGGGGCTGAATTCAGGGGGTGTTTAAGGACAGGTAAAGGGGGTTTGTCATGGCTGCCATGAAGGCTGTTTTCAGGCTGATATTGGGACTGTTACTGTTTAGACTGTTAAAGGGCAGGTTTTGGGGCTGGATGGCTGTCAACATTAGGCTGGATTGGGGACAGCCTATAGGGACTATTTTAGAGTGGTTGATGTGGGCTGGTTTAGGTGCTATGGGGACTGAAATATAGGAGTGTTTGGGGGCTATTTTATGGACTGTTGGGACAGCCATTTGGCTGAAATATAGGGGCAGGTTTAGGACTGTTTTAGCATGGTTTTAAGGACTGGATTTTAGGCTGCCATATGCTGATATGGGGGGGCTGTTTGTAGGGCTGAACAAGGCTCAAATTGGACAGCTACATGGCTGTCCATGGGTGATACTACTGCTGTTTACAACAGCCACCACCTTCCTTCCCTCTCTTATTCTCCCACACAACTTAACTCCCTCAATCCTCTCTTAATATCTCACTCTCTGCTCTCTATCACTCATTCCCTCTATTCACAACACACTCAAACTACTCCACCACCAATCTAAACCTTCCTCTCTCGAAATCTCTATTTCCCCCATCCCGCACACACACATATATAGAGAGACAATCACACACACTTATACATATATATATATATATATATATATATATATATATATATATATATATATATATATATACATATATGCACACACACACCTAACCAATCTCCATCATCCCCATCTCTAAATCCTTTCTCTCTAACACTCTCTCACACAAACACTCAAACACTCTCACTACACCACATACATATACATGCAACCAACAACACCACACTCTCTAACTTCCTCCCCCTTGGCCGACATCCTCCCACACATGGACACAATGAAAACACATAATATCACATCTATATACATATATATATAAGTCATAAATTATATACATATATATATATATATATATATATATATATATATATATATATATATATATATATATATATTTATATATATATATATATATATATATATATATATATAAAAAAAAAAAAAAAAAAAAAAAAAAAAAAAAAAATATATATATATATATATATATATATATATATATATATATATATAGACTAACATATATAAAATCAATTATATATACAATATATAGATAAACCAATATGATACAATATGATACATTGGAAACACAATCTCTAAACAATAGGAAAATCTGGAATTAATCTCTAATAAATCATTTATACAATATAAATATTAAATACAAGTGTCCAAATAGGATTTTTTTTTTCCACTAGGACACAATACCACAACACAAGGACACTCATATGACCTCCAAATGGACAAGAAATGGACACAAATGGAGATACAACCATGGGGATCATTCCTACGGGTTCAAAATAATCCTATATGCATGAGAAAATGCAAAGGAGAAGGGATTTATACCTCCCGGTAGATCGAATCGAAGAAAAGGCTTCCCGATGCGCCACCGACACGTAGAAATCACAAACGGACACGAACGATCTCCGAATCCTCCCAAACTTGGCTAGCTTCCTCCTTGGCTTGAGTAGAGAAGGAAAGAAGAGGGTTGGGTGGAAAAATGGAAGGATTTGGAGGAAAAAAAGCTAGGGATTGCTCTCTAGAAATTTGGGGAAGAACAAGAGAGAGAAAATAAGAGGGGATAATGACGAAATGATGGAGCCTAGCCCTATCCATAGGTTGTCGGCCCTAATGGCTGATTTCCCCCTATTTTACAAAGTCTAAAATATCCCCACTAGCCTATTTAATTAAATATTAGGAATGGGTTTAAGTCGAGGCTAGTTTAGTCATTCTAAAAACTCTAATCTAACCAAACCCTATCCATAATAATTAGTCTAACCTCTAACTAAAATATTGATATCATGTGAGCCATGGCTAACTAGTGTGTGGGTCCCCCTAGAGTTAAACTACCCCCGGGTCCCCGTTACAAGTCGGATTGAGCTGAAATTAGAACCCGACTCAAATAACCCCAAAATAATATTATAAATAAATAAATAATTTCAAAAATATTCTAAAATAAAAAATGACAAAAATACCCCTGTTTCTGAAAACTGGGAGTGACAGATATAATTTTAGTAATATTTGACAACCTATGCATACTTAAAATTATTTCAACTTAGGGATCATGTCACGCCAGTGCGCTTCTGACTGCAGTGAACCCGCAGTCTCCATAATTCAAATAAATGGGGACAATGCACATCTGCCTTACCATTGCAAGTCATCAAAAATTGTTTCAACTATATCCATAAGAATTTCAAAGGAACTTTAATAAATTCAAATAAGTCGGTCATGATAAGAAAATATAAGTATCTGTCCTTGAGTAAAAAGTATCAGTTTTGAAAATAAAACGATCACAAAATGAACGAAGACGACTTGAATTAATATATAGATAATTGAACCAAGATTAGGAATAAATAAAAACAAAACGATCGCAAAATAGTTTTGAAAATAAAACGAGGTTTAGAGAAGGCAGAAGATAAAATGGCACAAAATGATCAAAATTAGGAATTGAATTCTACGAAGTCCTAACTTCCCAAACGTATATTCTACCCACCTTAGATCCTATCAACATGTTAAAACAAAATAACATATTCTCTTAGAAAAATTCTTCGATTTATCCATACCGAGACTTCAATAAATCATTAGCTAAATCACATGGCCTATTTAAATATCTTAACTATCCAAAGATCAAATTGAATAAGAGACTCCTAGTCCTATTTATTCTCCTAAAATTAAATCAATCCTAATTGTGAATAAGCACACTAGTCGTAGGCTTGCAGTAGTACTGCTAACTTAAGTACTACCACAAGTTCGCAATCTTTTACGAAATCAGACCTACATGGGCCACCATAAAAACTTGCCACGACCCGCACCCGCTTTTCGGGATACGAGTGCGTGTCCAAGCCCAGCCTACGCCACGATATCGGCGGTAGTACGCTGTCTAGCCCGTAATAAATAAAGTGCTCATAAATACTAACTGCTCATTCATAACAACTAAATCAACTTTACAAAATATAGAAGTTTTACATTTGAAGAAGAATGTAAGCTTTTACAATTATAGAAAACTATCACACATCTAACTAGTCTTCTATGGTTTAGCCTTCGAGTCTCTATCTCCCCCTCGTATGGTCCATAGTATAAGATTAGGCACGTCAACCTCACCTATAACAACGATCTAGTCAGGAAAGGAGCAGAGTACAACCATATTGTAATTAATGTTGTTAGTCGAAAATAAGTTAGAACAACGAGAAATGATGATGGTAAAGAGTATATAAAGAACTAGTACTAGCAAGGTATGAACGATCAAGATATGAACTAGCAAAATGTAAACTAGCAAGATAGGATCTAACAAGATATAAACTGGCAAGATGTAAACTAGCAAGATAATGGACTAGATAAAGAAAAAATAGAAATCACTATGTGTGTGTGTGAAATACCTTTTAATACGTAAACGGCTGGGCTAATACGATACATCATACGATGGCTATTATTCAGTAATTGGTACGGCTAACTCATACGTGGGTGTGTATGACTTAGCTATCATTAGATAACGGTAATTGGGTTTGTTCACGTATTTACCGAGTATTTCCCCTCTTGACTCTCTAACAATCAATAACGGTCGATGATACACTGAGAAGGATACGATAACTACAGTTTCACAATCGTGTCTCAATGGAATATCAAGCAATGACTCAACGGGATATCAAACAGAAAATCTATAGAGTAAACATTATAATAAACTAAAACATAAATGCAATACTGTACTTGCCTGAATTTTTGCACAAACCGTAGCCATAAGTAGAGGATGAAGGAAAAGCCGATCTAGAAGCTGTCAACCTATAACACATATCGTACCACGAACCGTGCACGAAAATCACAAATCAATTCTAATATTCTAGTTCTAAATAGTGGCTAGTTGGGTTACTAATCTAATAATAATTAATTCTATAATAATTTACTTAATAACCTAATTTAACCTAATAATGATCTGAATATAATCTAAACATGCAAGTTTGGTCATCAAAAGTCGTGTTTCTCAATTTTAGAAACTATGGCACGTAAATCGAGACGTACCGTTGACTTTTTAGTCAAATGCTATGAACTCTAGATTTTGAAAGTGTACCTTGGTAGATTTCAGTGCCACGAGTGTGCTGGAATCAACCGTGCCGTAAAATCACGCTTTGGTCAAAAGATATCGCCGTTATGGCTAATCGTGACCAAAACGGGGATTAACCGATCAATTCTGAGTTCAACAGAAAAACTAAAATACTAAATAAATAAAGTAATTTCTGGGAAAAATATATGTCATAGAGCTCTGTGTTAGCTTTTCGAAACTTCAAATGGTTCATGATTTTGATATCTGTTCTCCCGAAATCTCGAAAATACCGAAACGTGTCAAGTTTCGGATAACCGACACTCTACGAATTTTGCAAAAATTTAGGTTCAGAAATTATGAAAATAAATTACATATTCAGAAATTTTACCTCGATACGAATCCAACAAAAAAAGCGGCACGCTAAAAGGAGGTCGGGGTTGGCGGGAATCACCTCGGGAAGTCGGAGGATCACCGGGATCAAAACTCCAAAAGTCGGCTGATAATTAATCTAGGGTTTCTCGAAAACCGAAAGTATATATTTATATATAGGTGGCTATCCGAGTCGGTGGAGTGGCTGAGACACGTGGCGACCATCCGTGCGTTCCGCTCTTAAGAGTGAACGGTCGGATGGCCGTGCGGCTTGGGCCAAGCCCACATGGGTCGGCTAAGGAGCCGCGGCTCCAAAATAATAAACACAGTCAGCACAAGGCTGACTGACAGGCAGGCCCCGCTCGGTCGGCCCAAGCGGCTGACGCGTGGGCCCCTAAGCGCTGACTGTGCGCTGACAGTGTAATTAATTACAGAAACTATTTTAAATTCAATTTAACCCCAAATAATTTTAAATAAATATCTAAAAATTTTAGAAAAATCGTAGAAAATTATAGAAATTATAATTAACATCCTAGAGTCAAAATAAAAATACTTAGTCTCATATTAGTCCCAAATGGCCTTATAATAAATATTGGAAGCCTTTAAAAATATATAAACCCTAATAAATAAATACTTAAAAATGTCTAAAAATTATAATAAAATATATTATAGCTATAAAATGCATAATTACCCTACCTAGAGGTCATGTGACCAAAAGATGGTCATAACTTACCTGCAAGCTTTTGCATGACTCACAATGACTATAAAATTAATCATAAACAAATAAAATTTTAAAAAATTAAAAATTTAGGAAGTGGGCTTACAGGTTCAGCCGCAGGCACCTAGGCAGCAGCTTGTCAGTTGTGGTTTCTATAAATAATTGGGGCATGTGTGGAATGACTGCAAGAAGAGGCTCGGGAGGTGCCTACTCTGTGGTTCGACAAAGCACCAGTTGAGGGAGTGCCCTCTATCTTCGGGACGAGTAGCTCAGGAAGTGGGGACCAGAGCCCCAGCAGTTCAGCAGAAAGGACCGCTGCCGATTCAGCAGCAGCGGTTCATGTAGCACCAACAGCAGGCCAGGAAAGGCCAGCAGAGGCGAGCTTTTGCCATGGCGGCCGAGGATGTAGAGGCTATTAGAGAGCTGATCGTAAGTTCTGTTCTACTCGACTCCATTCCAGCTTTCGCCTTATTTGATTTCGGGGCTTCCTACAGTTTTGTGTATGTATTATTTGCTGTTAGACACTGCCTAGTATCTAAACCATTTCCTAGGACCTGCAAAATCACGGCCGGGGGTGGTATTATCCTCGTGAGTGATATTTGTGGAGGGCGGAGTGTTATTTTAGGAGGCCAAGAGTTGGGGGTGAGTCTGCTCGTAATGCCACTACCGAACTACGATATCGTATTAGGTATGGATTGGTTGAGCAGGCACCACGCCAGCATAGATTGTCGTGGGGGTAGAGTTCTGTTCGGAGCGCCAGGAGAGCCAGTGTTCGAGTTCACCCGACGGCAGGCGGAGCAGAGCAGCAGGCTTTTCTGTAGAGTTTCAGTCGAGGAGCAGGCGGTTCCACATCCTTTGATTGCAGAGTTTATGGACGTCTTTTCGGAGGAGTTGCCAGGACTTCCATCGGACAGGGATGTTGAGTTCTCGATAGACTTGGTTCCCGGTACGGATCCGATTTCTCAATATGTCTATCGAGTAAACAACAGTGAGTTGGTGGAATTGAAGAAGCAGGTAGATGAGCTGCAGGACAAGGGCTTCATCCGATCGAGTTCTTTACCTTGGGGTGCTCCGGTACTCTTTGTACCCAAGAAGGATGGGTTGGTACGGATGTGTATCGACTATAGGGCACTCAACAACCTCACGATCAAGAACCGATACCCACTGCCGCGGATTGATAATCTCTTTGATCAGTTGAGCGGAGCTCGAGTTTTCTCAAAGATTGATCTGAGGTCAGGTTATCATCAGGTAAAGGTGAAGAAGGAGGATATCCCGAAGACCGTATTCAGGACGCGGTATGGACTGTTTGAGTTCTTGGTTATGCCGTTTGGGCTGACCAACGCCCCGATGGTATTTATGAACTTGATGAACAAGGTATTCCACCAGTACTTGGACAAGTTTGTGGTGGTGTTCATTGATGATATCCTGGTGTATTCGAAGACTGGAGAGGAGCATGAGGAGCACTTGAGAGTAGTGCTGGAGACACTCATAAGGGAGAGGATGTATGGCAAGCTCTCGAAGTACGAGTTCTTTCTGGACAGAGTTGACTTCTTGGGTCATATGGTGACTAGAGATGGGATCTCAGTGGACCCGAAGAAGATCACGGCAGTTGAGGCTTGGTCGGCACCGAGTTCAGTAGCAGAGATCAGGAGCTTTTTGGGACTGGCAGGCTATTACAGGATGTTCGTACAGGATTTCTCCCAGATTGTAGAGCCATTGACTAGGCTAACCCAGAGGGATGCAGAGTTTGTTTGGTCAGAGGAGTGTCAAGTCACTTTTGATGAGTTGAAGAAGCGGCTGACGATAGCTCCAATTCTGACATTGTCATCAGGATCAGGAGGGTTCACTATCTACAGTGATGCCTCGAGAAAGGGTTTGGATTGTGTCTTACAGCAACATGGGAAGGTGACCGCCTATGCTTCCAGGCAGTTATGTCCCCATGAGAAGAACTACCCTACCCACGACTTGGAGTTGGCAGCAGTGATATTTGCTTTGAAGTTATGGAAATACTACTTATATAGAGAGAGGGTGTAGAGCCCCGAAATTCATAATACGTATTTTATACGTGTTCGTATTTCTGACCTATATTTTTCATTTTTCTTGATTAGTTAATTATGGTTTATTTCATATTTAGCATTGTGGTTTAATTGTCATTTATTATTCATGAATTAATTCTGATTAATGGAGCTTGGTTTATTGAGTATTTTCTGGTCCATCCTAGCATTGCATTAGCTCGGTTTGGCCTAGCTTGGTTCGGGTTGGGCTTGGATTGGTTTGGCTTGGTTTGGGTTAGCATGAACCACTCCTACCTACCACCCTCGTCTCCTTTAATAGCAGCCACTAACCTTCTCTCTCCTCCCTAACTCTCATTTATTTCTTCTTCTTCCTTCCTCTCCTTCTTCCACCGACACCACCATAGGCAAGTGCATCTTGCTCTCACTTGAGAACTCATTTTGATGGTTCTGATGGCTTCCTAGCAGGATTCTAAACCACTTTAGAACTTAAAGATTTTCATTTTGGTGCATGAGTTTTTGTAGATCTAGGAAATGCTTTCTTGAAATTTTGAAGTTTTGATCTAGATAACTTCTTCATTTGCAAGTTCTGATGGTTCCATGTGGTTGGGAATTTCCTTCTACCCAATTTCGACCTTTGGAAACTTGGATTCGGACTTGTTTTGACCAAGTTATGAGCATTTGAAGTTTGGGTTCATCCTTGCTGTTCTTGCTGTTCTTGCTCTTTGGAGAAGACAGTGAGCAGTGGCAGAGCTTCTTAGCTTATGCCACACAGCCTTGGGTATGCTTTCTGTTGGAAGCGTGTCTTCCTTGAGCGTGCGTGACTTTTCACGCATGTAATGTCCCAAATTCGTGATACGTATTTAGTGTACGTATACATGTTTTGGACCCATATTTTATTTTATTTTAGTCATGATTAGTTACCTTGATTTATTTTGCATTGGCTTGATTTTATTGGCATTAACAGTTCAATTGGTTTTAATGGTTCATTGGTTTATTTTGGATTAGTGAGGCTGGGTTTATTTCATGGTTCATTTGGTTTAGATTGCTAGAGGGAGAGTTTATTGGCCTTGACTTGGTTCACCTTGGTTTATTTTGGTTTGGTCTATTTTGGTTTAACATGGAGAACCCCACCCTATTATAAATATCAACTTCTCTCTCTCTCTCCTTATTATTTTCTTCATCTTCTTCCTCAAGCTTCTTCCTCTCCACCACCACCACCAACCTAGGCAAGTTGCATCTTGCTATCACTTAAGGGCTACATTTTATTTGTCTAATAGCTTTATTAGCTCATTCTAAGTAACATTAGAACTTGGGTTTTCTCCATTTGGAGCTTGGAATTTTGTAGATCTAGGTTTGAAGTATTTTCGGATTTTGGTGGATTTGATCTATAAAACTTGTTCATTTTCATATTTTGATTGTTCCATGTTGAAGAGAATTGAATTTTACACAATTTAGACCCTTGCAAAGTTGGATTTGGACTTGTTTTGACCTAGTTGTGGTCCTTGGAATTTCTGAGTTCTATGGCTTTTCTCTCGATTTGGGGAAGAAGACCCCTGTTCCCGAGCGCAATCCAGTCCAGCGCTCTTTAGCGCCTGGCGCAATCCAGTCCAGCGCTCTTTAGCGCTGGCGCAAACCAGTTAGCCCAGCACTCTTTAGTGCTGGCACAATCTAGTCTCGCACAGCTCGTTTTGGCGCAATCTAGCCTCGCGCAGCTCGTTTTGGCGCAATCCAGCCAGCGCAGCTCGCCCTGGCGCAATCCATTCTCTGCGTAATCCGGTTTGTGCGCAATCCAGTGTGTGCGCAATCCGATCCCTGCGCAACCCGACTCAGCGCGGCTCAGCTCTTGCGCAGTTCATCTTCTGCGCAATCTGACCTAGCGCAATCCATTTTCCTGCGCGCTTGACCCAGCGCAGTCCAGCCCCTGCGCGATCCAACTCTCGCGCAGTTCATCCCTTGCGCACTCTAACCCCTGCGCAATCCATTGTCCATGTTGATTTTGTTTTAATCCTCTAGGCTTGGCTTCTCTTCTATGGATTGGAGTTTTGAGATCTTGTTTCACATGACACGACTGCTTGACCCAACACGACCTGGCACGGTTTTTAATGAATTGCTTATGACTAATATGGTTTCTGATTTCTGAGATTTATGATCCGGGTACTTTCTGATCTTCTTGATAGTGACCCGATGGGATGCACACTTGACTTGTAACCGGTGATTCATATTAGTCCTGTATATGGATATTTTATTAGATATTTTACGCCCATTTTATATCCTTACGCCTTTTGTCATGAACTTGATAATCACGAATTTATTTAATATATTTGGAATGATAACTTGACATGATTTGTTTGACATGATAGACTTGATATGACAACCTGACTTGATGATGACCCGTAGTGGTGCGCTCTCGACCAGTAACCTGACATGGCATGATAGTGGCCCGTCGTGGCACACTCCTGGCTAGTATACTTGACCGGATAACCTGACATGTTATATCTCAATAAGCCGTTGCGGCGGCTACTTGACATGACATGACCTGTATGATGACTTGACACCATGGGCGATTGTGCTTGTATAAATGAACCAGTCTTATCTCACATCATTTCTAGGGCATGTACCCCTGAGTACCACGGTCAGGGGTACATATTGAAATAAACTAAGGTTAATAACTAGAATAATCTACTAGTCATGAAGAGATGTTCTCCAGTTACAGGCGACCCCGTTATTCCGGCCGCAAATGTTTGGACTTGTAGCCTGCCGACGAGTAGGGCACATTTCCAGCCCACTGTCATGTGGGGCACTCTCGATTGTCACTTTAACTGATTGAACTCTATTGTCTTGCACCCTCCCTCGATTGTCACTTTAAATGATTGAACTCTCTGGATTGTCACTATAATGATTGCCTGGATAACCTGGGTAGCTGCAGGGCCTGTGACTACTTGGAGCATCTCATTGCATCTTGCTAGTAACTAGGATTATGATAACCCTAGTTAGTTAATGTAGAAAGCCGTAGGCAATGATTGGCCGTGATTGATTGGATGGAGTCTAGTCCAGTATAGTATTGTCTAGAAGTGATCGATTGCAAGATTGTACCAGCATAATTGAATGATTGTCACTCCAGATTGTCACTATAATGCTTGAACACTATTGTCACTCCAGATTGTACTATCCTGATTGTACCTTTCATTGTCACTCTCATCATTATCTTCTTTTCATATATATTGTCCAGCTATATTTTATTTAACATGATGTTTCTCTTAATTATTTTCTCTAATTGGAACAAGTGCATTGGTAGTGCGCGAACCCCAATCTGTGTTACTTATTGTTTTCTTACATGTTGAATGCTAATGATTTGCTGGTTTTAGTCCTTAAGTGAAGCCTCCTTTGTGGCACTTGCTCTTTCTGGGGTCTGACCCAGCTGGTTTTGTATGGCCAGATACCGGAGCAGCACCAAAGGATCTCCCTGCTTTCCAGCCCGATGGTGGTCACCAGGCGTAACCAGGGCATCGAGTGGGTTTCTTCTTGTTCTCCCACTGTAATATTATAAATTATTCTTTTGAGGCGTTTAGCCGACGAGCAAGTGTTAGCTCGATTGTACTTACTTACCGTCTGCCTACGGACTGTAACATGATTGACAAGCCCCGGGGGTTGATCATGTATGACTGAACTCTTGCTAGTCCTTACATTTTGTACGACTAGCTTCATGATCATCTGGATATGTAATGTTTGGGATGCCTTACAATTGTATATTTAGTGATCTGATATCTTGTTACTATTATTAGTTGGTTGAGATTGAGACAATAGGCTATTTTATGACCTTAAGAGACCGATGGATTGTAGTGAAACCCTCACATATCTAGACAGCCGTGACCGTATAGTGAGATGGATTCTATTTCATCATACGTAGCTGGCTATGTCCGCCCCCGCTCTCCAGTATTCTGGTTCTGGGGCGTGACATGGTTTAAGTGGTGGCCCATGCAGGTCTTGTCAATCAAGAAATGTGAGGGTTTACCGGATAGATATCTCAATCTGTACTCGCCTTTGATCTCCACTCGTAATTCTTATCTCCTTGGATTCCTGACTTGATAACATGCTTGCATCATTGTTCCATCCTGGTCCTTTCTTAATATACCTGATGTCATTTGCTTCAGTGGCATCATTCCTATTGATCAGCCAGAAGGAGCTCAGCCAGCAGCCCAGCAACAGCAAGAAGATCAAGATCAGTCCTCAGCAGCAGCCTCCCGAGCCGTGCCTCCTGGAGAACCAGTACCACCAGTTCAGCCCGTTCAGCCTGCAGAGCCGGATGATGGCACCTTGGTAGGTCTCATCAGGACCTTGATAGCTTCCCAGGATCGTCGAGGAGACGCCTTGCACCAGACAGTGGCAGATGCTTTGACCAGAGGCGATCATCCAGGGAACAGTGCGGTCAACAGTTTCAAGCACCTGAACCCTCCATTCTTCGATGGCAGCGAGGATGCCATTGCTGCCGATGCTTGGCTACAAGATATAGAGGTGATTCTCGAAGCCGCGAAGACTCCAAAAGACGAGAAGGTGGCTGTGGTGCGCCTACAGTTATTGGATCTAGCCCGCAGTTGGTGGGCCGCACAAGCAGTGGGATTGGCAACACCTGTCTTCTGGACAGTGTTCAGCGAGAAGTTCCAGACCAAGTATTATGATGCAGTGGCTCGATATGACTTGCAGACCAGGTTCAGTAATCTTAAGCAGATGGGGAGGACGGTCGACGGTTATGCGACCGAGTTTTCCAGACTCAGTCGGTTTGCTCCTACCTTGGTGGCAACCGAGTTTGACAGAGCGCAGAGGTTCCAGCAGGGACTTCACCTAGAGATTATATTGGCAGTAGAACAGTTCGAGCATCAGACCTATGATGCGATGTTGCGAGCAGCAAGGAGGTACGAGTATACCTCCCAGAGAATAGTAGACAGGACTGGAGGTCGGAAGCGGTCCCATAGTCAGATGAACCAGTCTTCGGCACCACCTCCAGCAGCTAGGACTTTAACTATTGGAGCTCCGAGGCGAGCAGCTTCAGTTACGTCGGACCAGCACTCAACCCTGACGTACTCTCCGCAGAAACAGAAGCAAGCGCAGTCTTCCGCCGTGGGCTATTCTTATTGTGGGAAGCCTGGACACGTGGTAGCAGAGTGTCGCAAGGCGTTGGGATTGTGTTTATTGTGTGGAGCACCGGACCATAGGGTGGGGTCCTGCCCATTCAGAGTTGATTCAACATCGACAGTATCTAGTCCCTCGGTTAGGGGACCAGCACCAGCACCAGTACCAGCTCCAGTTCACCAGCAACAACAGTTTCCATTCCCGAGGCCATTGCCGACTCAGGCCCAGACCTTCCAGCAACAGAACCCGAGGCAGTTTGCTCTAGCCCAGGCTCAGGTTCAGAATCGGCCGAGAGGTATATGTGTCCTCTCATCTTGCTTTTCTACCGTCATTATGCGGGGTGCATGACATATTTCATGTATCCTGATTGTGACGGAACATCCCGGACCCGAGCCATTTCCTAGATCATTCGAAAGGGTTGGTACCAATAACCGTAACTTTTCGTATGAGGATAGGTCTGTGTCCATGTTTGACCAAAGAGAGAGACCTCGAGCGCAAGACTATCAGTTTAGTCCGTGTTGCTTAGAGTCATCCCTCTTTGGGAGAGTCAAACTTGGGAGCATGAGGATGATATCTGATCAGGTCATCCCGGCTGGTTTGACTCGTAAGGTGTAATATCTTCCTTATGCCTTACACTTCGAATCCTTGCTTGCATGAATGATTGTATGATTGATTGATAGTGGTAGATTGCCTATGATAGAATAGCTTTCCCTTACATCTCTAGCCTCTTGATTAAATTTCGAGGACGGAATTCTTTTAAGGTGGGTAGGATATAATGTCCCAAATTCGTGATACGTATTTAGTGTACGTATACGTGTTTTGGACCCATATTTTATTTTATTTTAGTCATGATTAGTTACCTTGGTTTATTTTGCATTGGCTTGATTTTATTGGCATTAACAGTTCAATTGGTTTTAATGGTTCATTGGTTTATTTTGGATTAGTGAGGCTGGGTTTATTTTATGGTTCATTTGGTTTAGATTGCTAGAGGGAGAGTTTATTGGCCTTGACTTGGTTCACCTTGGTTTATTTTGGTTTGGTCTATTTTGGTTTAACATGGAGAACCCCACCCTATTATAAATATTAACTTCTCTCTCTCTCTCCTTATTATTTTCTTCATCTTCTTCCTCAAGCTTCTTCCTCTCCACCACCACCACCAACCTAGGCAAGTTGCATCTTGCTATCACTTAAGGGCTACATTTATTTGTCTAATAGCTTTATTAGCTCATTCTAAGTAATATTAGAACTTAGGTTTTCTCCATTTGGAGCTTGGAATTTTGTAGATCTAGGTTTGAAGTATTTTCGGATTTTGGTGGATTTGATCTATAAAACTTGTTCATTTTCAGGTTTTGATTGTTCCATGTTGAAGAGAATTGAATTTTACACAATTTAGACCCTGGCAAAGTTGGATTTGGACTTGTTTTGACCTAGTTGTGGTCCTTGGAATTTCTGAGTTCCATGGCTTTTCTCTTGATTTGGGGAAGAAGACCCCTGTTCCCGAGCGCAATCCAGTCAGCGCTCTTTAGCGCCTGGCGCAATCCAGTCCAGCGCTCTTTAGCGCTGGCGCAAACCAGTTAGCCCAGCACTCTTTAGTGCTGGCGCAATCTAGCCTCGCGCAGCTCATTTTGGCGCAATCTAGCCTCGCGCAGCTCGTTTTGGCGCAATCCAGCCAGCGCAGCTCGCCCTGGCGCAATCCATTCTCTGCGCAATCCGGTTTGTGTGCAATCCAGTGTGTGCGCAATCCGATCCCTGCGCAACCCGACTCAGCGCGGCTCAGCTCTTGCGCAGTTCATCTTCTGCACAATCTGACCTAGCGCAATCCATTTCCCTGCGCGCTTGACCCAGCGCAGTCCAGCCCCTGCGCGATCCAACTCTCGCGCAGTTCATCCCTTGCGCACTCTAACCCCTGCGCAATCCATTGTCCATGTTGATTTTGTTTTAATCCTCTAGGCTTGGCTTCTCTTCTATGGATTGGAGTTTTGAGATCTTGTTTCACATGACACGACTGCTTGACCCAACACGACCTGGCACGATTTTTGATGAATTGCTTATGACTAATATGGTTTCTGATTTCTGAGATTTATGATCCGGGTACTTTCTGATCTTCTTGATAGTGACCCGATGGGATGCACACTTGACTTGTAACCGGTGATTCATATTAGTCTTGTATATGGATATTTTATTAGATATTTTATGCCCATTTTATATCCTTACGCCTTTTGTCATGAACTTGATAATCACGAATTTATTTAATATGTTTGGAATGATAACTTGACATGATTTGCTTGACATGATAGACTTGATATGACAACCTGACTTGATGATGACCCGTAGTGGTGCGCTCTCGACCAGTAACCTGACATGGCATGATAGTGGCCCGTCGTGGCGCACTCCTGGCTAGTATACTTGACCGGATAACCTGACATGTTATATCTCGATAAGCCGTTGCGGCGGCTACTTGACATGACATGACCTGTATGATGACTTGACACCGTGGGCGATTGTGCTTGTATAAATGAACCAGTCTTGTCTCGCATCATTTCTAGGGCATGTACCCCTGAGTACCACGGTCAGGGGTACATATTGAAATAAACTAAGGTTAATAACTAGAATAATCTACTAGTCATGAAGAGATGTTCCCCAGTTACAGGCGACCCCGTTATTTCGGCCGCAAATGTTTGGACTTGTAGCCTGCCGACGAGTAGGGCACATTTCCAGCCCACTGTCATGTGGGGCACTCTCGATTGTCACTTTAACTGATTGAACTCTATTGTCTTGCACCCTCCCTCGATTGTCACTTTAAATGATTGAACTCTCTGGATTGTCACTATAATGATTGCCTGGATAACCTGGGTAGCTGCAGGGCCTGTGACTACTTGGAGTATCTCATTGCATCTTGCTAGTAACTAGGATTGTGATAACCCTAGTTAGTTAATGTAGAAAGCCGTAGGCAATGATTGGCCGTGATTGATTGGATGGAGTCTAGTCCAGTATAGTATTGTCTAGAAATGATCGATTACAAGATTGTACCAGCATGATTGAATGATTGTCACTCCAGATTGTCACTATAATGCTTGAACACTATTGTCACTCCAGATTGTACTATCCTGATTGTACCTTTCATTGTCACTCTCATCATTGTCTTCTTTTCATATATATTGTCCAGCTATATTTTATTTAACATGATGTTTCTCTTAATTATTTTCTCTAATTGGGACAAGTGCATTGGTAGTGCGCGAACCCCAATCTGTGTTACTTATTGTTTTCTTACATGTTGAATGCTAATGATTTGCTGGTTTTAGTCCTTAAGTGAAGCCTCCTTTGTGGCACTTGCTCTTTCTGGGGTCTGACCCAGCTGGTTTTGTATGGCCAGATATCGGAGCAGCACCAAAGGATCTCCCTGCTTTCCAGCCCGATGGTGGTCACCAGGCGTAACCAGGGCATCGAGTGGGTTTCTTCTTGTTCTCCCACTGTAATATTGTAAATTATTCTTTTGAGGCGTTTAGCCGACGAGCAAGTGTTAGCTCGATTGTACTTACTTACCGTCTGCCTACGGGCTGTAACATGATTGACAAGCCCCGGGGGTTGATCATGTATGACTGAACTCTTGCTAGTCCTTACATTTTGTACGACTAGCTTCATGATCATCTAGATATGTAATGTTTGGGATGCCTTACAATTGTATATTTAGTGATCTGATATCTTGTTACTATTATTAGTTGGTTGAGATTGAGACAATAGGCTATTTTATGACCTTAAGAGACCGATAGATTGTAGTGAAACCCTCACATATCTAGACAGCCGTGACCGTATGGTGAGATGGATTCTATTTCATCATACGTAGCTGGCTATGTCCGCCCCCGCTCTCCAGTATTCTGGTTCTGGGGCGTGACAACGCAGCTGCTCCCTTGAGTGTGTGTGACTTTTCACCCATGCTGCTCTCTCAGTATGCGTGACTTTTCACGCAGCTGCTCCTCTTGAGCGTGCGTGACTTTTCACGCAGCTGCTCCCTGTAGCGTGCGTGACTTTCACGTTCACTGCTCCTGTAGCGTGCGTGACTTTTCACCCACGCTGCTCTCTCAGCGTGCGTGACTTTTCACCTATGCTGCTTCTGTAGCGTGCGTGACTTTTCATGTACGCTGCTCTCTGAGCGTGCGTGACTTTCATGTACGCTGCTCTCTGAGCGTGCGTGACTTTTATGTACGCTGCTTCCTTAAGCGTGCGTGACTTTTACGTACGCTGCCCCCTGACCCCTTGCTTAACCCCTTGGCTCTTGGAGTTTTGGTTTTATTTCTTTAAGCTTGGCTTTTCTATGGTCCTGTTTATTGATATTTTATTAGATATTTTACGTTCATTTTATATCCTTACGCCTTTTGTCATGAACTTGATTTTACTTAATATGTTTGGAATGACTGTTGTACATGGCTTGGTATGGCAAGGAACTAGCATAACACGACAGTGACCCGTAGTGGTGCACTCCTGACATGACCAACCTGACTTGATAGTGGCCGTGGCGGCGCACTCCTGACTTGACATGACTTGATAACTTAACTTGACTTGCCTTGACACCGTGGGTGGTTCTTTCTTGCTTGCTTGTTAATCCACTTGTCCAGTCTCGCATCATATCTAGGACGGGACTCCCGAGTACCACGATCAGGAGTACCTACTAAAATAGATTAAGATTAATAACTAGAATAACACAGTAGTCATGAAGAGATGACACAGCTACAGGCAATCCCGTTACCTTGGGCGCTCTTGGGATCTGTAGCCTGCCGTCGAGTAGGGCACATTTCCAGCGCACCGTCAAGTGTTGCACCCTCTAAGTCACCTAAGGGTACATTTGTCTCCCGGGCGATGTACCCACCTGAATTCAACCCTAATTTTCGTCCTGGGTAGCCTGGATGGTCTGCAAGGCTTGTGGCTGTGGAACAATCTCACTGCAACTTGTTAGTAATTAGGCTTGTGATAACCCTAGTTAGTTAATGTAGAAAGCTGTAGGAAATGATTGGCCGTGATTGCTTGGATGGAGTCTGGTCCAGTATAGTATTGTCTAGAATTGATTGATTATAGGATTGTAACAGAATGATGGAATGATTGTCACTCCAGATTATCACTATAATGATTGCCACTCCAGATTGTTACTTGACCTGATTTCTTACATTTATCTTGCCGATAAATGGTGAGAGAAACCAAGTTCCGTTCAGACGAAGGGTTACAACCCCGGTCCTTGTTTGGTTTACGGGTTGTAACCTAGCTATCTGAATAGTCCCATGGTTATCTCATCGTATATCATCCTGACATGCTTCTTCTTATGTCCTGTCTTTTAATGATTCTAGGCAAGATTGTCTTTTATAATTACCCATCATGCTTTTTCTTAAATTACTGTCTCTTATTATGTAATTATACTTTTGTGCTAATTGCTGGTTTTAGTTCTTAAGTGAAGCCTCCTTTGTGGCACTTGCTCTTTCTGGGGTCTGACCCAGCTGGTTTTGTATGGCCAGATTCTGGAGCAGCAGCAAAGGATCCACCTGCTTTCCAGCCCGATGGTGACCGCCAGGCGTAACCTGGGCAACGAGTGGGTTTCTTTTATCCTCCCACTGTAATTGTAAATTATTCTTTTGAGGCATTTAGCCGACGAGCACCTGTTAGCTCGATGCATTTTACTTACTGTCTGCCTACGGGCTGTAAGCATGATTGGCAACTCGAGGTTGATCATGTATGACTTAAACTCTGGCTAGTCCTTACATTTTGTAACGACTAGCTTCATGATCATCTAGATATATAATGTTTGGGATGCCTTACAATTGTATATTTGGTGATCTGATATCTTGTAATTATTATTAGTTGGTTGAGATTGAGACAATAGGCTATTTTATGACCTTAAGAGACTGATGGATTGTAGTGAAACCCTCACATATCTAGACAGCCGTGACCGTATAGTGGAATGGTTGCCATTTTATTATACGTAGCTGGCTGTGTCCGCCCTCGTTCTCCAGTATTCTGGTTCTGGGGCGTGACAGAGGGTGAAGATCTTCACAGATCATAAGAGTTTGAAGTATGTATTTACACAGAAGGAGCTCAACATGAGGCAGCACAGGTGGTTGGAGCTGATGAAGGACTTCGACATCTCACTACAGTATCACCCAGGAAAGGCCAACATGGTTGCTAATGCCTTGATTAGGTATCCGACAACCATGTGCTTGACTATGGACCGTCACTTGCTAGCAGATTTGGACAGCCTGAGGATTGAGGTGATTATGCCAGGAGTTCAGATGCAGATGTGGGGCCTTCAGATTCAGTCGAACTTGATGGAGAGGATCAAGTCGACGCAGTTCGAGAATGTTTCTCTACGATGTATCCGAAAGCAGGTTCGAGCAGGACTGGTGGATGATGAGTTTACTCTTACAGAGGATGGTGCTTTGAGGCACGGTTCCAGGCTGTATGTGCCCAATAGAGAGCTCAGTGAGCAGGTCATGCAGGAGGCCCACCGATCTCAGTACTCTATACATCCTGGTACCAACAAGATGTACAGGAATCTGAGGAGCACGTCTAGTGGTATGGGATGAAACGGGAGGTAGCTCACATCATAGCCAGATGTTTGGTCTGTCAGCAGGTCAAGACAGAGAGGCAGAGGCCAGGAGGTTTGTTGCAGCTATTGTCTATTCCAGAGTGGATGTGGGAGCATATAACGATGGATTTTGTTTCTGGATTATCGTGTACACCAGGAGGGAAAGACGCTATTTGGGTCATCATAGACAGCTTGACCAAATCGGCCCACTTTTTGCCATTTAAAGTGGGTACGTCTACTGAGAGGCTTGCAGAGATATACATACGGCAGATTCTCATGATTCATGGAATTCCGATTAGCATCGTCTTGGATCAGGATAGTCGCTTTACTTCTTATTTCTGGCGGAGTCTGCAGACTAATTTGGGCACTCAGCTCAAGTTTAGTACTACATACCACCCTCAAACGGACAGACAGTCAGAGAGGACTATTCAGACGCTCGAGGACATGCTGCGGACGTACGTCTTAGATTTTGGAGGATCCTGGGAGGATCATCTGCACTTGGTGGAGTTTGTCTACAACAACAGTTTTTAGGCCAGCATTGAGATGTCACCTTTCGAGGCATTTTATGGGCGTAGGTGTCGTACACCCTTATCTTGGGATGATGTTGGTGAGCGAGCTTTATTGGGACCTGAGATGGTTGTGGACACAGCCGAGAAGGTGAAGCTCATCAGGGATAGACTTCGCGTGGTGCAGGACAGATATCGACATTAGGCCGATAGCCACCGGAGGCCTTTGGAGTTTGAGGTACATATTAGAGATAGGATTAGAAGTAGGTTGTTATTTGTGTTTGTTTGATCATGTTTGATTATTTAGTAACTTAAGACCTTATTTGTGTTTAGGTCGGAGACATAGTTTTTCTGAGGATATCTCCGACTCGTGGTACCAAACGTTTTGGTGGAGGTGGGAAGCTTAGCCCACGCTTCATCGGACCTTTCGTGATCAGCGGAAGAGTCGGTGACGTGGCATACAGGCTAGACTTGCCACCTGCACTAGTGGGTGTCCACAACGTATTCCACGTATCACAGTTGACACGGTATGTGGCTGATCCTAGCCATGTACTTGATCATTCGGAGATTGAGGTGGGACCTACTCTCAGTTATCCAGAGAAGCCAGTGCAGATTCTGGATCGCCGAGAGAAGGTACTGAGAAACCAAGTGATACCCTTGGTTCACGTCGCATGGAGGCATCATTCTCCAAGAGAGTCTACCTCGGAGCGGGAGGATGAGATGCGCGAGCGATACCCATATCTTTTTAGACCTTGAGGTATGATGGTCTATCCTTCTCATCAGTTTAGTTTCATCTTTTAATTTCGGGGATGAAATTCTTTTAAGGAGCGTAGATTTGTCACTACCACATTTTAGCTTGAGGGTATTTTGGTCATTTTGTTAATTTTGAATTTATTTTGATTTATTGGAGTGGTAATTGTTAGTTGAGACTTTGGAGACTAACCTAGATGTTGACCCTAGCTATGGTGACTTGATTAGCATGGTGGGACCCTAGTCTAACTTAAGTCAACCTAAGTTAGTCATTTAGAAATTAAGTTTCAAATAGAAGAATTAATGATTAGGTTCAATGGCTTGTGACTTATGAAATTATTTCCATGACTACTAAAAATTGGCCCAAAGCCCACTAGACTAAACCCTAACCCTAATTCCCATTCATTAGTGGCTGGCCACCTAGGGTTTCCCCTATAAAATCTCTCTTCATTTGGTTCTTGCCTCTTTTGTATTGAATCAACACTTTTGAAAGGAAAGGTATGGCCATTCTTCTCCAATCCATAACTTTTCTATTTTAATTCCTTTTTGACTCTAGTTTCTTGCATTAGAGTCTAATACTCCTCTATTTTCTAATTATGGAGAGAAATTCCAACTTTTGAATAATTCGGGGATTTGAGCTAGCAAGGAGGAACACTCTATTTTAGGGCTTTTCTTGCCATTGGACACCCTATAGCTAAACCCTTTAAATTGTGTTATCATTCTAATTTCTTTGCATCCTAGCCTAGATCTAGGTGTCTCCTAGCTGTGGTGTAAGTTTCGTGTCAAGTTACATTGATTTCGTGTCCGTATCGGACACGTATCAACATCTAGTCCTAAGTGTTTGATGAAATATCTCAAAGGATTTTAGTTTATTATTTTTGAAAAGTGTTTGAATGAAATTATTGTTATATATGTGTATGTTAATTTCCTTCATGACTGAGTCCTATTTTGTGTCATGTAGTGTCAGTACTGGAGACGAACTTGCCACTGCACACGCTCTGGCAGTATCCTGCTGCCCGACCCTTTGTTCTCCTCACATAGGACATGTGGAAACGTGGGATTTTGGGGATATATTGGGACAATTACTGACACTATGCTTCCAAAATTTGGGAGCATATGATGCACGATACGGGAAGTAATCGTGCCCGTATTGGACACGTACTGTGTTGCACTGCACGTTGCACTGTGGGATTCACGCACTGACATTCGCCTCGTGTCCGCACAGGATAGCACGGGGACATATCGTGGTGTGTGCAATGTGTAGCCCTAGTATTGAGCTACATGAGGACATGACCACGTAGACACACGTGTCGTGTGTCGTGTGCTAGACACGCGTGAACACGTGCACGAGAACTGTGCACTGGATTGTGAGACACGAGTGTGGGATGGGTTTTGGACACACTATGTCCAGTTCTTGAACACTGGAACACACTCACGACACACTCTCACATGACACATTCATTACCAACCATTAGTTTTGATTATTGGCTGTATTTTCGAATTGGGTTTTCCCTAATGTTCTGATACCTAGGCTGTCAATGATCTTTTCTGAGATTTGAAATGTATGTTCAACAGTTTTGTTGGATTAAATTATGCTGATGGTTCACTAATACATAACTGAGATTTAACTACATGCTGGGTTTTCATGTTGGCATGAGAAAATTAGTTTTTGAATATGCTTTGACTGTTAAATTGGTAATTGTTTATGTATACACTGTAAACCTAAAAACTGATAGCTATCATGTGTTTACTGATTTTGTTGATTGGTTAATTGTAATGATATTCATCTAAATACATCTGAGATTAGCCCACATGTTAGGGTCCATGTTGGCATGAGGATTGTGGGTTTCGAATTGCGTTTGGATTGTTAGACATGAAACTGTTATGTATACCCTGTCAAACCTGTGATTTGCTAACACCCTACACTACATCTATATACACACATACATAAATTGGAAACCTGAGAATTTACACACTGATTTGCCACACACACACACATCTATGCACTGTCAAGTACTCTAGAACCTGAGAACCTGGGATTGCGACACTAGTTGTGTACATTGATGTTGTGTACACTGGTTTATAGGGCTGATATTGTGTACTATTTTTTTTCCATATCCTTCACTCACACACCCTTACACACACATTGAATCCTGAGTTCACATTCACACTGTTTCTCCTATTACACACACAAACACACAGGCACTCCACTGTTAACCTGAGATTTGGGATACTGTTTGTATACTCTATATGCCTGAGAACATAACACTCACACACACATGAACAACCTAAGACCCTATACATTGTTAACACCATATATACACACACACACGCTCAAACTGAAATCAAAACTGAGATTGACACACTCACCCACAGGACACACACAAACATATATGTACATGACACTATATCTCTCTCTACTTTGTATATATATTTACAATATCTATAATCTTGTGTGTGAATATGTAATATGCATATAAATATATAATGCCTATATAATTTAGTAGATATGTGAATGTGGTAATTAAAATATGTGAGTTGCCTATATATGTGTATATGGCATATAGCCTATGTAGTATAGTCTATGGGTATCCTAATGTGCAAGTTTATGTGTATATGGAATGTATACACATGAGTTTTGTGTGTTGTTAGACTAGTGTGACTTGTGAATGATGTGTGCTTACTAGAATAGACTGGTTAGGCTTAGTGAGACTTGTTTGGGTTAGGTTTGACCTAGTTGACCTAGTTTGACTAGAGTAAGTTGACTAGAGTTGACCAAAGGTTGACTTTAGCCTAGATTGACCCAAACATCATGTAGAATGCATCGTAGATATGTTATGACTTGTACTGTTCTGAATAGGAGACAGACACCACTCCTCAGGCAGTATTTTATTCAGACACTCAGGATATCAGGCGAGTACATTCTCTGACCATTTCATACTTGATAGGATTTATATTTATGCTCTAGATTACTTTACTTGATGTTGTCATGTCGTTAACACGGATTGGTACTATATGGATCCCTTCATGAGATGTTATCCCCCTCGGGAACATCGGGTTACAGTATGTCATGTGCGTTTCACTTTCATCATGTACTCCGGTGCTTTCACCATTCATGTGCACTTTCGTGATTCATGTACTCTCATGTTCACGGAGCCCCCATAATCGTGCACCCTATTATGGGCCTTCATGTGATATCATGTGCAATAACATAACCTGTCTGTATCCTTGTGTATTGATTGGGGTACGGAAGAGTATAAATGGTCATGTGAACAATTCCAAAGTAGTATACTCATATGCAAACTCTTAGATTACTCATGTGCAAATTCAATCCGTTCACATGTTCATCTTGTACTCTAAATCACTAGTTCACTGTTAGTTCTCTACTTATATTATCTATTTACATTACAGTTCTCTCTCTTTTACTCATGTATATTCTGCAGCATTTTATGTATCTTACTCTATTGCATATTTATATATCATGTCATATTATGAACTGCGTGAGATGTACTGTGCTCGCTCCCGTCCTGACTGGACCTGTTAAAATATTACAGATGATGTTGAGGAGTTCTGTCCCACTTATTACGGAGCAGGCCTAGATGACACATGTGAGCTGGACAATCTTGAGGACCCAGCACTTGCAGAGGATATTACCCCAGTAGTCTAGGATAGTTAGCTAGACCAGTATCTTATTTATCATTCTGTCATGTTGGATACACTTGTACTTATTTAGGAATTTGTTATTCTGGATTTGTGGAGTTGTTTATCTTAGACATTTAGCTCTCTCTCTTATCTTGTATTTATCATCTGTGGATTCTGTTGATTATCTATCTTATCGTACATTCTACCTTAGCTGTGATTGACTTGTACTTTATATTATTCCTCCATTCGGAGAGTATAACTGTACAGGTACCTTATAACTGTTAGATGTATGTGACCTAGGACAGCGTTCTACCGCCGATACTGTGGCGTAGGCTGGACGTAACCACTTCTCGTGCCCCTACACTGGGTGCAGGTCGTGATATTTCATACGACTTCTTGACGAAGATGAACTCGACCGATCCTTCTCCTTGGCAAGATTCTGCACAGTGGGTTGTGGATCTCCTCATTCGAAGAAGCTTTGACAATGAAGTCCTTCAGAAGACTGAGATACGCCGGGAGATCTATGGTCATAATAGCTTATGTTCGAACCCCTTATCGACAGTATTCTTCTACAAGGCGGTGTTGGGTGCCTGTTGCATCCAAAGATCGGGGTCGTCGTGCCCCGACTTCCATTATACTGGAAGAGCCACCGGGTTTGGATTGATTGCCAACCCGTATTTTGCTCAGTAAGTGCTTCATTAGCTGTAGCACGCTTGCATCGACAAAGAAGTGATTCGCTCTGACAAGGAAGAGTGATGCGCCTACGCTGAGACGTCGAAGTGATGCGCCCAGCTGTAGTTTAGGATTTTTTTTCTTTGTAGTAGACTTTTGTTGTATGAAAGAGTTTGGATATGTAATAGATATTTTATATGGAATAAAAAATCAATCGTCATGTGCCTCTTCTATTTGTTGTCTTCTGAATGATGTGCCAATATTCTGTCTTTGAATTCTTTGGCGCATGATGTGTTGGGGCGCATGTCATTTTGGGGCACATTGGAGTTCTGAACTTTAGATATGTAACGCCCCAATCCAAAAATACGTAAAACTAGGATACGTATACATGCTAGCTACATATCGAGAGGACTCCAGCTCAGCTCGAATACGTATAAGCTGTCTATATTGGGTCTAAAATCGACTAAATCTCAATCCACTAAATAACGATAACAATAACGAATAAAATGCAGTAAGGCTGATCAGACCATAATACACTGATTCTAGAATAGATAAATGTATTAGAGTGGATCCCCATTAACACATTTATCATGAACAAGCTAGAAAAAAGTAGAAGCTTGTACAAGACTAGGCTATAATGCAGCAAGAATCAAATATAGGACAAAATCTAAATACGGAAGAGAAAGATAAAAATATCAACTAAATATACCTGCAGACTTGATGTATCAACAACCACCATCAATGTATCATACCTTCTTCTAATACCTGGAGAGATCAGCAGGTCCTCAGGGGAATAGTAAGACACATAATATACATGCCTATTGTACAGTAAATAACATGCGAGAAGAATAGGAAATGGTACAAGGGAACAATATGAGACTAAGGAATGAGTGTAATTGGCGTGCCATCAAGGATAGTACTATCAAGCGTGACTATATGTAAGTCAGGGTAACCGCAGCCCGATGGGAGCTCACAGTCCTATATTCAGTAGCCGATGGAGAATCCCTAACTATAGTAAGGCTCATTCACACTCGATGGAAGCTCACGAATGAAGTGGTCAGGTATAGTCACGTCTAATAACAGGTCGGGTCAAGTGAAATCAATCACGATCAAGTCAAGTCAATCTAGTACAGGTAGTCAGATCAAGATAAGGTCAATTCCAAGTCAAACAGGTCAGGGGATCATCGTATAGGCTAGGAAATACTATCACTAGACATGAACATGATTTGAAAAATAGAACAAGCAATTGGAAAAAACAGAGAGTAACAATCTACGTGCACGTAAAACTAGAAAGTAACCATGACATGAAGCAAGAGAAATATGTAACCAAGTAAAAAAGAATGTAAATGTAGAATAGCATGAAAAATACTGTAAAGTTTGGCGAGGTGTACTTGTCTTGTGTAGCGCGTAAAACCAACAATCCAACAACTCAATGAACCACAAAAGTCAAATTCTAGTAAAAGTCTCCGGACACTAAAACAGACATGATCAACGTGTTTAGAATAGTCAAATTAGCTAGGATAGCTTACCCATAAGTCCAATTCTGGACACAGGGGCAAAACGGTAATTTCGA
This sequence comes from Iris pallida, assembly GCA_029216955.1. Lineage (NCBI taxonomy): Eukaryota > Viridiplantae > Streptophyta > Magnoliopsida > Asparagales > Iridaceae > Iris > Iris pallida. The sequence goes on from JANAVB010032619.1 coordinate 13,317,155, forward strand.
GTCAAAACAGTATCCGTCGTTGGATACGCTTTGCACCGAAAAGCGTGCAAGTACCTACGGTCTCTAAAGTCAACAAAGTATATGTATACGGGTCCGGTTTGATGAGACGAATCCAATGGTATGTCCAAAATTGGATTTCGGTGGGCTGTGCACAAATTCACCCATTAGATCGAGTCGTGGGTCCGCCATAATAGCGTTCCGGTCGACCTTCTCAAAATCAGACCAAAATTGGCATACAGAACCAGAAAAATGATACAGTCCTGTTGGTACAAGTTTCGTCTCGAGATGACGAACGTGCACAAAGTAATTAGAAAATTTTGAAAAAGGCCGATACGGTGAATTTTGACGGATACGCATCAAATTTGTCGCGCACACGCAACCAATTCGAATTTCGTCAAAGCCCACATGTGCACGAAGTCAATATGCACCTTTCGATGCAAGTGGTTCGCAACCAAGTCACCCGGATTGTTGGGACGGACTCCGTATCGGAGTTTTCTAATGTTTTAAAAACATATTTTTGCTCAACTTTAACCTAATTTTAAACAAAATATAATAATCACAAAAATAAACTAATTACTGGTTTTTTTTCTTTTTCTTTTTTTAAAAAAACCGAAGCCGGTGGACGACTCCACCCAACCTTGGCCCGGAGGCCGTGGCTACCGCCACCCAGCCACCTCCATGGGAGGGAGGGCTCAAACCCGGCCCTCACCCCCGGTGCACGGTGGTGTTAACAGTACACCACGACTCGATGTGCTAATTACTGGTTTTTGATCTTGGTTAGGTCGTCTAAAACTTTGTTCAAGTGGTTTCCCAAAATTTGTGATATTCTGGTTGCAAATCGAATGCAAACTGGGGACGTTGGGATAGTTTCTAATGTACAAATATCGAGTTTTTTTCTCGATTTTGGAACTCAATTTTTGTCGCACACAAGACGAGTTAATGGAAACTACCTAATGGAATTTGAAGGTGGTTAGGTTGGTTACTCACCTACGAAATTCGTTCGCGAAACGGATGTTCGATAAAGGAGATACCACGTCTCGAAGGAGGTGTTGTTGCTGCCTTCGCTGCTATTTCTGTGCTACTGCTCGCTGTTGTGTGCGTGCGGGCTTTTTTTCTGCGGTTGCCGCTGCCTGGCCGACGATGACGGCCGTGCGGTGGCGCGCGGCGGGTAGGGTCGCCGGGGTGCATGCGATGTCAGGCTATCTTAGGGTTAGGGTTTCCTTTAATCTCTCTCCTTTGTTCTCTCTATCGACCATATATATGTTGTGGTTAGAGGCGGTTGAGCGGGATAAAATCAGAAGTTGATCTCGCAAGAAATTCATCTGAATTTCTCGCGAGAAATTCATCTGAATTTCTCGCGAGAAATTCGTTTGTTTTTTTTTTCCTTTTATTTACTAACTAAGTAAAAAATCAAATCCATTTTTAAATAAATATTTAAAGCAAATCTATATTAAAAAGATATCTAAAATTATCTAAATAAATATTTGACATATATTTAGCAATATATTATCCTAATATATATATATATATATATATATATATATATATATATATATATATATATAATATATATATATATTATTTGAGTATTTAAAGGATAAAAGAATTAAATAGATGTTTTTAGATTAATAGAGTTTTATATATATATATATATATATATATATATATATATATATATATATATATATATATATATATATATATATATATATAACTATATAACTCTATTAATCTAAAAACATCTATTTAATTCTTTTATCCTTTAAATACTCAAATAACATAACAAGCATATACTTAATAAAAATCTATAAAAAATATTTCTAACTCATATATAGGATATGCACATCTAAAATAATCATTCTCTTATATACATGTCAAGAAAATTAGGCACTAATAATCAAGAAAATTATTTATAGGATATACACATCTAACACGATATCTATTAATATAAGGTAAATATGTTGGGTAGCACTTGCACCTATATTTACTTAATATATATATATATATATACATATATATAGCCCAAAATTTCCAAAATTCGACCAAGATGTTTTTAAGAAAATTATTTGCCATACTTTCAATTCAAATAGTAAGGACATATATAATATATATATATATATATATATATATATATATAACCACACTTTTATAAAATGACTACCATGTCACTAAAATAAATACCACTTAATACATATCTATACGGACGTCTTTGTCCGCACTAAATGACTATGTGGACTTGGATTTGGTTCGGGTCCAGTCTAGGCAAAATTGGTACAACCGGGTCTCCTAAAAGTCATAATCTTAATAAATCACTAGTTAAATCGTCTATAGGGGTTAAGTCGCAACTTTGACTGGTTTTTCTAGTATGGAAACTGTTATTGCTCGACCTTCCCTAGCATGGCTAATACACTAGTCAAAGCACACAACTACACTAACCGAGCCAAAATTCCTAACCGATATGCATCTCAAACTTAACCATGACTAAGGTCATATATATATTTAGTATTTAGGCTATTATTAATATAATCATATATATACAAAATTGTTTTTAAATCTATTTGGCCCAAAATAATTCCAGAATAATTCTATTAAGTCATAGCTATCTAACATGGCTCTAGCAAGTGGGGTTGGCTAGGTTAGGGTCCAAATATATTTTTTAGTCAAATTAAATTCAAAAAGTCAACCAATGAGTCTCTTGTGCCATTCGCAAATAAATAACACATGGGGACTCGATTAAGTGGCACACCCTTTGCATGTATGTCGTAGACTCAAAATGGGTCAAAATCATATATTGGGTCAACTGGTTTTGATCGATGTCGAGTTCCAAACTCACGTTGGAAGTTAGGTCTAGAATTACGGTAAATAATCAAATAGCCTAAATTTGACCCGAAGTTGTGCGAAGTCAAAAGAATGCTAGGGGACAAGTTTGGATGGGACATAATATATCAAATTGAAGGTAGACTTGTCTACTTCAAAACTCAAAGTGGACATTTCTAAAGATTGGCGCTTCTTGTGCTCCAAAAATCAAAGCTACGGAAAGTATATCTATAGTCATAATTAAAAATTAAAAATCTAATTTAATAAATAGAAATCCTATAAAACAAATAAAAATAATAATTTCCAAAAATCAGGGTCCTCACATTCTACCCACCTTAAAAGAATTTCATTCTCGAAATTAAAATAAGGCTCACTAAAGAAAAATCGTGCTAGCGCAACTACGAAGAGTTCAAGGGATACGCTAGGTCACTATAGTGTCTCCGAACCACTCATGTAATACTCATCCTAAATCATTTGGTTTTGCAATATCTCTATCATAAAAATATAGGTGGTTATCTCTAGTCACTCTTCTTGGTACTGGCAGTCTCGCAATGATCATGTTGAAGGCTTGTCCTCCTAATCAGATTATTATCACAATTATATGAGTCTCAATTCAACTAACCAAGCTAAGTGATACCTACCAATCTGTCCAATCCTAACTATACACCTTATAGGGCATAACAATAAATGGGTTGGTTTAGGCTATGTTCAGGTTCTCCTTGTAGAGGGTCAATCTTTACACTAAAACTACCTCTCTATTTTTGATCGAGTAACTACCACAAGGGCACCTAGTATGATCATATATTTATTTTTATACTGAGAATGTCTATCCACCTTTGGTCACACTACCCCATCAAACACATGACGCCCTAATATATTATAACTCTTGTACGCTAGTTGCAAAGATCTATATTACTAGATATCTATGGCATATGGCATCTCTAATCCCCCTATCTATCAAGCAATCAAATTACAACAAGAAAGCTAACTTACTATAACCTAAGAATTTGTGATAAATTCTATAAAGCACGATCATTCGTCACTCCGAAATAGGAAGGGACGTGAAGCAATGGCATGAGAAAGCAAAGGAAGATTAGTCGAGAGCAAATAAGAAGTTCAAGGACGGTAGAGAGAGTTCTAAAAGAATTGTCAAGGCAGTGTAGATAGAGATTCTTAAGGGTTTTATCATATTCGCAGGCCCGCTCAGTACAGTAACGTAACCGAAATGGCTAACTCGACCTGCATGGGCCAACAAAAAATATGTAATGTCCCAATCCCAAAATACGTAGGACTAGGATACATATACATGCCAACTACGTATCGAGAGGACTCTAGCCCAGCTCGAATACGTATAAGCTGTCTATATTGGGTCTAAAATTGACTAAATCTCAATCTACTAAATAACGATAACAATAACGAATCAAGGGCAGTAAGGCTGATCAGACCATAATACACTGATTCTAGAATAGATAAATGTATTAGAGTGGATCCCCAATAACACATTTATCATGAATAAGCTAGAAGAAAGTAGAAGCTTATACAAGACTAGGCTATAATGCATCAAGAATCAAATATAGGACAAAATCTAAATACGGAAAAGAAAGATAAAAATATCAACTAAATATACCTGCAGACTTGATGTAGCAACCATCCTCCATCAACGTATCATACCTTCTTCTAATACCTGGAGAGATCACCAGGTCCTCAAGGGACAAGCAAGATACATTATACATGCCTACTGTACAGTAAATAATATGCGAGAAGAATAGAAAATGGTACAAGGGAACAATATGAGACTAAAGAATAAGTATAAGTGGCGTGCCGTCAAGGATAGTGCTATCAAGCATGACTATAAGTAAGTCGGGATAAACGCAGCCCAATGGGAGCTCACAGTCCTATAGTCAGTAGCCGATGGGGAATCCTTAACTATATTAAGGTTCATTCACACTCGATGGGAGCTCACGAACGAGGTGGTCAGGTATAGTCACGTCTAATAACAGGTCGGGTCAAGTGAAAACAATCACGATCAGGTCAAGTCAATCTAGTACAGGTATCTGATCGAGATAAGGTCAATTCCAAGTCAAATAGGTCAGGGGATCATGGTATAGGCTAGGCAATACTATCACTAGACATGAACAGGATTAGGAAAATAGAACAAGTAATATGGAAAAATAAGAGTAACAATCTATGTGCACGTAAAACTAGAAAGTAACCATGACATTAAGCAGGAAAAATATATAACCAAGTAAGAAAGAATGGAAATATATAATAGCATGAAAAATACTGTAAAGTTTGGCAAGATGTACTTGCCTGGTGTAGCATGTAGAACCAACAATCCAACAACTCAGTGAGCCACAAAAGTCAAATTCTAGCAACAGTCTCTGAACGCTGAAATAGACATGACCAATGTGTTTAGAATAGTCAAATTAGCTAAGATAGCCTACCCATAAGTCAAATTCTAGACACAGGGGCAAAACGGTAATTTTAAGTCAAAACGGTATCCGCCGTTGGATCCGCTTTGCACCAAAAAGCATACTAGCACCTACGGTCTCTAATGTCAACAAAGTATATGTCTACGGATCCAGTTTAATAAGACGAACCCAACGGTATGTCCAAAGTTGGATTCCGTTGGGCCGTGCACATATTCGTCCGTTGGATCGGGTCGCGGGCCCGCCAAAATAGTGTTCCGGTTGACCTTCTCAAAATTGAACCAAACTTGGCATACAGGACCAAAAAAATGATACGATCCTGTTGGCGTAGGTTTTGTCTTGAGATGACGAACGTACACAAAGTAATTAGAGAATTTCAAAAATGGTCGATATGGTAAATTTTGACGGATATGCATCACATTCATCGTGCACACGCGACCAATTCGAATTCCGTCAAATCCTACATATACGTGAAGTCCATACGCACATTTCGATGCAAGGTTAGCGACCAAGTCACCCAAATTGTCGGGACGGACTCCGTATCCGGGTTTTTTAATGTTTTAAAAACATATTTTGTTCAACTTTAACCTAATTTTAAACAGAATATAATAATCACAAAAATAAACTAATTATTGGACTTTAATCTTGGTTAGTTTGTCTAAAACTCTGTTCAAGTAGTTTCTCAAAATTCTTGATATTCTGGTCGCAAATCGAATGCAAACTGGAAACGTTGGGACAGTTTCTAATGTACAAATATCGAGTTTTTGTCGATTTTGGAACTCAATTGTTGTCGCACACAAGGCGAATTAATGGAAACTACCTAATAAAATTTGAAGGTGGTTAGGTTAGTTACTCACCTGCGAAATCCGTTCGCAAAACGGCTGATCGTTGAAGGAGATACCATGTCTCGAATGAGGCGTTGTTGCTGCCTTCGCTACTATTTCTACGCTGCTACTCCCTGTTGTGTGCGCGTGGGCTGTATTGCTGTGGCTGCCGCTGCCTGGCCGACTGCGGTGGCCGTGCGGTGGCGCACGACGGGTAGGGTCGCCGGGGTGCATGCGATGTCAAGCTATCTTAGGGTTAGGGTTTCCTTAAATCTCTCTCCTTTGTTCTCTCTATCAACCATATATATGCTGTGGTTAGAGGCGGTTGAGCGGGCTAAAATCAGAAGTTGATCTCGCGAGAAATTCATCTGAATTTTTTGCAAGAAATTTGTTTGTTTATTTTCTTTTTTTCTTTTATTTACTAACTAACTAAAAAATCAAATCCATTTTTAAATAAATATTTAAAGTATATCTATCTCTAAAAAGATATCTAAAATTTATCTAAATAAATATTTGGCATATGTTTAGCAATATATCCCAATATATATACAACTCTATTAATCTAAAAACATCTATTTAATTCTTTTATCCTTTAAATACTCAAATAACAAAACAAGCAAATACTTAATAAAAATCTATAAAAAAATATTTCTACCACATATATAGGATATGCACATCTAAAATAATCATTCTCTTATATACATGTCAAGAAAATTAGGCACTAATAATCAAGAAAATTATTTATAGGATATACACATCTAACACAATATCTATTAATATAAGGTACATATGTTGGGTAGCACTTGCACCTACATTTACTTAATAGATATATGTACATATATATAGCCCAAAAATTCCAAAAATTGACCAAGATGTTTTTAAGGAAATTATTTGCGATACTTAAAAATTAAATATTATTTAAATAGTAAGGACATATATATATATATATATATATATAACCACACTTTTATAAAATGACTACCATGTCACTAAAACAAATGCCGCTTAAAACATATCTATACGGACGTCTTTGTCCTCACTACATGACAACGTGGATTTGGGTTTGGTTCGGGTCCAGTACAGGCAAAATTGGTACAACCGGGTCTCCTAAAAGTCATAATCATAATAAATCACTAATTAAATCATATATAGTGGTTAAGTCGCAACTTTGACTGGTTTTTCTATTATGGAAACTGTTATTGCTCGACCTTCCCTAACATGGCTAATACACTAGTCAAAGCACACAACTACACTAACCGAGCCAAAATTCCTAATCGATATGCATCTCAAACTTAACCATGACTAAGGCCATATATATAGAGTATTTAGGCTATTATTAATATAATCTAATAAATACAAAATTGTTTTTAAATATATTTGGCCCAAAATAATTCCAAAATAATTCTACTAAGTCATAGCTATCTAACATGGCTCTAGCAAGTAGGGTTGGCTAGGTTAGGGTCCAAATATATTCTAGTCAAATTAAATTCAAAAAGTCAACCAATGAGTCTCTTGTGCCATTCGTAAATAAATAACACATGGGAACTCGATTGGCACACCCTTTGCATGTATGTCGTAGACTCAAAATGGGTCAAAATCATATATTGGGTCAACTGGTTTCGATCGATGTCGAGTTCCAAACTCATGTTGGATGTTAGGTCTAGAATTACGGTAAATAATCAAATAGCCTAAATTTGATCCGATCTTGTACGAAGTCAAAAGAATGCTAGAGAACAAGTTTGGATGGGACATATTATATCAAATTAAAGATGGACTTGTCTACTTCAAAACTCAAAAGGACATTTTGAAAGATTGGCGCTTCTTGTGCTCCAAAAATCAAAGCTACGAAAAGTACATCTGCAGTCATAATTAAAAATTAAAAATCTAATTTAATAAATAGAAATCCTATAAAATAAATTAAAAAATAATTTCCAAAAATTAGGGTCCTCACAAGATGCGCCTGAAATTCCATGCTTCTATAATAGCAACATATGGCTTGAAATACATCGGGCAGAAGTTTGTAATCTCCTCGAAAACATAGGCTTCACAAATAGAACCCTCGATCAGAGCCCTGTTTTTCACCTTTCTTTTTAGGTGGTTCAAATGCCACTCAAACGGATACATCCACCGATAACCAACGGGTACGTCAACATGTGCCTCATAGGAAAATGAATTGGCAAATACTCCATGGAGTCAAAAAACCCAGGAGGGAACACCCTCTCAAGCTTGCACAGTGTTACCGAAATGTCCTTCTCTTGTTTTTATTGATGATCGACGAGCAACTTAGTAGAACAAAGATCTCTGAAGAATATGCTTAGCTCTGTCAAGTGATCCTAAATAACATGTTGTTATAATTCCTGAAATACAATCAGAATTGACCTTTTTATACATACGTGACAGTCGTCGCTCTTCATACCCGTCGGTTTGTTCTCCTTCGGGTCGACGCATCTTCTCAAATTCAACATGTACCCGTCAAAAAATTTTAGGCCCTGCCTACAAATTCTCCCTTTATCCTCCCTATCCATTGAGAAAATTACCCTAGGCTGCTTATACTTCCCATTGCATTCCTCTATCAAATGCAACACAGGATATCTACATATATCTTCCAAGTCCAACCTGGCCTTGGAATTATCTTTCGTCTTTCCCTTTATGTCCATCACAGTATTAATTATGTTGTCAAACACATTTTTCTCGATATGTATGCATCAAGGTTGTGTCTGATCAGATTGGTGCTCCAATATGGCAAGTCCCAGAAATACTTATTTTTGTCCAGTTATTAGTGCGACCAAATATATCATACTTGTACCCCTTTATAGGCTCTTTGATAGCACTTAAAAAATCTTTGACCTCCTTCCATATCGTATTTTCGGTCCACCTTGGCTGTGGATTGGCCTTCTCCATAATGCTGGCACGAAAAGCATTTATGTTCCTCCGGAACGGATGATCCTTCGGCAGGAACTATCTATGACAATCGAAGAAGCATGATTTTCCTCCATGTTTCAAACGGAAAGCCTTCATGCGGTCCATGCAATACAGACATGAGAGACAACCATGAGTGCTCCATCCGATAACATTCCATAGGCCAAAAAGTTGTTGGTAGTCTACATAAATGTAGCCCTCATCTGAAAGTTCTGCTTTCTGGAAACATCATACGTGTTGGTGCATACTTTCCACAGCCGATTCAACTCATCTATCAATGACTGTGGGTACACATCGATGTTCCTCTTCATATTGTTCGGACCCAGGATGATAACGGTTAAGAACATATAAGGAGTCTTCATACACATCCATGGCGGTAGGTTGTACGGAGTGACAATCATAGGCCAACATGAATATTGGGAATTCGAAAGTCCGTACGGGGTAAAACAGTCGGAGGAGAGCCCCAATCATATATTACGCGGATCAGAAGCAAAATCTAGATATTTTCGATCAAAGTGCTTCCATATTTCTCCATCGGATGGATGATCCAATACTCCATCGATCTGTTTCTGCCTGTGCCAACTCATGTTATTGGCAGTCTCCTTCACCATAAACAACCTCTGCAACCGCGACGTCAAAGGTAAGTAGTACATCGAATCGATCGGCTTTCTTGCACCGGGAGTCCTACTTGTACTAGTTGCCTCGTAGCAATCAGCACCATAAAATCTGCACAGGTCTTTATCCTTGTAGTACAGCACGCATCCGCTGCGACATGTATCAATTTTATTATATCCCGTCCAAAGCGATCTCACTATTCTCTTTGATCGGTAGAAGTCTATAAATAACTTGGCACCCTCCGACAAGATCTCTATAATCAATCTGAAAGTCTGAACGGTGTAAAATCATCAGAGGAGAGCCCTAATCTTATATTACGCAGATTAGAAGCAAAATCTGGATACTCTCGATAATGTCATGACCCGCACTCGATTTTTCGGATGCGATTTCGTAGCCAAGTCCAGCCTACGTCGCAGTATCGACGGTAGAATGTTGTCTAGACCATAATGCTCAAATTACAAAATGCTCATAATTATTTTCTTTATTGCTTATTCACAAATACTAAATAAATTTACAATATTCAAGATTTACATTTGATTATAAACATATAATGTCTCACCAAAAAATAGAAAAGTCCACTAAATGAATACTCAACTTTCTAAACTAATCTCTAGGTTTTGGCAGTCGTATCTCCCCCAAGGATCCCATGTATAGAGTAGCAGACGATTATCTGAAAATGTTGGTTTCTAGTCAGGAATGGAACATGCACATATATGACAGGATATTCAAAACATAATAGGATTTACAAAACATAGAAATATCGTAGGTGAGATAAACTAGTATCATGATATATCAAGGAAGGAAACAAATAAACACTATAATATGATATATCGACTAGAAAAAAAACATGTAAATGTGATAACATGGTAGGTGATGAAGAAAACAAGAAGATACAAGTAATAGACATCTATCTAAGTGTGTTGAAATATCATGTTCGATATGTGAGCGGCTAAGGGGTAATCCGGCACCCCGTACGTGTCGTGTGCGACTGCTATTCTCCACGAAAGACAATAGGGATGGAAAGGGTAGTTCACACATCTACTAAGATAGTTCCAAGTCCGACTAGTACTCATGGATTCGAACAAGTCATGAATACGGTAATCATGTGAATAGTAATCAAGAAATATAATATATAGGGATCCATGATACTAATCTCGTGTAACAAGCGTGTCAACAAGCAGGAGAAGCATATGTATAATATGTAATAGAAAAACTATCAGGAATTAAAAGCAATCAGTATATGTACTTGCCTGAGATCCTTTTCTGGTGAAACGATAATGTCATTGCATTCGGAATAGTCCAGTTGGCTTAGGGGTAGCACGCAAAACCCACAATATCCAACAACTCATTAAGCCACAAAAGTTAAACTCCTGTAATTTTCTCCGGATGCTGAAACAGACATCATCAATGTTCTTTTCATAAAAAAATCTAAGTTTGACTATCCATAAGTCCAATTCTAGACACAGGAGCAAAACGGTAATTTCGGACCAAAACAGTATCCGCCGTTGGACCCGCTTTGCATCGAAAAATGTGTCAGTACCTACGGTCTTAAAAGTCATCAAACTATATGTCTACGAGTTTGGTTTGATGATATAAACCTAACTGTATGTCCAAACTTGGATTCCTGTGGGCCATACATAATTTTGCCCATTGGATCGGGTCGCGGGCCTACCAAAATAGCGTTTTGGTCGACCTTCTTAGATTCAGACCAAACTTGGCTCACGGGACTAGAAAAATGACACGGTCCTGTTGGCGCAAGTTTTGTCTTGAGACGACAAACGTGCACGAAGTCATGGGCTAGTTTACAAAGGGGCAATACGATGATTTCTGGCGAATACGCATCGAATTCGTCGCGCACACGTAACCAATTCGAGTTTCGTCAAAGTTCGCACGTTTGTAACATCCATACGCACCTTTCGATTCCTTTGGGTCACGACAAAGTCGCCCAGTTTGTCGGGACGGATCCCGTATCGGGAAAATTCTATATTTTTCAAAATAGAATTTCTATTTTGTTTTCCTAATTTTCAAACTGAATTTAAACATAAAATAACCAACTAAAATTAAAACTAAAAATAGGGTTTCAATCTCGGTTAGGATGTCTACAAGGCTGTTCAAGCAGTTTTCTAAGATTCGCGATATCCTGATCGCAAATCGGCTTCCAACTTGGAATTTTGGGACAGTTTCTAATGTCCAAAATTTATGTTTTTTCTCGATATTAGGACTCAATTTTTGTCGCACATGATGCTAAATTAAAAGAACTACTTGGAGGGAAGAGGAGTCGTATAGGTTGTAAACATACCAGAGAAAACAGATCGTGAAACGATCGAACGAGGAGGCAAAGATCTCGTCTCGAAGTTGCTCTGTCGCAACTATCCTGCTGATCACTGCTTGATGTTCTGTTGCGTGCGGCGGGCAATGGGCGGTGCTCCAGCAGCTAAGGCGGTACGGCTAGTGTCGGGGAAGGTGGAGGAAGAGTTGGGATTATGGTTGGAGAGGTTTCTTCCTCTCTTTCTCTCGATTATATATAGAGAAGGGGCGGGTGGGTACAGTCGGGTTTTTCCGGTTACTGTTCCTGCAGGAACAGTAAATTTTTTCCTTCTTTTTATTTATCTATTAATTTATTTATTTCTATCTTTCTATATATATATATATATATATATATATATATATAAATATATATATATATATATGTGGTCAAAATCCCCAAAAATGCACAAGGAGTACTAAGGGAAGTATTTATCCTATTTTTAAAAAGTATCACTTAATACCAAATAATATTGATATCCTTACTATATATATAACAATTTCTTAGAAAATATATTTAGTAGAGCATTAAGATAAAATACGACATACACATATAAAATATATCGATACGGATATCTTTGGACACACTGCATGACTACATGGGCTTGGGTTTGGTTCGGGTCCAGTCCGGACTAAATTGGTACAACCGGGTCTCATAAAAATCATAATCTCAATAAATTAATAAATTAATCATTTATAGGGTTCAAGTCACAACTTTGACTTGTTTTCCTAGCAAGAAGACACATACGGCTCGGTCTTCCTTAACATGGCTAATATGCTAGTCAAAGCACACCGCTACACTATCCGTGCCAAAGTTCATCGTCATCTTGCACCTTAAAAATTAACCATGACTAAGGCCTTCTATAATAATAATTACTTTAAAAATATTTATAAATTCCATAAAAAGTCTTGCTTAGTCAAATAAATAATAAAATATATTTTTTTTTCAAAATTTTGGGAAGAGGGGTTACATATCTACCTACCTTAGAAATAAATTCGTCCTCGAATTTAAATAAAATATACAAGAAAATAATAGGAAGCATTGAACAAAAAGATAACAAAGTAGAATTAAAATTCTTAGTTTCTTTCAAAATAACTTAAAGCATATTATTATAACTCGAATCTTATTTTAAATAATTAGTCATCCTAGCAATTTGAATATACGATAATTTCAAATATATTTTTATTAATCAAAATCTTATTTAAATATAAATGGAAAACCTTTACAACTATTTTAGAAACCAAATATTGAACAACATATTTTATAATTCCAAAAATTACGAGAACATATATTTTTAGAAAAATTAAATAGCATTTTCAAACTATAAATTTTAATTAGTTTTTGAAATACAAAAATAATAGCAAAATAATCTTTAATCATTTCAAGAGAAAGTATTTCTAATCGTGATGTTCAAATAAAATAAATAGTTAGGAAAATAAAGATTTGCAAATCGGAAAATGGGCTTACAAATCTATCCACCTTAGAAAATTTTCATCCTCAAAATTTCAAAGGGCACGATTAGGTACGACTAAGAATATAATCAAGAAACAAAATTTTAATCGATATGAATGAGAATGATAATTGATATAATCAAGAGAATGATATGATTCCTGATCAAATTAGTCATGCGTAATCGCGAATAAAATCAAAATAATAAACAAAAGAAAATTGTGATTTGGCACAATCAAAATATATTATGATTGAGTCACGATTAAATTTTTGTTTAAGGATGATCAAAGAATTAAGTTTAGCGCAATTGATTATCTAGGCACGAACAAAATATGACCAAATTATATGGTCAAGGATCTAGTCAAGGTCAAAATCTAAGCGTGCTTAAGGATAGAACCGAAATAGGATTAGTTAAACGAGAAAAGTCATTAGACATTATTAACCACTAATCAAAATTATGCAAGCATGATCAATGCTCAAAAGTTAGACAAAGTCTAACAGGATTAAAATCACTTGGATACAAGTAGGATATAGTTACGATCAAGGCTAATCATGCAAGTCATCCAAGCATGATTAAAATTTGGCACGAGTATGAATATGATCAAAATAATCATGATCAAAGTGGAATAAAATATAAACCTTAGCAATAATAGAGTTTGAAGTATAGGCACGACTATGACTATAGTCAAATAGTTTAGTCACGATCAAAGTCGTTTAAGAACGATCAAAATTCAAATTTGTTTGGCACGATTAACAAATTTATTTAGGCACAATTACAGGCTCAAAATCTAGAAAAATATGTGAATTGACACGATCGAAATATAATCAACTAGTCTAGTTACGATCAAAATCGTTAAGGATGATCCAAATCGAAATCGTTTTTAGCACGATCATTTATGTAGACATGATCATAGAATCGTAATCTATGTATGATTATGAATCTAGTGGAAAGAATTCAAAAATAGGTTTAGAAGATTACTAGGAAGACAAATAACGATATGAAAATAAAAGATAATAAAAATGAAAGGATAAAGACTAAATCAAAATTTTAAGTGAATGCATGAAATTGCAAACCATGAAATCAATAGTCATATGCCAAAAGGACGTAGTCTCTTTTATATTCGAAAATCATATGTATATCTGAAGTCACTTTATCGAGAATTTTTGTCTCGCCGGTGTACACCTAGCTGCAATAAACCCTTGGTTTCGTGGCTCAAATATGATATGATATTGAATATTTTATTAACTCTATCCAATATTGACATAATAACTCAAGATCAAATAGGACAATTAAGGCATAGTTTTAATAATATTCGATAACCTACGCTTACTTGAACTTACTTCAACTTAGGGATCATGCCACGCTAGTGCGCTACTGGCTGTAGTGAACCATGTAGTCTCGATAATTCAAATAAATGGCGACAGTGTGCTTCTCTCTTGCCATTGTAAGTCATCGATCATTCTTTCAACTATATCCGTAAAATTTTAAAGAAGCTTCTAAAATTCTTAAATAAATTGATCATGATAGAGAAAGCTAGAATTTTAAACAAATTGATCATGATAGGAAAGTGTACGTATCTGTCCTTGAAGTGAAAGTATCAGTTTATAAAATCAAATGATTTATTAGAAAAAAATGATCGAAGACAAGAGAAATATAAATTTTTAATTTCTATTCCTCTAATATTCAAGGATTGAGGGGAAATATATATTAAAAATATATATATATATATAAATTGAATTTCAACAAAGGCTAACTCGGAACAAATATGGATGATTGGATCATGTTAGGCTCAAAATTCAATAGATGGAAATAGAACATCTACTCTTAGAAAAAATAATTACTAGGGCCAATGGAAACTAAATAAACAATACATACCTTATGATGGGATAATAATGTTTAGATGAGGCAGAAAAGATAAATTGATCAAATTATCAAGGTTTAGGGATCGGGTCCTAGAAAGGCGTAATTTACCAAGCGAAATGGTCTACCCACCTTTGATCCAACCATCGTGTCAAAGCACAATGGTACATCCTTCTAGAAAAATTCCTAAGTTATCCAATAGGATTTGTAATTTAATAAATCCTACCTAAATCACATGGCCTACATAGCAACTTTAACTACCCAATAGTCAAATTGAATAAGGGACTCCTAGTCCTAGTCATTCTCCTAGAATTAAGTTAATTCTAATTGTGAATGAGCATGTTCCTAGTTGCAGGCTCGTAGTAGTACGACTAATATAGGTACTACCACAAGTTTGCACAAGTATTGTGAAGACTGACCTGCATGGGCCACCAAAAAAACTTGTCACGACTCGTACCCGCTTTTTCGGATGCGAGTTCGTAGCCAAGTCCAGCCTACGCCGTAGTATCGACGGTAGAACGCTGTCTAGACCATAATGCTCAAATCACAAAATGCTCATAATTATTTGCTTTATTGCTCATTCACAAATACTAAATAAATTTATAATATTCAAGATTTATATTTGATTATAAACATACAATGTCTCACAAAAAATAGAAAAGACCACTAAATAAATACTCAACTTTCTAAGCTAATCTCTAGGTTTTGGCAGTCGTATCTCCCCCAAGGATCCCACGCATAGAGTAGCAAACGATTATCTAAAAAATATTAGTTTTTCGTCAGGAATGGAACAAGCACACATATGACAGGCTGTTCAAAACATAATAGGATTTGCAAAACATAGAAATATCATAGGCGAGATAAACTAGCAGAAAAACTAGTGTCATGGCATATCAAGGAAGGAAACAAGTAAACTCTATAACAGGATATATCGACAAGAAGGAAAACATATAAATAAGGTGACATGGTAGGTGATAAAGAAAATAAAAAGATACAAGTAAAAGACATCCATCTAAGTGTGTTGAAATATCGTGTTCGACATGTGAACAACTAAGGAGTAAATCCGACACCCGTGTCGTGTGCGACTGCTATTCTCCACAAAAGACAATGGGGATGGAAATGGTAGTTCACACATCTACTAAAATATTTCTCCGCCCAACTAATACTCATGGATTTGAACAAGTCATGAACACGGTAATCATATGAATAGTAATTAAGAAATATAATATATAGGAATCCAAGATACTAATCTCGTATAACAAGCGCGTCAGCAAGTAGGAGAAGCATATGTATTATATGTAATAGAAAAACTATCAGGAATTAAAAGCAATCAGTATATGTACTTGCCTGGGGGCCTTTGCTGGTGAAACGGATAATACCATTGCGTTCGAAATAGTCCAGTTGGCTTAGGGGTAGCACGCAAAACCCACAATATCCAACCACTCATTGAGCCATAAAGTCAAACTCCTGTAATTGGCTCCAGATGCTGAAACAGACATCACCAACGTTCTTGTCATAAAAAACGTTTAAGTTTGACTACCCATAAGTCTAATTCTGGACACAGGGGTAAAACGGTAATTTTGGGCCAAACAATGTCCGTCGTTGGACCAACTTTGCACTGAAAAATGTGCTAGTACCTACGGTATCTAAAGTCAACAAACAATATGTCTATGGGTTTGATTTGATGATATAAACCTAACCGTATGTCCAAAGTTGGATTTCGGTAGGCCGTACATAATTTTTTCTGTTGGATCGGATCGCGAGCCCAACAAAATAGCGTTTCGATCGACCTTCTCAGAATCGGACCAAACTTGGCTCACCGGACCAGAAAAATGATATGGGCCTGTTGGTGCAAGTTTTGTCTGGAGATGACGAACGTACACGAAGTTGTTGGCTAGTTTCAAAGGGGCCGATACGGTAATTTCTGACGGATATGCATCGAATTCGTCGTGCACACGCAACCAATTCGAGTTCCGTCAAAGCCCAACGTTCACAACATCCATACGCACCTTTCAATGCCTATCGCGACAAAGTCACCCGGTTTGTCGGGATGAACCCCGTATCGGGAAAATTCTATGTTTTTTACAACAGAATTTCTATTTTTTTCCTTTAAAGCTGAATTTAAACAGAAAATAACCAACTAAAATAAAACTAAAAATAAGGTTTCAATCTCGATTAGGTTGTCTACAAGGCTGTTCAAGCAGTTTTCCAAGATTTGCGATATCCTGATCGCAAATCGGTTTACAACTTAGGATTTTAGGACAGTTTCTAATGTCCAAAATTTAAGTTTCTTCGATTTTGGAACTCGATTTTTGTCGCACATGATGCAAAATTAAATGAACTATTTGAAGGGAAGCGAAGTCGTTTAGGTTGTAAACATACCAGAGAAATTGGATCATGAAATGATCAAACGAGGAGGCGAAGATCTCGTCTCGGAGTTGCTCTGCCGCAACTGTCCTGTTGATCACTGCTTGACGTTCTGTTGCGCGCGGCTGGAGATGGGCGGTGCTCCGATGACTCCCAACGGCTAGGGCGGCACGCCTAGTGTCGGGGAAGGTGGAGGAAGAGTTGGGGTTAGGGTTGAAGAGGTTTCTCCCCCTCATTCTCTCGATTACATATAGAGAAGGGGCGGTGAGCATAGTCGAATTTTTTCGATTATTGTTCCTACGGGAACAGTAATTTTTTTCCTTCTTTTTATTTATTTATTTATTTATTTCTATCTTTCTATATGTGTGTGTGTGTGTGTGTGTGTGTGTGTGTGTGTGTGTGTGTGTGTGTGTGTGTGTGTGTGTGTACCCTTATATATATCTATATATGTATCTACATACATATAAATACCCCAAAAACTGTAATAATACTTTTCCTATATATTTTTTTTACAGTTTTTGGGGTATATATATATATATATATATATATATATATATATATATATATATAATATATTGAAAAAAAAAATATATATATATATAATATATTGAAATAATGGTAATTGTGGCGACCTCGCCTCCACCGGGGCTCGAACTCCGACCACTTTGGCCGCATGCATCTTTCTCAACCACTAGGCTAGAGGTCATTTGCAAAATATATATATATATATATATATATATATATATATATATATATATATATGGTCAAAATCTACAAAAATGCAGAAGGATTACTAAAGGAAGTATTTATCCTATTTTTAAATAATACCACTTAATACCAAATAATATTGATATCTTTATTGAATATATATCAATTTCTTAGAAAATATATTTAGTAGAGCATTAAGATAAAATACGACATCCACATATAAAATATATCGACACGGATATCTTTGGACACACCGCATGGCTACATGGGCTTCGGTTTGGTTCTGGTCCAGTCCGGGCTAAATTGGTACAACCGGGTCTCATAAAAACTATAATATCAATAAATGAATAAATAAATCATTTATAGGGTTCAAGTCACAACTTTGACTTGTTTTCCTAGCAAGAAGACACATACGGCTCGATCTTCCCTACCATGGCTAATACACTAGTCAAAGCACACAGCTACACTATCCGTGCCAAAGTTCATCGTCATCTTGTACCTCAAAACTTAACCATGACTAAGGCCTTCTATAATAATAATTACTTAGAAAATATTTATAAATTCCATAAATCCCTGTTTAAGTCAAATAAATAATAAAATATATTTTTTTTAAAAATGGAGAAGAGGGGTTACAATCAAAGTGCTTCCATGCTTCTCCATCGGATGGATGATCCAATACTCCATCAATCTGTTCCTGCCTGTGCTAACTCATGTTCTCGGTAATCTCCTTCACCATAAACAACCTCTGCAACTGCGACGTCAAAGGCAAATAGTATATAGGATTGTTCGACTTTTTTGCACTGGGAGTCCTACTTGTACTAGTTGCCTTGTAGCGATCAGCACCAGAAAATTTGCATACATCTTCATCCTTGTCGTCCTTGTAGTACAACATACATCCGTTGCGACATGCATCAATTTTATTATATCCAATCCAGAGCGATCTCACCATTCTCTTTGATCAGTAGAAGTCTGTAGGTAACTTGGCACCCTCCGGCAAGATCTCTATAATCAACTTGATGATTCCATTGTAGCATTCTTGAGACATGTTAAAATCGGACTTGATGCTCAGTAATCTTGTAACCACCTCCAATGGTGAATGATCCTCACAGCCAGGATACAAAGGAGTCCTTGCATTCTCCAGCAACTCCTTGAACTTTGCGACATCGGTATTCGGCGCCTCCTCAGCCGTATCATGATTGTTCGGATCGAAACTAGGCCCCGCAACATCAAAAAACATGGTCATCCATCCTTTGTCGTAATCAACGTGGTCGTGGACATCCATATACGTGTCCAAATTAGGCTCTGATCCGATGCTAAAGGCACAAGTTCTCCTATAAGGTCCACTGATAGTAATTCGGCATGAAACCCCTCGAGTACAAAAGATATGTGTCACGACCCGCTACCCAAATTGTTGGGCCGGGTCGAGTCATGTCCAGCCTACGCTTGAGATAAAATGTAGTAAGCTGTTCTAAAGACAACAGGATAAGACTAAATGTGCTAACAGTTCTATAAGTGAATAAAAGTCAGAATGCTCCAAACACAAAAATCGTCTCATATAGTAAAATGTCCAAGTACAAGTCTGAAATATAAAACTGGATACATGTCCAGTTACAAAATACGTAGTCTAATACATGACTACACTCAAAAGTCTAAAGCAAAAAGATAACTAGGCGAGGTTCCCCGTAGGAACATCCTCGGAAAGCAAAGCCGGGTCCTCGACAGTAACTCCATAATATGTGTCGCAGAGTAACTCCTCCTCAGTAAGGACACCTACAACGTTATCCTGTCAGGACGGGAGCAAGTACTGAATCTAGCAAAGTAGCATAGGAAACATGGAAATGAACATAAGAGGAAATAACTGGAAATATGGCATCACACAATCTATCATGGCAAGGACACATATGTCATAGAGACAGATGTATATGTAATATTTAAAACTGTAGCAGGTACGTGATCGTCAATAGGTGTAAAATGTACTGTGGTATGAGTATATAAAATGTACTTTCGTACAAGTAAAATAAGCGAAAGATGTACATACGTACAAATACAGCTGGTGCGCCTACGACAAGGTATACATATAAAATGTCAACCTTGCTCGGTACGTACGTACGAGTAAGGGGGCATGATCACGTACGCTACTAACAGTTTCTCCATAACCCATATTTTAATCATGTGAGAGATACATAAAGACTGTTCTAAGCATGGTAGTAATGGAAAGTACAACATGTGATATTTTAACTTGCTACCTCAAGGATCAGCATTTAACATGGTTGGATTAGCAGTTCATTTATGTAACAGTATGTAAAGTTTGTAGAAAGTACTTGTCTCTAGCAAAGCAAAGCAAAGCAAGCTGCGATAAAAGTGCTATAGATGTCCGGTAACTCGTCACTGTAGAAATAAATACATAAACTTAGTTTTTACACTAAGCTAAAACGCTAAGACACTAATTGGTGCAACACGACTTGTGACTGGACACCTAGCAAAAATAATGACTTTGGCATAGGAGACCAATGTGGGGTGACACACTACTTTAACTAACTTTCTAGGATCTTTACACTAGTGAGGGGTGAGGTTCAACACGGCTAAAACTCAAAATAGTGCAAAAAGTTGCAAGTCGTAATTAATCAATAAATAAATCAAATGATTATTGTGTTCTAACAATTTTTGAGATAGACAAAAAGCTTAGTTTTACATAAAATAAAGTACCAAAATGATCCTTGTTAATTATAGAAATTTATTATAATTTTTTGGAATTTATTAACCAGTACAAGTATTTTACAAAAATCAGTTTTCCTAAGTATACAGAAAATGAGTTTTGGTTTCATATGCCAAACTAGTGGCAAAACTGTAAATTAAATACTATAAAAATTATACTAAATTAGCTAAATTAACATAGTATCTAAATACTCTTTTTCTAGAATTTTAACAGTACTTTTAGTATTTTTTAGAAATCCAAAAACAGCATTGCACACAATTGAAATTAAATAATTAATTATCTGCATATTTTGTCCATGTATATAAATTGAACCAAAGTTCAAATACAGGACCCAAGGCCATGAATCAAGTCCAATATGACTTGTACAGGTCTTGAATGTGTGAAAACACATTTGGACCCAAAAATCCATGCTAGGCTTGGACACCAAATGGTTGCAGTAATTTAAATACACTAAAATACAAATTGGTAAAAGTGCAAAATAAATATTAATATTTTAATATGGAAAAATTATACACAGTGAATATATACATACATATGTTAAAAGTACATATATATATATAAGAAAAATACTTAATTATAAAGTATATATATATATACAAATATTGTGTACATATATATAATAGTATATATAATAATATATATACATATGAAAATATATACATATATACACATATGTATATAAATACTAATATATATATATAAAAATTTACTAACTATAAAAATACATATACATATATAAAAATACTGCCAATATATAGTATATACATATATATATACAAATATATGTATATACAAATATATGTATATACATATATATATATATATATAAATATATATATATATATATATATATATATATATATATATATAAAATAACAAAAATAGAAAAAGGAAAAGAAAAAGAAATAAGCGCAGCAGCAAGGGCTCGAGCTCGGCCCACTGCGCGCGGGGGTTTAGGCTAGGTCGGGCTGGCCAGGTCGGGCTGGCCAGGGGGTCAGCCCGACGGTTGTGTTAGAGTTAGGGTTTAGGTTTATTTTATTTAGGTTAGGTTAATTAATACATAAAAAAATAATAAAATCGATCCTAAGTCCGGACAGTTAGGGACACGGGCGTCTACGTGTCCGTGCTAAGCACGACACGTACGGGCCATAAATCTCGTGTCCAGTCCTACCTTCGTGTTCGTCAGGACACGGCGAACAACATACGCCAAACACGAGACACGCACGACACGTTTTTGACACCGCTACTCACGTGTCCGATTTGCTGGAGAAGTTTCGAAGGGGCTGGACGACGGCAGAGGCGTTGTCGTCGCGGCGGAGTGGTGGCGATCGTCGCGTCTCAACGTGGCGAGCTCGTCGGCGGTGGTTGGGGGCTGTGAGAGTAGTTAGGGAGGTGGCGCTGTGGGGTGGCCGGAGTTAGGGTTTAGAACTAGGGTTTTCGCCGGAGACGAAAGGCTACGGTGGTCGTGGTGGTGGGTAGAGCTAGGGTTTTGTCTGGGGGTCGAAGGGGGGTTTAAATAGAGGGTCGAGTCGGTCGGGGGCAGCCAAAAATGGCGAGGGAAAGGTGGGCGGTGGGCGGTGGTCGTCGGGCAGTCGGGACAGGGAGTGGGTGAGAGGAGAGAGAGAGTGTGGTCGTGGGGGGGTTTGGGTAGGTTAGCAATTAGGCCCCCATAGTTTAGGAATTTACAAGAAGGCCCTATCAGAGTCTAAATGCAAATAAGAATTTGCTTTCCATAGTTTAAAACATTTTAATAATTACAAACTGATATATTAACAATTAAATAAATTACATACTGATATAAAAACAATTATAAAAATTACAGAATGGTATTAAAATATTTTTAGAAAATTACAAATTAATATTTTTGTATTTTAAAACTCATTTAAAAATCATTAAAAATTCTAAAAAAAATTCTAAAAATCTAAATAATTATTTTAAGGCTAAATTTGATACTAAAAATTAATAAACACTAATTAAATAAAATTTTGAAAAATAGGGGCTTACAAGTCTTACCTCCTTGAAAAATTTCGTCCTCGAAATTCACAAGGATTGAAGACCCTACAATATTCTAACATAGCAAGCAATGCAATAAATGACTAAGGCTATGATCGAAACTAACCTCTAAGGTATCAAGCGGAAACGGATGGTTTTCTCGTAGCGGTTGGATCGAACAAGTAAGGGTATCTCTCCCTCATGTCCGACTCCCTCTCCCAAGTAGATTCACCTGGAGAGTGACGGCTCCAAGCTACTCGTACTAAGGGTATAACCTTGTTTCTCAGCCTCTTCTCTCTCCTGTCTAATATCTCCACTGGCTGCTCAGAAACTGTAAGGCTCGGTCTGACCTCCAACTCTGAATGATCTAGCACATGACTAGGGTCTGGAACATATCTCCTCAGCTGAGATACGTGAAAGACATCGTGAACTCCTGCTAGGTTGGGTGGAAGTGCAACCCTGTAAGCTACCTCTCCAATCCTGCCAAGTACCTCGAACGGCCCGATGTATCTGGGGCTCAGCTTCCCTCCTCGTCCGAACCTGATCGTCCCTCTAGTAGGTGATATATTCACTAGCACCATATCACCGTCTGCGAACTCCATCGGTCTGCGACTAGCATCAGCCCAGTGTTTCTGACTGTCCTGAGCTACTCTGAGCCTGTCTCTGATCATCCTGACCTTCTCTGCTGCATCCGTGATCATCTCTGGCCCAAGCATAACTCTGTCTTCAACATCATCCCAAAAGAGCGGTGTGCGGCATCGTCGTCCATATAGCGCCTCGAAAGGAGATATACCGATACTGGCTTGGTAGTTGTTGTTGTATGAAAACTCTACCAAGTGCAGATGACTCTCCCAAGATCCTCCAAAGTCCAGCACGCAGGTCCTCAGCATATCCTCCAGTGTCTGTATCATCCTCTCGGACTACCCATCTGTCTATGGGTGGTACGCCGTACTGAACTTGAGCCTACTGCCCAACTCCTCCTGCAAGCTCCTCTAGTAGTGGGATGTGAATCTGCTGTCCCTGTCCGACACGATGCTCACCGGCACTCCGTGTAGGCGAATTATCTGCTGCATGTATAGCTCCGCCAACTTCTCGGTGGAAAGCCCCACCTTGAAGGGTATGAAGTGCGCACACTTCGTCAGCCTATCCACGATGACCCAAATGGCATCATTTCCTCCTTGAGAACGAGGAAGCCCTGAGACAAAGTCCATCGTAATATGTTTCCACTTCCACTCGGAAATGGGTAACGGCTGCAACAAACCAGCTGGCCTCTGGCGCTCTGCCTTGACCTGCTGGCAAACTAGGCATCTCGAGATAAAACATGATACATCCCTCTTCATCCCGTGCCACCAAAGATGTTTCCGCAAGTCACGGTACATCTTGTTAGCACTAGGGTGAATAGAATATCTCGATCGGTGCGTCTCCTGCAAGACTGCCTCTACCAGCTCTCCCTTCGGCACGTACAATCGGCTGCCATGCCTCAAGGATCCATCCTCTGCTATAGTGAAGTCATCCAGCAATCCAGCTAACACCTGGGCTCGAAGTCTGCGAAGGCTCCCATCTGTAGACTGTGTCTTCCTGATCTGCTCCATCAAACCTGACTGAATGTCAAGCGCCATCATCTGTATCACTGATCCTGGCCGAACTAGCTCGATACCGCGCTTCTTCAGATCCTCTCGCAAATGTCGATCAATCATCAGGTACCATGCCATCGGATGCCTGCTCAGCACATCCGCTACCACATTTGCCTTTTCGGGGTGATACTGTAAATCGATGTCGAAGTCCTTCATCAACTCCAACCATCGTTTTTGCCTCATGTTCAGCTCTTTTTACGTGAATACATACTTCAAGCTTTTGTGGTCAGTAAAGATTTCCACACGCTCTCCTTATAAGTAATGTTTCCATAACTTGAGTGCAAAGATCAACGCAGCTAACTCTAGGTCATCGGTAGGATAATTCTGCTCATGAGTCCACAATTGCCTAGATGCATAAGCAATCACTTTTCCATGCTGCTGTAGGACACATCCTAGCCCTTTTCCAGAAGCATCGCTGTATATGTGAAACCTCCAGAACCTGAAGATAATGTCAGAACTGGAGCGGTCGTCAGCCTCTTCTTCAGCTCCTCAAATGCTGTCTGGCAGTCCTCTGACCAGATGTACTCTGCGTCCTTCGGCGTCAGCTTCATCATGGGTTCAGCTATCCTAGCAAAGTCCTGGACGAACTTTCTATAATAGCCTGCTAAACCCAGAAAGCTTATGATCTCTGAAACTGACGTCGGAGCCTTCCACGTCTCAACTGCAGCAATCTTCCTGGGATCCACCGAGATTCCATCTCCAGTAACTACATGGCCGAGAAACTCCACTCGGTCTAAAAAGAACTCGCACTTCGGCAATTTGGCAAACAACCTCTCCTGCCTCAGAATCCTCAAAACTATCCGCAAGTGCTCTGCATGCTCCTCTGGCGTCTTCGAGTATATCAGGATGTCGTCGATAAACACTACGACGAAACTTATCCAGATACTGGTGGAATGTCTTATTCATCAAATTCATAAAGATAGCTGGCATATTTGTGAGACCAAATGGCATCACTAGAAACTCGTACTGCCCGTACATCGTGTTGAACGCCGTCTTCTGGATGTCTGCTGCCCTAACCTTCACCTGGTGGTACCTGGATCTCAAGTCTATCCTGGAAAACACCTTCGCCCCACTCAACTGGTCAAACAAATCATCTATCCTGGACAGAAGATATTTGTTCTTGATGGTGATGGCATTCAAGGCCCGGTAGTCAATACATAACTGGACTGTACCATCCTTCTTTGGCACAAAGAGCACTGGTGCTCCCCATAGAGAAGCACTGGATCGAATGAAACCTTTTTTCAATAGGTCATCAATCTGCTCTTTCATCTCTACGGTCTCCTTGGGATTCACTCTATAGCAAGCCCGGGATACTGGTGATGAACCCGGCACTAAATCTATGGTGAACTTCACATCTCTGTCAGGCGGAAGCCCTGGAAGATCCTCTGGGAATACATCCATAAACTCCCTAATGATAGGGTGTGGCAGTGCTACGTCCCCAACTGTCGCACAACAGTTCGGCTCTAGGCTGATCTCCGGCCATGTCCTTCTGACACTGAATGGTGCTGTGCCTGGGGGATTGAACAAAATACTACCCTCATGACAATCTACAGATGCATGGGCATAGCTAAGCCAGTCCATCCCTAATATGATATCATAACCGGGGAGTGGCATCACAAAGAATCGTCCCCTGAACTCTCTCCCGGCTATAAAAATAGAACATCTATAGATAGATCTAATAGGCACTGGTCCTCCTCCCGTCATCACTCTACTAATCTCCGTAGTAGGTGTAGCTACTAGATGGTGTTTATACATAAACTCTAATGATAGGAAGCTATGAGATGCCCCAGAATCAAACAAGCATACAGCTAGAAAAGTATGTAAATAAACATGACCTGTGATGACGTCAGCTAAGTAATCTGGCTCTGAAACCTGCTCCAGCTCCGGCTCAAGGGCTAGGCTATAAACCTTCCCCTGAGGTCCCTTCTGCTACTGCAGATGCTGCCCAAACCTCTGCTGCTGAGTCGGAAGCGGTCCTCTAGGCTTCGCTACTGGGCATTCCCGTATCATGTGGGTGGCAGACCCACAAACTAAGCACTGCTTCAACCTCTTCCTGCAGATGGAGTAATCATGCCCTGGTCTTTCCGCAGAAAGAACATATAGCTCCCTTCGGCTGCTGTCGGGGTCCCGGGGCTCTAACTGGCGGGGTCGGGTGATGTGATGTAGGGGGACGGTAAGTCTGCTGGGGCGGCATCGGTGCTCTCTGCTGGAAAGCCTGACGCTTGGACGGTCCCTTATGATGTACAGAAGCCGGCCTCTTGCTAGACAGAAGACGCTCCTTAATGCTCCAAGCCAACTCTAGGCTCTAGTAGTAGTCAGTCGTACCGTTCGCCACTATAAGAATGCCAATGTCTGGAACTAGACCATGGCAAAACCTACGGGTCATCTCCTCTGGATCTGCAACCAGACTAGGAGCGAAATGGCTCAGGCGACTAAACTCTGCCGTATACTCATCAACAGAATGGTTCCCCTGCTGGATGTTCTGGAATCGTAGCCCCATGGCTACTCTAGCAGTGGTCGAGAAGAATTTCTTCTTGAACTGGGTCTTGAACTGATCCCAAGTGGCTCTCCCTCTCGCAAACAATGGCTCTTTCCGGAACCAGACTCCTGCCAAGTCTATCAGCAGAAATCCCGCTGCCTCGACCTGGAGGTCACCCGGCATCCTAACTCCAAGGAGCTTCCTCTCCACCGAGTCTAGCCAGTCATCTGCTACAACAATGCCCTCGGTCCCTGAGAACTCCTTGGGATTCAGACCCATGAAGTCCTTGATCGTCCCCGCTCTCTGCCGTGGCTCTACATGTGGTGGGACCACGGGACGTTCCTCAGAACGCTCCATGCTCTGGCGGAGTAGGGCAGTCTGCTCCTGATGGGTTGTTAGAAACCCCTGAATCATAGTGAGCAGTTGGTTTCCGTCGAGTGTGACGGAAGCCTGGGTAGGTATGATGATAGGGGGTGGTAAAAGTATTGGGTCCTGCTGGGCCTGGGATGTAGAAGGTGGTGGAGGCATCTGGGTCTATGGATCTGTGGAGTCGTGGAGTGTGGTAGGTGGAGGTGGGGGTGTATCAGTCAACTGGTCAGCTGACTGAATATGGAGTGCGCCATTCTCAGGTGTAACATACTGGGATGAACGAGTAAGTACCATCTAATTACAATAAAAATGACTTATAAGGACTTGTTTAAAGTAAGCAATCATAGACAAGAAAATCTAATTATAATAGCAAACATGTGATGTTTTCCTATATTGCAATCCTAGCATTCCTCTAGGTGTTCTAAGCGTCATTCCTAATGTTGTCTAATCACCTTAAGTTCCTAATTGCAGGCATGCTTGGTATAATAACGTAACCAAACAATTTAGTCAGGACCTGCATGGGCCACCACTAAAAACATGTCACGCCCCGCTACCAAAATTGTTGGGCCGGGCCAGTCATGTCCAGCCTACGCTTGAGATAAACGTAGTAAGCTGTTCTAAAGACAACAGGATAAGACTAAATGTGCTAACAGTTCTATAAGTGAATAAAAGTCAGAATGCTCCAAACACAAAAGTCGTCTCATATAGTAAAATGTCCAAGTACAAGTCTGAAATATAAAACTGGATACATGTCCAGTTACAAAATACGTAGTCTAATACATGACTACACTCAAAAGTCTAAAGCAAAAAGATAACTAGGCGAGGTTCCCCGCAGAACATCCTTGTAAAGCAAAGCCGGTTCTCGACAGTAACTCCATAATATGTGTCACAGAGTAACTCCTACTCAGTAAGGACACCTAAACGTTATCCTGTCAGGACGGGAGCAAGTACTGAATCTAGCAAACTAGCATAGAAACATGGAAATGAACATAAGAGAAAATAACTAAAACATGGCATCACACAATCTATCATGGCAAAGACCATATGTCATAAAGACAGATATATGTAATGTTTAAAATGTAGCAGGTACGTGATCGTCAATAGGTATAAAATGTATTGTGGTACAAGTATATAAAATACTTCTACAAGTAAAACAAGCGATAGATGTACATACGTACAAATACAGCTGGTGCGCCTACGACAAGGTATACATATAAAATGTCAACCTTGCTCAGTACATGTACGAATAAGGGGGCATGATCACGTATGCTACTAACAGTTTTCCCCATAACCCATATTCTAATCATGTGAGAGATACATAAAGACTGTTCTAAGCATGGTAGTAATGAAAGTACAATATGTGATATTTTAACTTTCTACCCCAAGGATCACATTTAACATGGTTGGATTAGCAGTTCATTTATGTAACAGTATGTAAAGTTTGTAGAAAGTACTTGCCTCTAGCAAAGCAAAGCAAAGCAAGCTACGATAAAAGTGCTATAGATGTCCGGTAACTCGTCAGTAGAAATAAATACATAAACTAGTTTTTACACTAAGCTAAAATGCTAAGACACTAATTGGTGCAACACGACTTGTGACTGGGCACCTAGCCAAATAATACTTTGGCATAGGAGACCAATGTGGGGTGACACACTACTTTAACTAACTTTCTAGGATCTTTACACTAGTGAGGGGTGAGGTTCAACACGGCTAAAACTCAAAATAGCACAAAAGTTGCAAGTCGTAATTAATCAATAAATAAATCAAATGATCATTGTGTTCTAACAATTTTTGAGATAGACAAAAGCTTAGTTTTATACATAAAATAAAGTACCAAAATAATCCTTGTTAATTATAGAAATTTATTATAATTTTTCTGGAATTTATTAACCAGTACAAGTATTTTACAAAATCAGTTTTCCTAAGTATACAGAAAATGAGTTTTGGTTTCATATGCCAAACTAGTGGCAAAACTGTAAATTAAATACTATAAAAATTATACTAAATTAGCTAATTAACATAGTATCTAAATACTATTTTTCTAGAATTTTAACTGTATTTAAGTATTTTTAGAAATCCAAAAACAGCATGCACACAATTGAAATTAAATAATTAATTATCTGCGTATTTTGTCCATGTATATAAATTGAACCAAAGTTCAAATACAGGACCCAAGGCCATGAATCAAGTCCAATATGACTTGTACAGGTCTTGAATGTGTGAAAACACATTTGGACCCAAAACCTATGCTAGGCTTGGACACCAAATGGTTGCAGTAATTTAAATACACTAAAATACAAATTGGTAAAAGTGCAAAATAAATATTAATATTTTAATAAGGCAAAATATACACAGTGAATATATACATACATATGTTAAAAGTACATATATATATATCTCTAAATATATATAATATATAGAAAAATACTTAATTATAAAGTATATTATATATACAATATGTGTGTACATTATATAATAGTATATATATAATATATATATACATATGAAAATATATACATATATACACATATGTATATAAATACTATCTATATATAAAAATTTACTA
>JANAVB010032619.1:13417672-13609465 GCA_029216955.1 Iris pallida
CCCTGGGTTATCCCCATGGTTAGCCGCTGTGACTCTCTCGTTCAGCTCGTCGCTAAGTGTCACGACCCGCACCCTGTGTAGGGGCACGAGAAGTGGGTACGTCCAGCCTACGCCGCAGTGTCGCGGTAGAACGCTGTCCTAGGTTGCTAACTAATCTCATGCAGTGTATATAATGTACTTGCCAAGATCTCAACTCCGAAGGGAGGACAAGTAAAAGATATGATACTCAATCATAGTCTAAGCACGATAAGATACACAGAAATCTAGATACCAACTAACAACAACAGAAATTAAACTACTAAAATAATAACAACAATGTCTCAAACAAACTCTAATACAACTCAATATCTCAAGTTTAATGCAACAAGCTCAAAACATGAAAGCTAAGTAAGTCTACTAGCTAAACTCCTGAATCACTCCTGAGAGTCGGAACCAAAGGTAGCTAATCCCTCGCCAGGTCCATGGTAAGTAGGGCATGTGTCGTCAGGAGTATCATCTGTAATATTTTCAACAGGTCCAATCAGGACAGGAACGAGCACATCTCATCTAGAAATCCCAAGTAAATGACAAAGACTATAAAGCAGTTTTTAGACAGTTATACAGATGAGCATGGCAGTTTTTACAGATAATGATGTAGAGAAACAGTGAGGGTACAAGGAAAGTAAAGTAACTAACAAGAGAAGAAACATGGCAAAGAAGACTGTAGTAAACTAGCTGAACTAGAATAACATGGTATAAGTCCAGACAGTATAAAATGTAATCCCAGTGAGTCCAGTCCATATAATCCAATACTAGATGATTCCAGTACAAGATGAGTCCAGTAAAATGAGTCCAGAAGTGATCCATGATTCCAGGGTAAGTCCAGACTATACTCTAACAGTGTGTTTTAAAATACTGAGATCAACATGTAAACGGCTAGGGGTAATCAGGCACATCGCACACTCGGCCAAGTGTGGGATGGCTAGCATTCCAGAATAGTTCCAAGGGAGGTGGTTCCAGATTTTAGGTATGTTCACATGTCTACTCAAGTATTCCCCGCCCACAAATGAATCCATAATCCAACACTACAACCAGTATGAGTCCAGCCAATGATTCCAGAAATGATTCCAGTAGGGTGATGCCAGTAGTGATTCCAGTAGGTGGTTCCAGTAGTGGTTCCAGAAATAGAGGCCAGACATGATAAATGAGTGTCGCATGTAATGGATCCAGCAATACTAATCGTGTTTGTACAGAGAATCACATATAGCTAACTAGAACTGAATACAGTAAATGACAAGTAATGAAAGAACTATCAGAGAATGTACTCGCCTGACACTCTGGAAAGAGTAGTGTAATATCAGATGTCTGTACCAGGGTCACAATGTCCTAAAATAGAGTAATACAGTTATGACATGTCTAATATGAAGGTAAATGAAATCTACAATGCAATCTATATGAATTCTAAGCCAATCTAGGTCAAAGTCAAACTTGGTCAACTCTACAGTCAATCTAAGTCAAATCAAGTCATATTAGGTCACAAGAAGTTTAACTAAGTCATTCAAGGTTAAACAAGGTCAAACAAGTCAAGGTTAGTCAAATCTAGGTTAAAGTCAAACTTCTGGTCAACATTCTAATCAAACTAGTCAAATACTAGTCAACATGATCAATCTGGGTCAAGTCTAGGTCAAACTTAGACCAACTAAGGTTTTGGTTAATCATATACTAGCCTGTAAGATAATTAGGTCAATGGCCAACTCTAACTCAAACTCTATAAGGCTAACATGTCTTTGGATACCAAGGATTCTATACCACAAAGCTAAGGCATAACCAATCTCCTATACAAGGTATATCATACAAAATATATATATAGCACAATACCAACCTTAATCCTGTAATCAAGCTAATCCCATTCTCCAACTCAAGTCATGACTCAACTCTAAGTATTCCACTTAACCCCATACATATCTTAATTTACATAGGACTACCCATATAACTTAGGTTACTATTTACTCATATAGGTTAAACCTAAACCAACTAGTCATTAGGCTAAGGTTTAGCCAAACTTAGTCAGCTAGTCCTTCTAAGACCATCTAAGTCATTTATAGATCAATTAGGTCATTTCTAGGTCAAGGTTGACCTATAGTTGACTTTGGTCAACAATGGTCAACATGGTCAACTTGTTAGTCAACCTAGGTCTACTAGTTAGGGTTTAGTCAAACTAGTCATTCTAGGTTAGTTCAAGTCAAACTAGGTTGATTAGGTCAAGTTTGACCTAAGGTTGACCTTGGTCAACACTTGGTCAAACAAGGGGTAAACTAGTTAAGTCATGGGTATTTGGTTAATTAGGGTTAACCCCAAACCATGGGCTAGTAATCTTGGCCATAGGCCATGTCTTATAGGTTTCCTCTAAACCTATATCTTAACAAGTTATACACATATATATATATATATATATATATATATATATATATATATAGATATACCCATCTATCTAATGCCTATATATATACATAGGCCATAATACATATATATACATATCTACAATATATATATATATACAATATATATACCTACTATCTATACCATATATAACAATATATAAATAATATATATACACACTATATATATCATATATATATATACATATATATACATATAACATATATATATATATATATATATATATACTATATATATATCTATATATATATATATATAGAGAGAGAGAGGGAGAGACTTAGAGTGAAAGAGAGAGAATGAGAGAGAGGTGGACAGAGAGAGAGAGAAGAGAGAGAGAGTGACACACTGCTGTACACAGCAGGGAGGGGGTTCAGTTTCCTGGAACAGGAAACCAGTCCCTAAACTATACCAATACACACACACCCCCTATATATATACATACATGTATATACACATGTATATACATGTATACTCACCTAAATTTCTCCTACACACACACATACATATATACATGTATATACAATATATATACACATAATTATACATATATATATACATCAAAAATCAATTTGAAATCGGATTTTGAGAACTGGAAATACAAAAATACTGTTCATACTGAACATAGAGGGAGGGTAAACCAAATTCGACCCCTAAACCCTAGCTAATAGTTCAATCCAATGGTTGGTAATTGTGTCCCCATACGTGTAGGTGTCGTGTGTGTCCACGGGAGTCCACCACGACACGACACGGCATGTCCAAGTGTTTAAAAACACAAACGGGTAAGTCACAGTGTCACAGCGTCGTGCACGCGTGCACTTAGCTCTAGGACACGACACACGTGTCTAGGAGTCTCGTGCACGTGTGGGTAGGTTCGCCTAGGGTTGGTCTAGGGTTTAGGTAGCCTGTCTCGTGTCCACGTGTCCTCAGGACACGGCACGAACTCTGTATCAGTCGAAGAAAATCGACTGATACTCAGTGTTCTGCACCGCGTCGTGCATGGGTTCTCGTGTCTCGTGGACACGACACGAGCCACGTGGGGCCTCGTGGTCATATCCACGTGTAGCCCACATGATGGGCTACACACTCGTGCAAACACGAGGTGTCGAAGTGTCGTGTCCGCGCGATACGAGACGTGCGAAGTGGACTCTGTGCGTGCGTGCACTGTCAGTGCACGACCAGTGCACGTGTCCTCGTGTCCTCAATACGACACGAGGTGTCCTGAAAGTTTATGGGTGTGTGCGCAGACACTGCCCCTGTGTCCACACCAATTTTGGCGTGTCGAAGTATCGTGTCCAGCGTGCACGAACAGTGTGGTAGCAGGACAGCGTGCACAGTCTCGTGCACGCGTGTCGAAGGGTCGTGTGCTCTACACGGGGCACGTAGAGCCTTGTGCTCGTGTCAGTGGGCTGGTGGGGAAGTTAGGTTCGTGTCTAGGTTACTGTATCGTGTCTACGACTCATGTGGACACGATAGGAAGTGTCGAACAGTGGGGTTTAAACAGTGTGCAGTGTAGTGTTTAACAGTGTGTTCGTGTCCAATTTGGACACGGACACGATACAATTTCGTGCTCAGTAAGTTAGGGTTGTGTCCTACGTGTCTAGGGCTACCCAAAAATATAATTTGTTTTACAAAAACACAACATTAAACCCTAAGTGACATTTCACCAAACACAAAATTTAGAACACAGATACGTGTCCGATACGGACACCAAACCAAATCTAAATCCTACCAAACTTGACACACAGTTCCCTAGTACCTAGATGCATGCAAATATGAAGAGAAAACACAATATTAACTATGTTTATGGACATTTACCTATGAGTGCAAAACTCAAAGAAAACAAGGTTTTGGGGGGGGGTGTCCTCTTCACTTGGTGATGCCCAAAGCTCCACAAATCCTTGATAGCAGGCCCTAGATAGTATCCTCTAGTGTAGGGGAGTCCAATGCAAGAAACTAGGCTCAATTTGGAGCTAAAATGGTTAAGTGGTGAAGGGTTGAAGTAGAGGGAAAAATCAAGGTTCCAAGTAATGAAAATAGGACTTTTTTGTGAAGGGGTGTACATATATAGGGGGGGGTGTTGTTGGCTGCCATGGGGGGGTAGGGGTAGGCTATAGGGCCCCTTTCCACCTTGCAAAGCTTAGCCCCTAAGGCTTTGACTAGGTAGATAGATATTTAGGTTTTTCTAAAATATCTAAAAAGTAATATCTAGATATTTATCAACTAGATATTTACACATAAAGCTAACATCCTCTACTTAGTCTTCTAGGTTAGTGGCTAACCTCTAGATTAGTGCTAAACTAGGTTAGGAACTAACATGACACTAATCAATAATTAAAATAATAATAAAATCACAAAATCACAATTAAAGTCTAGTAAATTACCAAAATACCCATTTGGCCAAAAACTACTAATTTGATGTTCTAAGCCTATGGCTAAGCTCACATGGTCATGGCAACTCCTAGTTTAAGGAATAGCTAGGGTTTACACTAAGGTTTTACTAGTAAAGTCACAAAGTCATAAGTCATGACTTAGAAATTGGTTTAACTTAACTAAAATCACCAAAAAATTATACCATGACTAAAATACTACTAATAAATAATAAAAATAATAAATTTTCAAAAATACTCCAATTTCAGAAAACTGGATGTTACAAGTCTACCCACCTTAAAATAATTTCGTCCTCGAAATTTAGATGGTCGTACTCCTCCTAGGTCAAACCTCCAACAATCAGGGACGAAGCCACTACCTAGGCAACATACAAGGTCAACAAGCAAATATGGGTAGTAGACCTATACTGGGTCATGTCCAAAAATTGGTTGGCAGTTTTAGGTCATAAGGTGTCCTTAATTTAAATTGAAGCCAAAAGTAACTCCATGGGGTAAATCAGGATGGAGTCTCGGGTCAGGAAAATCGTACTAAGCAATTGAAGTATAAAATGGTGTGCCTTAGTGGGATACTAAGGTCATGGGTGTAGGTTGTCAAGTCTAGGTCATACCTGTGAAATTGG
Source organism: Iris pallida (assembly GCA_029216955.1). Taxonomy (NCBI): domain Eukaryota; kingdom Viridiplantae; phylum Streptophyta; class Magnoliopsida; order Asparagales; family Iridaceae; genus Iris; species Iris pallida. Next base: position 13,423,119 of record JANAVB010032619.1, read on the forward strand.
TTTTGAGAAAACAACTAGTCTTGTGCTCCTAATTTAAAAGTCATGGTAATGTGCCTACGATGATCATAATTAGAGTGGGAATGGTCAATGGCCTAAATTTAAACCAGAAGTTGTGATGCAATAGTAGTACAAGGATAGGTTAAATGGGATAGTCTGTGACTATGGGTATTAGACTAGGTAGGTAAGAAAACAATGAATCAATAGGGTTAAGAGGTCTACCATTCTATGGTTAGAGCTACTCTTCTAAGTCAAAGGTATAGCACATACATCAATTCATTCCTAAAGGATTATATTAACAATTAGAGCTACTCCTACTCCTACTCCTACTCCTAAGTAAGAGATAAAATCAAAAGAACTATCAGGTCAAATTCATCAAAAATAAGAAATAGGTAGGAGCATATGGAATTGGATTTCAAGACAGATATAATGAAACAAGATGGAAATGGATTTGAAAGAACAGAACCTGCAAGTGGCTCCATCCATGTAGAATAATATATGAAAGCGAACCAAAGTACAATAGGTTGATCAGACCATCATGTACCGGCCCTGATTAGACAATATGTTAGTGGGTACTAGCCCCCAATAAAATATGTCGTGATCAAGCTCGATAAAATATAAGCTTGTAAAACTTAGGCTAAATTAGCAGTAAAGAAGGTCAAAATATAAGGGAGGTAATGATGAATAAGGTTAAATAGTCCAAGATTCCTTAAACATCAAGGAGTGAGGGTGAATTAAAACAAGAGGAAAAGGGTTTTCAATATCGAAGTTCAAAATAAGATTCTCAAGGGTCGTCCCGGAATCTCTCATGAAATCCTAACAGTGATTGAGTATACTCTCATCCTAATACCTTAATTCCTATATTCTATCGCAGGCTCGTAGCAGTACAACTAAGTCGTCGTGCTACTACGAAATTGCACAAATGCGACTCTCGACCTGCATGGGCCACCACTAAAAACGTGTCACGACCCGCACCCTGTGTAGAGACACGAGAAGTGGGTACGTCCAGCCTACGCCGCAGTGTCGGCGGTAGAACGCTGTCCTAGGTTGCTATATAATCTCATGCAGTGTATATAATGTACTTGCCAAGATCTCAACTCCGAAGGGAGGACAAGTAAAAGATATGATATACTCAATCATAGTCTAAGCACGATAAGATAACACAGAAATCTAGATACCAACTAACAACAACAGAAATTAAACTACTAAAATAATAACAACAATGTCTCAAACAAACTCTAATACAACTCAATATCTCAAGTTTAATGCAACAAGCTCAAAACATGAAAGCTAAGTAAGTCTACTAGCTAAACTCCTGAATCACTCCTGAGAGTCGGAACCAAAGGTAGCTAATCCCTCGCCAGGTCCATGGTAAGTAGGGCATGTGTCGTCAGGAGTATCATCTGTAATATTTTCAACAGGTCCAATCAGGACAGGAACGAGCACATCTCATCTAGAAATCCCAAGTAAATGACAAAGACTATAAAGCAGTTTTTAGACAGTTATACAGATGAGCATGGCAGTTTTATACAGATAATGATGTAGAGAAACAGTGAGGGTACAAGGAAAGTAAAGTAACTAACAAGAGAAGAAATCATGGCAAAGAAGACTGTAGTAAACTAGCTGAACTAGAATAACATGGTATAAGTCCAGACAGTATAAAATGTAATCCCAGTGTGAGTCCAGTCCATATAATCCAATACTAGATGATTCCAGTACAAGATGAGTCCAGTAAAAATGAGTCCAGAAGTGATCCATGATTCCAGGGTAAGTCCAGACTATACTCTAACAGTGTGTTTTAAAATACTGAGATCAACATGTAAACGGCTAGAGGTAATCAGGCACATCGCACACTCGGCCAAGTGTGGGATGGCTAGCATTCCAAAATAGTTCCAAGGGAGGTGGTTCCAGATTTTAGGTATGTTCACATGTCTACTCAAGTATTTCCCTCGTCCACAAATGAATCCATAATCCAACACTACAACCAGTATGAGTCCAGCCAATGATTCCAGAAATGATTCCAGTAGGGTGATGCCAGTAGTGATTCCAGTAGGTGGTTCCAGTAGTGGTTCCAGAAATAGAGGCCAGACATGAATAAATGAGTGTCGCATGTAATGGATCCAGCAATACTAATCGTGTTTGTACAGAGAATCACATATAGCTAACTAGAACTGAATACAGTAAATGACAAGTAATGAAAGAACTATCAGAGAATGTACTCGCCTGACACTCTGGAAAGAGTAGTGTAATATCAGATGTCTGTACCAGGGTCACAATGTCCTAAAATAGAGTAATACAGTTATGACATGTCTAATATGAAGGTAAATGAAATCTACAATGCAATCTATATGAATTCTAAGCCAATCTAGGTCAAAGTCAAACTTGGTCAACTCTACAGTCAATCTAAGTCAAATCAAGTCATATTAGGTCACAAGAAGTTTAACTAAGTCATTCAAGGTTAAACAAGGTCAAACAAGTCAAGGTTAGTCAAATCTAGGTTAAAGTCAAACTTCTGGTCAACATTCTAATCAAACTAGTCAAATACTAGTCAACATGATCAATCTGGGTCAAGTCTAGGTCAAACTTAGACCAACTAAGGTTTTGGTTAATCATATACTAGCCTGTAAGATAATTAGGTCAATGGCCAACTCTAACTCAAACTCTATAAGGCTAACATGTCTTTGGATACCAAGGATTCTATACCACAAAGCTAAGGCATAACCAATCTCCTATACAAGGTATATCATACAAAATATATATATAGTACAATACCAACCTTAATCCTGTAATCAAGCTAATCCCATTCTCCAACTCAAGTCATGACTCAACTCTAAGTATTCCACTTAACCCCATACATATCTTAATTTACATAGGACTACCCATATAACTTAGGTTACTATTTACTCATATAGGTTAAACCTAAACCAACTAGTCATTAGGCTAAGGTTTAGCCAAACTTAGTCAGCTAGTCCTTCTAAGACCATCTAAGTCATTTATAGATCAATTAGGTCATTTCTAGGTCAATGTTGACCTATAGTTGACTTTGGTCAACAATGGTCAACATTGGTCAACTTGTTAGTCAACCTAGGTCTACTAGTTAGGGTTTAGTCAAACTAGTCATTCTAGGTTAGTTCAAGTCAAACTAGGTTGATTAGGTCAAGTTTGACCTAAGGTTGACCTTGGTCAACACTTGGTCAAACAAGGGGTAAACTAGTTAAGTCATGGGTATTTGGTTAATTAGGGTTAACCCCAAACCATGGGCTAGTAATCTTGGCCATAGGCCATGTCTTATAGGTTTCCTCTAAACCTATATCTTAACAAGTTATACACATATATATATATATATATATATATATATATATATCTATATATATAGATATACCCATCTATCTAATGCCTATATATATACATAGGCCATAATACATATATATACATATCTACAATATATATATATATATATACAATATATATACCTACTATCTATACCATATATAACCAATATATAAAATAATATATATATACACACTATATATATCATATATATATATACATATATATATATACATATAACATATATATATATATATATATATATATATATATATATATATATATATATATATATATATATATATATATATATATATATAGAGAGAGAGAGAGAGAGGGAGAGACTTAGAGTGAAAGAGAGAGAATAGAGAGAGGTGGACAGAGAGAGAGAGAATGAGAGAGAGAGTGACACACTGCTGTACACAGCAGGGGGGGTTCAGTTTCCTGGAACAGGAAACCAGTCCCTAAACTATACCAATACACACACACACCCTACATATATACATACATGTATATACACATGTATATACATGTATACTCACCTAAATTTCTCCTACACACACACATACATATATACATGTATATACAATATATATACACATAATTATACATATATATATACATCAAAAATCAATTTGAAATCGGATTTTGAGAACTGGAAATACAAAAATACTGTTCATACTGAACATAGAGGGGGGGTAAACCAAATTCGACCCCTAAACCCTAGCTAATAGTTCAATCCAATGGTTGGTAATTGTGTCCCCATACGTGTAGGTGTCGTGTGTGTCCACGGGAGTCCACCACGACACGACACGGCGTGTCCAAGTGTTTAAAAACACAAACGGGTAAGTCACAGTGTCACAGCGTCGTGCACGCGTGCACTTAGCTCTAGGACACGACACACATGTCTAGGAGTCTCGTGCACGTGTGGGTAGGTTCGCCTAGGGTTGGTCTAGGGTTTAGGTAGCCTGTCTCGTGTCCACGTGTCCTCAGGACACGGCACGAACTCTGTATCAGTCGAAGAAAATCGACTGATACTCAGTGTTCTGCACCGCGTCGTGCATGGGTTCTCGTGTCTCGTGGACACGACACGAGCCACGTGGGGCCTCGTGGTCATATCCACGTGTAGCCCACATGATGGGCTACACACTCGTGCAAACACGAGGTGTCGAAGTGTCGTGTCCACGCGATACGAGACGTGCGAAGTGGACTCTGTGCGTGCGTGCACTGTCAGTGCACGACCAGTGCACGTGTCCTCGTGTCCTCAATACGACACGAGGTGTCCTAAAAGTTTATGGGTGTGTGCGCAGACACTGCCCCTGTGTCCACACCAATTTTGGCGTGTCGAAGTGTCGTGTCCAGCGTGCACGAACAGTGTGGTAGCAGGACAGCGTGTACAGTCTCGTGCACGCGTGTCGAAGGGTCGTGTGCTCTACACGGGGCACGTAGAGCCTTGTGCTCGTGTCAGTGGGCTGGTGGGGAAGTTAGGTTCGTGTCTAGGTTACTGTATCGTGTCCATGACTCATGTGGACACGATAGGAAGTGTCGAACAGTGGGGTTTAAACAGTGTGCAGTGTAGTGTTTAACAGTGTGTTCGTGTCCAATTTGGACACGGACACGATACGATTTCGTGCTCAGTAAGTTAGGGTTGTGTCCTACGTGTCTAGGGCTACCCAAAAATATAATTTGTTTTACAAAAACACAACATTAAACCCTAAGTGACATTTCACCAAACACAGAATTTAGAACACAGATACGTGTCCGATACGGACACCAAACCAAATCTAAATCCTACCAAACTTGACACACAGTTCCCTAGTACCTAGATGCATGCAAATATGAAGAGAAAACACAATATTAACTATGTTTATGGACATTTACCTATGAGTGCAAAACTCAAAGAAAACAAGGTTTTGGGAGGGGTGTCCTCTTCACTTGGTGATGCCCAAAGCTCCACAAATCCTTGATAGCAGGCCCTAGATAGTATCCTCTAGTGTAGGAGAGTCCAATGCAAGAAACTAGGCTCAATTTGGAGCTAAAATGGTTAAGTGGTGAAGGGTTGAAGTAGAGGGAAAAATCAAGGTTCCAAGTAATGAAAATGGGACTTTTTTGTGAAGGGGTGTACATATATAGGGGGGGGGGGTGTTGTTGGCTGCCATGGGGGGGTAGGGGTAGGCTATAGGGCCCCTTTCCACCTTGCAAAGCTTAGCCCCTAAGGCTTTGACTAGGTAGATAGATATTTAGGTTTTTCTAAAATATCTAAAAAGTAATATCTAGATATTTATCAACTAGATATTTACACATAAAGCTAACATCCTCTACTTAGTCTTCTAGGTTAGTGGCTAACCTCTAGATTAGTGCTAAACTAGGTTAGGGACTAACATGACACTAATCAATAATTAAAATAATAATAAAATCACAAAATCACAATTAAAGTCTAGTAAATTACCAAAATACCTATTTGGCCAAAAACTACTAATTTGATGTTCTAAGCCTATGGCTAAGCTCACATGGTCATGGCAACTCCTAGTTTAAGGAATAGCTAGGGTTTACACTAAGGTTTTACTAGTAAAGTCACAAAGTCATAAGTCATGACTTAGAAATTGGTTTAACTTAACTAAAATCACCAAAAAATCATACCATGACTAAAATACTACTAATAAATAATAAAAATAATAAATTTTCAAAAATACTCCAATTTCAGAAAACTGGATGTTACACTAAGGACTCAGATATCGACTCCCATTTTCATATGGAGGCCCTAATCTCTCCTAGGCCGAGCGGTTCCAGGTACCCCCAGATACCACCCGAGAGATAAATATTTTTCTTGTATACAAGTTGTCCTAGACCAAATGCATGCTCTAGCCGTTCTATCAGATGAGACATATTTGGACTTATGCACAGATATACGACACGTTTATTTCATGCCTTCTTGTTCATCTCAACACGTACAAGTTCGTCTGTACATGTCTATATTTCCAAGCATACTTAGTAACCGAACAGATGATCATTCTTATGGAGCAGATAGAGTAGCAATACATATTCTTGCATTTGATTCAATTTAATTATCTTCTCTTATCTTTTGTTGTTGTGGTATCGTTGATCATCGGGACAAGGCAACAGAGTGGACTAGAGATCATTTTTATTAGGCGTACAGATCAATGTTTGTTCGGTTGAAGCAACTCACCGAGATGAATCTTAGTTGAGAGAAGGAGGGACTTCACGCGCCGTTCACGAACAGTTCACGCGTCCTACATTGGCACCAATAGTTGATTAGCATACTTCGTCTCTTTCTCTCAAGATTCGAAATGAATGCGAAATGCGATAAAAGCGAACAATAAAAACCAATCATCGAAAACCAATACGAAAATGCATTCATCAAAACCAAGCAGCGAAAGAAAACATCCAACAAAACTCTTGGATTCATTTCAATAGAAGCCAATCCATTAATTGGAAAGGTTCATTGTATTTCATCCGTGATCAATCGATACCGGCAAAGGTTTCCCCGAATACTCAGTTCAAGACTGAGTCAGCAAGCCGTAGATATTACATAGTGGACCGTGAGGAGCGGGGCACTACATAATAGTACGAGCATTCCAATTTGTGGTATATTTTTGATCTGGAATCATGGTACTCGATACAGATCGTTAAATTTGGCAATTCCAATCAATCATTGAAAATTCCTTTCCTGGTAAACTTGTTTTATCAGAGATTCTTTCAATGTGAAATAAGTTAGGGTAAAACTTTAGATTTTTTGTCAATTTGGTACTCTATAACTACAGGTGTTATGAACTTTGACTTCGTAGTTTGTACCATTGTTTTTCCTTTGTTGCCTAATTCGTGGCTCATGAGCCACAACTCTTTTTTGCAAATTGCTCAGGCAAAGAAGAGAACGTGCTTATGAGGTTTTATGATGCCTTTGTTATTTTGCTTGAAGGTTCCAAGTCATTTGCTATTTGATTTTTGTTTTATTGTCTGCTTACATGTTTTCGTTAGCACGTTGTTACCATCTTTAATTTTGGATGTAGTAGTTCAAGTTGATGTATGTCTAGCTTAAGAAAAAGTCTTGAGTTTCACATCTAACTCAATGAAGTAAAGAGTTAAATTTTCTTACGTTTTATAAAAAAATGTATTTTCGTATATGAAATAATTACTCAAATTTGAACAACTAAGTATCATACCAACTAGTATAATTCAAGTATCATTCGAGTCCATATTCTTTGTATCATTGATTTCTCACCTCAATTCCTTTTTGTCCATGTTCATATCATCCTACGACTGGTCATTAATCTACAATATCCTCTAGTTTACGAACCCTTAAACTATAATATTATTTTATTAGAATCTTCCTCAAGCTACAAGGATACAATTTATAACCACTAAGAATCGTCTTCTAGAATTAATAATCATTTCTCCTTATGGATCATTCATCGTTAGTTATTGAAAATTAATTTAAAGTGAAAGAATCCTTAAATCCATACTCTCGTTTACTGAACATTCTCTCTAACCATAGTGTAGTATTTTAAGCCTCAAGACGTATTTTTCCCATCACTACTCCTTTCTTTTCTTACGAAACAATTGATAGTCTAAATTTATTAAAATCTCTTAAACACATCATATATGTTGAACCTCAAATTGTTCATCTACCAATTGTAGTCATCCATATAACTGTAGAGTCAATATCTTTCATGTCCTTATTCTTTAATCATTGATCTTTTCCTCGGTTCCAATATCACTATGTCTCACTAACCCGTGTTGTTATTTACAACTCCATAAAATCACAAAAGCTTTTAGAAACTCATCATCATATTTGACTAAAGAATTTTCCCTATCCTTCTTCTACTAATTTAAGCCCATAGACATATCGTTCTCATCACAACTCGAGTTTACCCCTATCATTCATCCACAAGTTTCGAGTGAGGTAATTATATCATTCCCCTTCTCAACTTAGGCAATGACAAATCTAATTATATCCTTGATAGCTCCTACTTAATCATCATTGTCTCATGATCCTTCTATCCGAAGTGTTCTTCTCCAATATAACTATTCATAACTCGTCATAAAATATAGCCAATCAATATAATCCAAGAAATCATACCACATCAAAATCACACCCCTTAACTCCTAAAACATCATAATTACACAAATAGTTCTATCTAGTTAGGCTAGGCAATCTTTTGCTAGGGTCTACCTAGTCCAGTCATTTTTAAATAACGAGGTAGCAGGGGCCTAAGGCTGAAACATATTGAAAGTATAGTCATTATGCATTTCTATATTTTATAAATAGTTACATAATCATGTACTGATCATGGACTACTTGTGCACAAGATTAAATTTCTCGACCGACGACCGGGACACCGAATCCGTATCGACCTAGGAAGAATGGTTGGTCGTACATTCATCTTAAAGTTAAATTGTATGGTGCTAAGAAATATTTAGTGATGCTAGCTACCTGCGCTATAAGACAATTCTTATACCGTTGGTTTGGTCCAAAATTGGTGAGCAAACTATTGACCGTCATGTAGTTAAATATGGTGCTTCTACATGTTGCTACTTTTCAGCTTAACTCTAAGTTTCGATGTTCTTAATTCGTACTATATATATTTTTGCTGCAAAGATTTGCAAGTCTTGAATATTTCAATGCAATGATTTCATGTGATTTAGTCAAAGTTATTAACCTTGTACAAGTTAATTTAGTCTTATACTGTATTACGTGTCCAAATACGATTTCTTTAGGAATCAGAACGTAATATCTATTGTCCGAAAGACTGATATTGATCAATTCTTGAGTTGTGCACACTCAAGAAGGAGTGATGCAGTTAGTTTTTACTAATAGATTGTGTCAACTAAAGATGTATATATATCCTTTATCTCTTGATATTTTAAGATGTTATTGTAATCTTTCGTTAAGCCAACCACTATTATAAATAGATATTATCCTGAAGACCCCTTGAAGGGATTCAACATCTGAATTACTTCTCTCTCTAATTTTTTTAATCAATATTTGACTACAACAAAAACGAGCTCTAAAAAAAATGCCATTGTCCACATTTTAATAAATAAAGCCAGCCTAATTTTTTTATTCCAATCACAACGGTCCAGTAAGGGCAGTTCCGTCACTCCCGACCCCCAAAATATTTGAAAAAGGGGAGAACGAGAGGGAACCACTATTAGTCACTCTCACTCTTCTAACCCTAACCCTAAATTTCCCAAATAGATCGCTCTCAAAATCGGAGAAAGGAAACCCTAACGATGCAGGAGCTCTTCGGATCGGTCCGGAAGTCCCTCGTCTTCCGTCCGAACCCTAACCCTGGCTCCTCCGACGATCCTCCCGCCCTCGGCATCACTGAAAAGATCGGATCTTGCCTCCGGAAATCGAGGGTCGGACTGGGGTTAGGTTTTATCCAGAAACCCCTCTCCCCGCCCCCGATAAAAGAGAAGAGCGCCCCTTCGGTCCGGTGGAGGAAGGGGGAGTTGATCGGCTGCGGCGCGTTCGGCCATGTTTACATGGGCATGAATCTCGATTCCGGAGAGCTACTAGCGGTTAAGCAGGTGAAGTTTTGATGAAATTTCGGATCTTTCTGGTACTAATTTGGGTTTTCATTTCGTTTTGATTGTCGATTCGGTGCTTGATTGTGCAGGTCTTGATCGGAGCAAACAGCTCGTCGAAGGAGAAGGCCCAAGTTAGAATCTTTTTCTGTAAATTTGATTGTGTTTGTTACTTATATAGGAAAAAAAAATCGAACTTTATTTGTTTTGTCAAAATTTGGACAGGCCCATATAAGGGAACTGGAGGAAGAAGTGAATCTTCTCAAGAATCTCTCCCATCCGAATATTGTTGTGAGTGTCACTCGATAGAATGCCCATTTTGTAGTTTTTTTAATTGTAAATTCACTGATTTGTGATACATTTTGTTGGTATTTATCTAGAGATACTTGGGAACCTCTAGGGAGGAAGGCACATTAAACATACTGTTAGAGTTTGTCCCGGGTGGATCCATCTCGTCGTTGCTCGGGAAACTGGGTTCATTCCCTGAGCCTGTATGTAAAGAAGTGAGATTGTCAATGACAAGCACTGGAATGTCGATGCAAGTAAATAATGTGAATTTTTTTTTCCACAGGTCATAAGGAAGTATACGAGACAGCTGTTGCAGGGCCTTGAGTATCTTCATTGCAATAAAATCATTCATAGGGATATAAAGGCATGACTTCACCTTGACTCTTTAGAATGTATTGGTGTGTGTTATGTTTTTGTCATTCTAACTTGAATTATATGCATATCCAGGGCGCAAATATTCTTGTTGATAATAAAGGTCACATAAAACTTGCAGACTTTGGGGCATCCAAGCAAGTTGCTAAGCTGGTATGGGTACACACGTTTTCTTCCCCCCTTTCCCTGTATAGTATCATTCTGTCATCAAGTTGTTTCTGTGCCAAGTAATGTCAATTTTGCAACAATGCTCATGAGTATTCAGATAGTTGGTAGCATTTTTTTTGTGAGGTGTTATCGTAATTGTGAACTGCGAGAATCAATTAAATGAACTAAGAAGGGTGACCTTTATGTTGCATGGAAATAATCATTTTTGAATCCGTCCATGTGTTGCATTAACGTCAGTTTTGTCTAGTCTATGTACTGATTCTTTATGCATGCATGCACACTTTCCTGAAATATTGTTTACTTCTAAAATATGGATTCAGGCAACTATGACTGCTGCTAAGTCTATGAAAGGCACACCTTATTGGATGGCACCAGAAGTAATTGTTCAGAGCGGGCATAGTTTGTAAGTGCTGATTCATTGCTCCCTGTTATATCTAACATCTAAATGCAATCTTTTAAGGTTTGAACATTTAGATTTTAGACCTTTTCTCATAGTTTGCTTTGGCTTAAATGTAAATTTATAAGGTAGTAGAACATTTTAAAGCACTCTGAAATATATATTAGCCAAAAACCAAAGTTGGATTCACATACAATTTAGTACCAAATCACCCCCCCCCCCCCCCCCCCCCCCCCCCCCAAAAAAAAAAAAAAAAAAAAAAAACACGCAATCACACACACCTGCAAACCTTGAATACTACATGCAATTTTCTTCTTTACATATCTCTTAGTGCTTAGGGTTCAAGTTGTTATGTATGCGTTTCCATGGACAAGGGGTTAACCAAGAATTTCAGATACATAATAAACTAACAAAGTGACCCATCCAGTTACATGAGTAGTGGCCAATCAAAGATACTTAGGATTCCAAGTGATGTAACAGACTAATAATGGAAGTTGCTTTTGCCAAAATGAAACAGTTGGGTCTCTGGTATCCTGTCATGACATTAAAGAATCTGGATCTACAAGATCACATGGTTGTGGGTGGAAAAGCGTCACATTCCTTCTTGTTTGTGATTTTGGCTGCTTGACTTGTTAATGTGGGGAAACAATCACGAAGATTGAACCCAAAATGCGGAGGCAGACTAAAGGTGGATACGCTATCAGATACGGAGGATGGCGCAATGTCGGATTTGGTGTCGATACGAACTTGTCGAATTGCCGCAAAAAATACTCTTGGAGAAAAGTTTTATGCATCGTTTTTCGTCCTCATAAGGCTACAAAGGGCTATTTATAGCCTTATATTTGGACAACAAAAGAAAAATATATCATAAAGCAAAAGACTAAAGGCTTAATTGTAACCTAAGCAGTTAAAAACCGTTATATATCGGTTATATAACCGATATATAACGATATCGGTCCGGCACCAATTTTTTTGGGAAAAAAATCGATAAAATATCGGTACCGATATTATCGGCCGATATGACCGATATATCAGTATATATCGGTTTTGAAAAAAAAATCGATATATAACGGTTAGGTTTTGTTAAAACCAAAAGTCGGGGGGAAAGAAGTACAAGTTCACGAGGTATTATAGATTCACTCTCCTCACTTGTTCACGATAATGAATATATGGAGGATGAAGAAGATGAAGATGGACAAACTAGGAAAGAAGGTGGAGAAGATGGTGATGGTGAAAACGAAAAAAATGAAGTTGAAGTTGAGGCTAATGAAGATTATTAGATGTTGAAATTTGAAAGTTGAATTGGGTTTTTTTTTTGTTTTCATATTAGTTGAACCTTTTTGAAGTGATACTTTTTATATTGTAATGTTGGTTTGGGTTTGAACATTTTAGTTTTAATGCTTTAAGAAACTCTTCTTACATATTTTATAATATATAACTATTAAGTGTGTTGTTCATATATAAAAATTGTGTTAAAAATGTAAATTGATATTTACCGTTATAAATCCGATATATCAGTGATATATCAATAACTCTACTGGACCGTTATCATGAAAAAAACCGTTTTTAACTGCATATATTGTAACTAAATACCCTCAACTATCCACTTTTGTAACTTGATACCCTAAAGTTTTATATTGTATCGGTTAGTACCCTGAACTATTGAGGAGTTGCAAGTTGTTACCCTCCATTCATTAACGGTTTAGTTTTTCGTCTAAACAAAGAAATACAATTTTTTAGAGCAAATAAATTAAATTCTAATCTAATACTTAATTGGGAAACTAGTAGATAATCCCATCTGTGGGATTTCGGGAGGACATGTATACCCTTGATGACTCTATAAATAGTTCCCTACTGGGCTAAACCCAACTCCTTCTTTCAGCAGAAGAGGCCCTGAGAGACCTCCTTGATTTTCTCGATTGGAGAGTTCCTTGCATGAGTTCTCGAGTTCTACAAGTGTTGCAAGGTCGACACCTCGTTGGTCGACACCATAGAAAGCTTTTCTAAACCAGGCGAGAGGAGGTGTACGTTATTCCATATTTGGCAGGAGATCGGTCCCAAGCATCTCTGATCTCCTCTATAGGAGTTTAGCAAGAGATCCGTCATCTCTTTCTCCAAACTTATTAACTTGCTAGCAAGTTACCTGTTTTGCTTTCGAGAGCAAAGTCCGAGGACTAAAAGAGGATTTGAACACCCTGTTAGTCTCTTTGGAAAGTTCTCACAAAGGTCTCATGGATTTCAAACAGCCATCGACCGCAAGCATTCTGAAGCACCCGAGAAGAATCTATCGGTTGTTCTCTCACAAGCAAGACAGAAGAAGACTCACGTCTCGTCGGATTAACGAAACAAAGTGCTCTTGTGCTGGCCATACTTCCATCGGCACACTTCTCCAAAACTTTATATCATAAAGAGTTCTTTGTAAGTTTTCTTTAATTCTATAAAGAGTTCTTTGTAAGTTCTTTTCCTTAATTCTTTGTAGTAAGAGAAGATTATTTCATTGTAATTTCTCTACATATTTGTACAAGTTTAATTTTCATGAAAAATGTTATTAAACAACCACCACTCACATCCTACACGATAAACCTAACCCTAGCTCCATTTTTTTTCTCAAACCCAATTCTCTCTTCTTTCTCCTAAACCATCACCTAGAAAACTTCCATCTTCAAACTTTTCACAACAACAACCTCTTATCTTCACCAAGTACGTCCTAACCCCTGTTCCATTCTCTACCGTCTTGACATGTCTACGAATTTCACTGCACGCTGATAAGATCACGACTACCTTCGTGAGTAGATACGAGCTCCCTCTCGTTACTGGTGCTGACCACCTGACCAATCACCATCTCCTTTGTGCACATGCCATGGTGGATTGAGAGACCCCGACCAAGAGGACATAATTGTGCCTGCCTTTGATTAGCAACAACGAGATTTGTCGCCCTATTCCTTGCATCTTTGTTACACTTCACTTCATGCTCGTAGCCTGGGCCTGTAACAACCCGTTAGTGCTCACAACTTTGTCTCCGACCATGTCTTATTTATGGGTTCTCTATGTCGTCTAGACGCATACTAGCCTTTGCATTGCCAAGCCGCATGTGAGTCTCTGTTGTTCTAGACACTACAATGCTCTTAGTACTTACTGCCTCGGCCTGCAACCTGTTCCCTGCTTACTGGCTCCGTGTCGATCACATATTTGCTATGTGCTGGCTGCTCTCATGTGTCGTTGTCGCTCCAGATGATCACCCTTGCTCATCTCCCACGGCTTCCCACTATCACCTAGCCGACCAACACAACCTGCCTTCCAATCTTGGCCAACAATTACCTCTCCTCCATGTAGTGTTACGATCCCAACTTTGATCCATCCGCTACAAGTCGGAGTCACATGCGATTATTATCATGTTATTATCCACCTCAACCCATTTCCTTTATGCCCATCTCCCTGTACCTCCATTTGACTCCACGATCTCATCAATCAGCCGCCATTCCGGCTCTCATGATGTCCTTGACCAATTTCTAGCCGCCATTCTACTCCGGCAAAAACCTACTCGCAACATCCACTACTACTCTTAACACCATCAACCACCGTTCGACTTTAGAAGCTACTCCACTATCCCTAGTTTAACAGTTGCAACTAGCCCTCCTATGCCAACTACTAACCGAGGTTCCTCGACCATCCAAACATCTTGACAACGTTTCACATCCCCTTCTCCCATGATTATCTAAGGCAAGTCGTGTTAACTGGCATAGAACTTGCACAATCATCCTTAGCTGCAAGGTCCATGACTCCTCTGGCCCGTGAGGCCATGACAGACTTATATTGCTTGCGGCAGAACACACCTCCCATGTCATATTAGCCCACAAACTGTGGCATTTAAGCCCACATCTCCACATTCGTAGGTCCCTCAAGGGGTTTCGTCCCCCAAGCCCGTGATGTAGTTGTCTCTCCGAGCACGTTCTCGTGCTCTGCATTGGTTTGCTCTCCAAGCACGTCCCTCATACTTTGTGCTGGGGTTGACTCTCCGAGCACATCCCTCGTACTCCACCTTGAGGGTGTGGCTAAGCTCACGTAGCACAAGAACACTTACTCTTACTTAGCGAACTATCGATGGTAGATCGTGTCAGTTTGATGGTGAGTGTTTTAAGAATACTGTCACTGTGTAATTTTTGTTTTTATGATCTTTAGTTCCATCTTGGATATAGTTGTACGAGGAATAGTTACATATCTGTATTCAAACCACATTAATGAAGTGTTCTAGTAGCCACAATAAAGTCCTACTCGTAGTATCGGTATTAGAATCGGTATCGGACCATTCTATGAGTATCGCGATCGACGGTGTCGGTTTAGAGTATCGGATTTTTTGTTATCGAAAAACATAATTATTAATAAATTATTAACATTCTAGAAAATAAATTTGATACATTTAGGCATAATTGTAAGTATTTACAATGTTGTTTCTTAGTAGTTTTGAAATTGAATGAAATAGTAGCCACCTTGCCGATTGATTTACATGCGATAAATAAGTTTCCTTCTTTTACATGCTTTTACAAGTTTACTATACTTTACATCCTTGCTACTTGGTCTTTTTTCCTTCTATTTTCTTTGCCGAATTGGTCGGAAAAGAGAGCCTCGATGTCGGTATCGGTTAGTATCGGATCAGGACATGCCAAACCGTATTGGTATCAACCGTATCGGATCGGTATTGGCCGATACTGCAAACTAAGGTTCTAACAATCGTTTCTTGAATGGAAAATATTTAAGGACTAATACAGTCGCCAAACCATGCCTTTTTCTGTTCTCTTAGTCTTTTTAGTACTACAAGTGTACTGCAGACTCAGTCCATCATCCATTTGGGCTTTTTGACCTGAAACCCCATGGTCATCCTTTTCTGTGCTGACAGATTTTGTCATCCTTGTGGTATGAGTCTTCAGTTCAAGAAAAGGGTCATTTTCTCACATTCCAAGTAGGTTATATGTTCCATGAGGGTTTTTGTAAAGTTATTTATGGTATTTACTACTATCTTCCGTGTCTGAGGGGAATTAAATTGAAATTTTCTTTGCCAACATGTTGCTCAAATTCTAAACCTTTCCCCTAAATGTGACATGTATTTATTGACTGGACCTGACCTCATAGTGTGAAGCTAAAGCATAAAAGGGTAGTGCCTGGTTACAAGTTTGGAGTCTATGGACTTGATTCCTCTCAAATCTGGTACTAATTGGTGACTACTGGCCCCAACCTAGTCTGCACCGACTTTAAAAAAAAACAACCTTTTTTAAGGTTCAGCTTGTAGACTTTGCAATTAATCCAGCATAATATTAGCTCATTTAGTTTGTTCATAAGATTAGTTTGAAGACCATAACAAAAGCTATTAGCAACTAGTGTGTCTTTACTATGAGTTATGATGGCAATTTCCTTCGGTTGGACTAATGTGTTCAGATCATGTTATTTCTGGAAGAGCGATAAACCAGTCATTTGAGTAGACAACAAATGTTTGTTCAACATGCTAGTAGAATTTATTTATATGTATGATGCCTAGCCGTTGAAAATTTTGCATGCTTAACATGTTAACACTGCTATCCCCAAATTGGCAAATAAACATGATAAGGCACCTCATTATTTTGTTGAGGGGTCTTTTTGGGCAATCTCAAAAAGATGTGGAAGCAATATGTGTGTTAATAACTTAATAAATTAGGTAATGCATGATACAAAGTTGTATTATATGTTAGCTAATTGTATTAATGCCCACATTCACCAAGAAACCAGAAGATCACTGAGGATGAGCACTGTATCAAGATCCTTAACTCCATAGTTGTAAGAGGTCCTATTGGCATGAACCGAGGCTTGGTTCTTGGATCCTGAAAGATGCATGTACATGTCATGAAACATCCTCTCTATAAAATGCCAAAAGGTTGTGCACATCTTGATCTTATCCAGACCCTTCGCTATAGAAAGCCCCATGGCACTGGAAAATACCTTGTTTGTTAAGTCATACTTGTTTTTAGTTCTTTTTAGCTTATAATAAGGATAATTTAACCTAATGGACTTGAAGTTAGAATGTGTACAAGATAAAATTTTATGGTTAAGCCCAATACAGAGTATCATATCTTTTGTGGTTTTTCTTTACATTTAGACGACTTTACAGGGCAAGTTATAAAAAGGAAAGGAAATTCCTTGGGCCAAACTTTTATGTTGTTATTATTATTATTATCTAAGTATTTACTGTTTAAGTTCTTAATTCCTTTTTGTGTTCTACTACTTTTAGTTCTGCTGACATATGGAGTGTTGCTTGTACTGTTATTGAGATGGCAACTGGCAAACCTCCATGGAGCCAGCAATACCAAGAGGTTAGTTACTTTGTCCCATATCCTTTTCTTTCTATATGTTTGGAAAAAAAGTAATCTAGTACTATGTTCATACCATGACTTATACCAATATCTTCAGGTTGCTGCTTTATTTCATGTTGGAACAACAAAATCACATCCACCTATTCCGGAACATCTATCTTCAGAAGCAAAGGATTTCCTGTTGAAGTGCTTACATGAGTAAGCTATTAATTCATAAATATATATATATATATATAATCATGTACTCATCATTCTGAACTATGCACATAGTACTGTTAATCATGTACTCATCACTTTTGTTCTCTGCAAACTAATGTACACAGTTAAGTTGTTCTGTCAGATAATACACATTCTTGAGAGCATTTTTATACTCTCACTAAGCAAGCGTACACCTGAGTTTACTAACTGACTAATATCCCAATTTCAATTTCTTTCGAATAAAAATATCTTCGGTTTCTTATCGTTTCCTTGAATGACCATGCTGTTGGTACAAATTTATGACATCCCGCTCTTGACATCTATGCTTTCATGAGTAATTTGTCCACCTAAGTTGGTCTTGTTGACAATAATTATATTTTTTTCTCTCATGGTGACCAACTAATAAATTTAGGCCAAAATAGTAACTCTGTCTTGATGACGATGACATTTTCATACCGAAATATATAAAGCAGCCCATTCTTCATGTGTAATTTGGCCATAAAGTTTCACTTTGATGACAAATCTTATAGATTTTCAGTCTTGCTCACCAACTAATAAACTTACCTTAAAGTAGCAACTTGGTCTTGATGACCAGATAATAAATATGGTTACCTTTAGTTCATACTTTCTTATACATAAGTGAAAACCTTTATATTTTTGTCTTACATTCAGTATATTTTCTTTATATTTCTGGACTTTGGATAATTAATACTCCACTCTTTGCAGGGAGCCGAATTTGAGGCCTACAGCATCTGATTTGTTGCAGGTAGTAAATCACATTCTTTGTCATGTTTTAATATATTATTCCAACTCTTTCCACTTTGCCAGTCGTTAACTCCAATGTTTCCATGCAGCATCCATTCATAGCAGAAGAATATCAGGATTCACATCCTTTAAATCGCTCATCAGCAGCGGTTAGTTGACAGGTTTTTCATGTTCTTTTGTATTGGTTCATATCTCCACTTTTCTTTATCTGATATTATTTGCGAAACAGGAATCCTCTCCAAGCATGTGTCTGACTCCAAAAGCTCAAATGATAAACAAGTAAGAAATAATGTCACTTACAGCACTCCTGAAATTATTTTCAGCTACCAGTTGCCTAAAAAATACCTCTTGATGCAGTCTTGGTCCAATTAATAAACCTCTAACTTCTAGTGGAGGCTTGAGAAATGCTGATTATGTTAATGGGAGTTGTTCGACTATCTCACATGAGAAACATTTAGGAGGCAGGCCTTTGTGGGGGAGTAGTGATAGTGTTGACATGTGCCGATTTGCTGATGAAGATGACTTCCCAGTAATTGGATCTGTAAGGACCAAATATCTGTACTCCACTTCATGCCCTTAATTCATGCCCTTCAGTTAAAAAATTATATCTAGGTCTATAGGATACAAAATATTTATATAATTGGTTGATATTTGTTTTGTCATTGATTACAGAGCTTTAATCCAATGTCTGAGCCCTTTGATGACTGGCCATGCAAGTTTGACGTGATTCCAGAACAAAGAATGGACCTAGAGGACTCTGGTGAACCAATTAGGGATGCATCAGACAGTGCTGGAAAAGGTGAAAATGACTTCTCATTCCCTTGTGACGTTATGCGTGAGGATGATAATGAAGATACAGAGATAAAAATTACAGCCTTTCTGGAAGAAAAGGTTTGTGGATGCCTGTGGCTTACTATTGTTTGACATGTTTCATGAAATCACTCTACCCTCTACTGAATAAGAATGTAATGGACAACCATCTTTTTGTGTGCCATTTAGGCTCTTGATCTGAAGAAACTAATGACTCCACTATATGAGGAGTTCCTCAATACGTCGAATCCCCTCTCCATTTCTTCAGGTGTTGGGAACATGGGCAAGGAAAAGATTACAAGCAGTGCAAAATTGCCTCCCATAATCAAGAGATCTCCTAGCAAGGTGGCGAGTGGGGCATCAACACCTTCTCATGCGGATACTATGAACCATAACTTGAGCCCTGGTAACTGCAGCAGACGAGTCTCAATTGTTGAACTTGAGAGCAGTCGGATAGTGAGCGAAATACCATCTCCTAGTTTGAACAAACTAGGAGAGCTTCTTCAAGATGCCCAACAAAAGCCAAACAACAGCCCAAGGTTTCTTAAACATATTTCCATGATTTTGAATGATTTTGGTACTTTCGGCATTTATTAAACGGCGGATCTTTGTGTCATTTATTTTCTGATGATGATTTTTTTTTGTTGCAATATTATGTCTATGCGTTTCTTTGTTCTTTCTGATTAACACATTCATATGATGTTTAGTGCTAGCGACGCAAGTTTTTCTGAGAGGCATAGGAAGTGGAAAGAAGAGCTTGTTCAAGAGCTTGCAAGAGAAAGAGGTATTAATCTGTCCTCTTGTAACCTTCTTCTGTCTGATTATGACAACTAACTCAATCTATGCTCGTGCTTGCAGAGATGATGCGGCAGGCAGGTGTTGTTGGAGGGAAAGCTTCTTCATCTCCGAAGGACAGCAGGGGACTGAGCAGAAAGAGAGATCGTCTGAGGTTAACCTAGCAAAGAAAATGATCACTGAGATATTTTCTCGCTTATATGGACGTATTCACTGATGAACTACGACATAGTTGCATCTTTAATGAGGCATTGAGTCTTCACAGTTCATAGATTGAAAAGTTTACTCTATGCATTATTGTAGTTCTTGGACTGATACGAAGAGGAGGCTTCTTGGTATAGCTTGTTTAAGATACCTACCTATTGTACTTCGATGCATGATGTGGAGGAGGCGTCTGAAGCTCTGACGCAGAGTACAAATGTTGGGCATGTCAAGAGTCTGCTGTTGCGTTTGACTTCAGTACTGGCTATCACAAGGGCTGCCTTTCGAGCCAACTAGATGATGTCTTCTGGAAACGAGACTTGTATGACCATGTTCTTCAGAGAGTTTGGTACAACACACAGATCTCATTGATAATAAGTAGAGGCCTGGCTTTTTTGCAAGTTTCTAAGCCAAAATGTAATTAGGTTCTGTATTGTTTTCTACTGTCAGTGTTTTGTAATATTCTGCCTTCTTGATTTTGTATCTCTGTCGTATTGATATATAAAGAAAAATAATCAATGCCACTCCTATTGTAGAAAAACTACATCCTGTTCTATTATGTCGATGTAGATATGTTGATTAAATTGCTTTTGTACTTTTTTTGGTTTCTTGGAATATAGATATCTGAAGATTAACTTGGCTGACAGGGTTCTGACCAACTAACACAATTCTATTAGAGTTTGGGCTTGGATTTTGGACTTGATTCCCAGAGATGGGTCGGGTTCAAACTGGGATCTGTCAATCTTTGACCTGATATTTTTTGTGTGATTCATTATTCGGTTTTGGACGGAGAACTGAATAAAGTTTGGTTCTGTTTTGAAAATACTAATTTTTTTTTTTTCAGTTTTGGGTATCATGTTTCAAATTAGGGTTACGCAATTATGTAAATATTCTTAATTTTATACATAATTTATGATAAAAAATGTGTATGTTTTGAAAACAATAATATATATATATATATATATATATATATATATATATATATATATATATATATATATATTGTGTGTGTGTGTGTGTGTGTGTGTGTGTGTGTGTGTGTGTGTTAAAGTCCCAACTTTGGTAATTTAATAATTAGTCATAATTTAGGTCAAACTTTGAAATACAATTAACGTATGTATACACATTATAATTTTAATATAATTTAATCATAATTTCAACTTTGAGTTACACCTATTAAATAATAAAAATAGTTCAACCGAATAAACTGATTCGATTATCGGTTTCTGTTACGGCTAATTTCGATTCTATTTTAGTTTTAAATTTTTAGAGATTCGGTTTATTATGTTTTGACTTTTTCGGTTTGTTTGTAGTCAAATAAACCGAACGCACAACCCTGCTGATCCAAAACACCATAATTTTCTAGGTTCTATACCCTTGTAAGTTAATATCATCTCCTCCTTACTAACATGATAACAAACATAAACAGGCACAAGAAACAGTTTGGAAGTATAAATGCATGTGATATTTTGGAAGTATAAATGCATGTGAATATGTGATAAGATACTAACAGCTTAAAAGAAATGTGGAGCAGAATCTGTTTCTTCTTCCTTTACAGATGGGGAACTTCAATCACTTGAAAGAATCTTTAGTTAAGAAAGCAAACGTCCTCTTCTTCTTTTTTCCCCCTTTTCTTAACATGGAAAAATTGGCACATGAAGGATGTAATTTTGTGGACATAATTTCACGCCTACCACCTACCTCAAAGTTTTTTTTTTTTTTTTTTTGTTGTTGGTATATTTATCCTAAGTTTGATATAGTGTTGCATTCCCTTTTGGTACATGAAATTCCAATAATACAAGCTACTTATACGGAAACATTGAAACTTTAGATACAACGACTTCACTTGCATCCAACTTAAAATTAGATTTCCAGCACCATTTATAACAACAAATTGATGCATGTCAAATCTATTTATAGGAAAACAAACATTGTTTTGCACTTAAATACTCCGAACCTAGGAAATGCGGATACTTGTATCCAAACGTATCAGATATGTCATACGCGTTCGGTACGTTCAAATATCTCCATGATACATGTTTTTGCTTATTCTGAAAATTGATTAATTTTTAGATACTTATTCGAAACGTGTAGGATACATATCTTTGAATAAGAAAAGGATAAAAACCAGGCCGGATACTAGTTACACAATTCAAACATGTTAAACTAACTTAAACCAAAATACAAAAATTGTAGAAAAATTTGGTACACACACCTATTTTACGTGCTGCAAAATTATATGTGTGTTCTATTCCACGCCAAACAAGGCTGCACCTCTCTATCGTTGCAGCTTCCGCAACCCCATCTCCTCCACTGCTACTTTCTTTGCATCCCTCCTACCTCTCCCCCCTGCCATGCGACAACTAGGGGTGAGCATTCGGTTTTTTCAATTTCAATTGAATTGAAATAGTTAAAATCGAATAAATCAAAATTCTAAAAATTCAAAACCAAAACCGAAACTAAAACCAAATCAATAATCAATTCGGTAATTATACTATTTTATTGTTTAATGGGCCGGACCCTAATTTGGTATCACGGTTACATTATATTAAAAATTTATAATTTTTATACATATGTTTGTGGTATCTCAA
Source organism: Iris pallida (assembly GCA_029216955.1). Taxonomy (NCBI): domain Eukaryota; kingdom Viridiplantae; phylum Streptophyta; class Magnoliopsida; order Asparagales; family Iridaceae; genus Iris; species Iris pallida. The sequence continues at coordinate 13,445,918 of JANAVB010032619.1, forward strand.
ACTTGGGCCGAAAGTTGGACTAGTTGTTAAATTATCAAAATTGAACTTTAAAACACACGTATAGTTATTGTTTTCAAAATATACACCAAAATATACACATCTTTAATCATAAAATATGCCAAAAAATTGAGGGTATTTAATGATTGCATAAATCTTGTTTGATTTTTTGTTTTTTTTTTTGACGGAAATCGAAACCTAAAATCGAGAATGAAGAACAAATTTGAATATTTTCAAAATCGAAAACGAATCAATTTTTTTTTCAAATAGAAAACTGGGTTGTTCAAAATTATTTTTGAGTATAATTGTCTTTTAGTAATGGAATATTTTAGCAAATGTCCTCATTCAAAATATAGAAACTAGCATATACCTCCACTATTAAAAAAAACATAGAAAATACTCACATTCCAAAATTTGGGTTAAAATAGTGGGAGTATATCTTAAATTTGTAATTGTTCCAAGAAACTAGTTTTTTTAAGAAGTGAAGGTATATGCTAGTTTCTATATTTTAGACGAAGATATTTCTAAATTTTCTTTTTAAAAAATCTTGCAACTTTACCTTTCTTTGTGCCCCAATCTCTAAAGCAACCCTGGGGATATGGATCTCCTCAAGTACATTTGTAAGTTTTTTTTAAAAAGTTGATTACACTAAACTTATCACAATATTCTTTTTACTAGACAAGATTCATCTATCTATAATATCCTACATTGAAACCATTTTCAAGAAACTTAACACACTAAATAAGAGCAAAAAAAATCTAATATATCAGATTCCATTTGGGCCCATCGTATTGTTTAGGGATATGGAGTTATGGACCCACCCATTGGTAGATAATACCAAAACACTCTCAAGGCCAATGCTGCCTTTAAACACACCCATTCCATTCTTTGCAATCATCCACCCCCACCAACTTCAAATCAATAAACCAGCCTCTCTTCTTGCATAGAAGTCCCCAACTCTTTTTCTTTACTTTCACATTAAGTACTTTCCAAAAAAATATTATCTGCTTAAAAGTCCCTAAAATCATAAGATATGCACCACTTATTTGGCTTTCTATATATATAGATAGGTGGGTAATAGAAAAGTAGGTTACGCGATATCTCTATCTTATTTGGTCCATCTTCATTTGTGTAAGAGTAAAGGTGTTTTCTCAAAGTTGGGAAGTCGAATTCTTTTCTGTACAACGACATATCCAAAACAATAGTGTAATTGAACTAAAAAAATGCCAAGATAGATAAGTAACAATACATTAAAAAATGGGCTAATTAGTGTTTAGACCCTGGGTTTTATACCAACTTAGAGTTTAAGTCCTAACATGTCCAATTGAAGAATTTGGATCCTGAATATTTCTTTTTTCCCATTATACCCTTCCTCCCAATGCATGAGAATATGTTTTTAAATATAAAATGGAGGGTATAATGGAAAAGATTGAAAAAAATAAATAAAATTCAGAGCCTAAACTTTCTAATTGGACATGTTATGGCCTAAAGTCTAAGCTGATATAAAATCCAGGGTCTAAACTCTAATTAGCCCTTAAAAAATATTGTCACGCCCCAGAACCAGAATACTGGAGAGCGGGGGCAGACATAGCCAGCTACGTATATTGAAATAGAATACATCTCAACTATACGGTCACGGCTGTCTAGATATGAGGGTTTACTACAAGCCAGCAGTCTCTTAAGGTCAAGCCTATTGTCTCAATCTCAAGCAATTAACAGAGTTACAAGATATTAGAGCATCAAATATATATATATAAGACGTCCCAAATATTACATATTGGATGATCATGAAGCTAGTCGTACAAAATGATGGGACTAGCAAGAGTTCAGTCATACATGATCAACCCTAGGATTTGTTAATCATGCTTACAGCCCGTAGGCAGACAGTAAGTAAATGTGCATCGAGCTAATAGGTGCTCGTCGGCTAAACGCCTCAAAAGAATAAATTTACATATAAGTGGGTGAAACAAAAAGGAAAACCCACTCTTGGCCCGGGTTCCGTCTAGTTGTCACCATTGGGCTGGAAGCTTGGTAGATCCTCGGGAGCTGCTCCGAAATCTGGCCACACAAAACCAGCTGGGTCAAACCCCAGAAAGAGCAAGTGCCACAAGGAGGCCACAAATAAGAACAAAAGCCAGCATATCAGAACATAAAGAATAAAAGAAAGTACAAGTAGTAAAGTACACAGGGAAATAAACGACTAGGGACGTGGAACCATTCCGGGAGCCAGGTTACAATCCTTAAACCAGACAAGGACCGGGGTTGTAACCCTTTGCCTGAATAGCTCACTGTCTCTACCCATTTATCGTTAGAGATGAGTAAAACAATCATGACCAAGAGTTCCAGGTACAGGGGCTAGACAAGACTTAGACAGAGCTGGACACCATTCATTCACAATCGGCCAAGCAAGTACTACGGCTTACTACTTTAACTAACTAGGGTTATCACAAGCCTAATTACTAACAAGATGCAAGTGAGAATTTCCAGTCCCAAGCCCTGCAGACCATCCAGTTATCCTTCCGCGGGTTGAGAGTTATAGGTGGGTACATTGCCCGGGAGACAAATGTACCCTTAGGTGACTTAGAGGGTGCAACACATAACAGTGTGCTGGAAATGTGCTCTACTCGTCGGCAAGCTACAAGTCCATTAAAGTGCCCAGATAACGAGATTGCCTGTGACTGAGAATTCTCCATGTTCTAGTTTGATCTAATCATTAGCCTAATCCAATTTAGCGCGAGTCCCTGGCCGTGGTACCCAGGAAGTCACGTCCTAGATATGATGCAAGACAAGACAAGTGGATTGTACAAGCAAGCAAGCAGGAACACCCACGGTGTCAAGTTGATTATACGAGTCAAGTTACAAGTTACAAGTCAAGTCAAGTCAGGAGTGCGCCGCCACGGGCCACTATCAAGTTATCAAGATAATTCATGTCAGGGTACTGTCAGGAGTGTGCCACTACGGGTCACTGTCATGTCAGATTGGTCATGTCAGGAGTGCACCACTACGGGTCACTGTCATGTCATGCTAGTTCCTTGCCATATCGTGCCATGTACAATAGTCAATCCAAACGTATTAAGTAAAATCAAGTTCATGACAAAAGGCATAAGGATATAAAATGGGCGCAAAATATCTAATAAAATATCAAAATACAGGGCTATAGAAGAGCCAAGCATTAAGGAAAAATAAAACCAAATCTCCATAATTGGACATATTGCGCAAGGGGTCATGGGGTTGGATTGCGCAAGAGTCAGGTGCGCAGGGGCCAATTGCGCAGGGTGAGCTGCGCAGGGTACCAACTGCGCCAGAGATGGATGGCGCAGCAGATGGATTGCGCGGGATCAGGTTGCGCAGGAATGGATGGCGCAGGGTCAGATTGCGCATGAGTGGAGTGCGCAGGGATAGATTGCGCAAGGGTGGATTGCGCAGACGTCGGCTTGCGTATGGCTGGCTTGCGCATGGATGGCTTGCGCCAGCGCAATCCAGCGCAGCGCAAAGCACTGGCTGAGGTCATGCGCAATCGGCCCTGCGCTAAAGAGCACAGGCCGGGGGGGGGGGGGGCGCAACCGGCCATGCGCTAAAGAGCGCAAGGCAGAGGGATGTTCTTCCTGGCCGAGAGCAGGTCCAAGAACACCAAGAACTTCAATTCTTCATAACTTTGCCAAATCAAAACCAAATCTAGATTTTCAAAGTTCTAACTTGAGTAAAATCGAATTCTCTTCCACATGGAAGCATCAAAACAAGCAAAAATCAAAATTTAATAGATCAAAACCAAGGATTTTCGAAAATGGTTAAAACCTAGATCTAGAAGAATAAAAGCTCCAAATCACAAAATGTCAAGTTCTAAAGTTGTTCTCCATGGCCTAATCTAGTTAATGGACAAATAAAAAGTGGTGCTTATTTGATGGCAAGGTGCACTTGCCTATGGGTTGGGGAGTTGTGTGGAAGAAGGAAGAAGAAGAAGTAGAAAGAAATTAATGGAGTTATGGAGGAGAGAGAAAAAGTTGGTGGGTTTTAATAAGGGTAGTTGTGATGGAATGGAGGTGGAGAATAGGCTAAGGTGTTCCACTCATGATGAACCAAACCAAACCAACTCCACAAAATAAAACCAAGCCATGGTCCAAAACCCATTTACGAGAACCCGAATCCACAAGTCGAGAAAATAAAATACGTGCCAAAAATCAAATTACGAGTACAAATACGAAATACAGGAAATAGGGGTGACAAATATACTAAAAAATAATTGTATTAGTAGGAAGTTAGAGGTGACGCACAAGGTTAGAGAAGATTATTTTAGATGGTTTGGACACGTACAACACAAACCAGTAGAAGCTCCTATAAGGAGCAATGATATAGTAGTAGTAGAGCTGTTAGAAGTGTTGGAGTTTTTTCTTGACATGTAGAGAGTTTGCACTCAACACATGCCTAGTATTTAGTCCCACATTGGAAAAACACCATGAGTTGTATCTTAATATATACTTGGTATGTTGTTGAGATGTACACATTGGGTGGTGACCCTAAGGAGGGAACCATGTAGGTGATTTTACTAGAAGGTAAGGATAAGACTCCATGGTAAAGCATTAATGCTTTTTGCTCTTGAAATTTATTCCATTGGAGCTGCGACTCGGACTCGGACTCGGACTCTGGCTCATGGGCTCATGGGCTCATGTGGCGTTTTGTTAGCGTACTTTACACTTAGCACGTTAGCATCGTCGCTAGGTGCGCGGCCTGATCGCGTGGCCAGATGGTGTGCTGTGCACGTGTTGCGCAAGTGTGCGCTATTGTCGCAGGTGCGCAGTTGGCGCGCGCTGTGCGTCAGTTGGCTCAAATCGTGTCTATGCACGATTTGAGCGGTTACAGAACGTTCGGAGCAGTTTTTTTCCACGTCCCAAATATTTTGCTAACTGGGCGGTTACAGTGCGGGCCTATTTAAGCTTCTCTCCTCTCTCTCACAGAGTTAAGTGCTATTCAGAAAAATTCCTTAAGAATTTCCATAGAGTTCAAGACAGGAGAAAATCTGTGCGACAACGCCATTTAGCGCCAGAGTTCGCACCATCCGAGGAGTCAGAAGAGCGGAGTGTTCCGAAGTTCTCCGTCGAACTTACTGGTTCCTGGAAGCTGTTCGTATGAGGCGAATCAAGCTTTGAGCGCCGGTGATCATTCACCCCAGCAGGCCATTTCACTAATTCTGTTCATTCACTTTTATCTCGTTCTAAATGAGAACGTTTCTGATCTAATCAGAAAACGTTAGTAGACTTTTTCGTTGCTGGTGCTACTAATTCTCCTGTACCTTTTTTGAAGTGACACATTAGTGTTCGATTCTCAGAATCCTCCGGGATCTCTGTCGTGCACCTTCTTCGAAGTGTTACATAATTTCAATTTTCCATCAAAAAATTACGTCCCGGGACTAACAATCTCAAAGCTTGATTCCACAAGATGGAAAACTTTCGTGCTACACTCATCAATCCTAACTTTAAGAAGTTAGAACAATTTGATGGAGAGCACTATCAAGTCTGGAAGAGGAAGGTTAGCCTAAGTCTTCAACTCTCTGAAGTTGACCACGTGCTAACTGAGGAAGAACCGACTGTTCCAGAAACTGGATCTGCAGCCGCAATTACTACTGCTACTAAAAGTTAGACCAAATAAAGAAGAGAGAATAGCCTCTGTAGGCTTCTCATTCTAAATGCTATGGAGGACTCCCTGGCAGAATCATATTCTAAGAAAACTATTGCCAGAGAGATATGAGAGTCTCTAGAAAAACTGTACGAAGATGACAAGAACAGGAGCAAGATATTTATTGTAGAAAAATATCATAAATGGCTCTTTGAAGACGAGAAGACTATGCTGCCGCAGGTGAAGGAGTGCCTGAAGCTGTGGCAGAAGTTGGAAGATGAGGCGACGCCCCTCATCGACAAGTTTGTTGTTGGAGAGATGGTCTCAAAGCTCCCCGCTGGTTGGAGCAAGTTCTATGCAAACATGCATAGGAAGAAATTGGAGATCAGTCTCGAAAATCTCCTACAAGAAATCTATGTTGAGGACCAGATGAGGGCTCAACTGAAGGTGGACGCTCTGTCCAAACAAATGGCTAACACCAATTTGGTTCACACCAAGGAATCTTAGGGAAAGCAGGCGGCTTCCCACAGTAAGAAGAAGGGCCCCAACAATCTGAAAGTGAAGGGGACTTCCTTCAAACAACAGAAGCCAAACTCCCATTTGGCTTGCTTCAAGTGTGGCAAGAAAGGTCACTTCAAGTGTAAATACAAATCTAAGCCCGAGCAATCAGAGCAAGGTGAGTCTAGTAAGGTTTCTATGATCACTGACGTAATTGTAATGATTGCTCAGGTCACTACGGTGGGGGCTGACTCTGACTGGTGGGTAGACACTGGTACTATCTGTCATGTCTGCTCAAACAAGGAATAATTTACCACATACACACCAACTTCTGAAGTTGTTATGGTAGCGAACCAGGCACAAGCTGAAGTGCAAGGGATCGGGACGGTGGTGTTGAAGCTGACTTCAGGGAAGTCTCAGACGCTTCAAGGTGTGAAGCATGTACCTGCTATCGCAAAGAACTTGATCTCGGTAGGTCTACTCTGTAACGCAGGCCTAAGAATGGACATCAATGCTGGCCAGATAGTGATGTCTATAAAGGGAACATACTTTGGAAAAGCTTTTTATACCGAAGAAATGTTTAAAATTTAGCTTGTAAATCAGTCCAATGTTATTAATGCAATCGCTCATTCTGCTTATACTCTTGAGTTGTGGCATAATAGACTAGGACATGTTCATTGTAAAAAGAATAAACAGAATGTCTAGTCTAGGACTTATCTCCAAATGTGGGGGTAAGGTAGAGAAATGTGAAGTTTATGCTTAGACAAAGATCACAAGAAAACCCTTTCCTCGGGTTAATCGAAGCACAGATCTTCTGGAGTTGGTACAATCCGATATCTGTGACTTCAAACAGTTCTCTACAAAGACCGAGATGAAGTATTTCATAACCTTCATTGACGACTTTTCAAAGTACGCATTCGTTTACTTGCTGAAGGCTAAAGACGAAGCGTTCGAGAGTTCAAAGAGTTCAGGGCTGAGGCTAAACGGCAAACTGGACAACAACTCAAGAGAATAAGAAGTGATCGAGGAGGAGAGTACCGGTCTCATGAATTCATATCGTTCTGCAAAGAATATGGAATTGTCAACGAGACTAGTGCTCCGTATTCTCCTCAATCTAACGGAGTAGCAGAAAGGAAGAACAGAACGTTGACAGAAATGATAAACTCAATGATGTTGACTGCGGGTCTTCTAAAATACTACTGGGGAGAAGCTGCATTGACGGCCATTTTATTCTGAATAGAGTGCCGCATGCAACTTCAGACATTACTCCTTATGAACTTTGGTTCAAAGTCAGACCTAACTTGAATGTCATTCGATTTAGGGAGTGTATGGCATATGTGAAGCTCCCAGATCTGAAGATTTAGAAGCTCGGGACAAGGACTACGAAGACGATCTTTTTAGGTTCTGCCGAGAAGATTGATGCTCGAAGATTTTTTGATATTGAATCAAATCATATCATTGAATCTCGCGACACAGAATATTTTGAAGATAAGTTTGCAAGGCACAAGAACATTGTTCTTACGGATATTTTGTAGAACAATGAGGGTGCACAGGAAACTGAAGTTTTCAATGAGAACGTAGTCTAAGAAGAAGTTATTATCGAAACAACTGTTGAACCAGAGCTCGTTGAGCCGTCAACTGAGTGAGGAGGCCGAAGGACTTCGAAAATGACTTTGTCACCTATCATGTGGAAGCATATCCCCTTACCAATGATGAGGTGATGTGTGAAACCCGTAATTTTTAATTAATTAATTTAGTGTTATTTTCTTATTAGATTAAAATTATTATTTCTGGAATTTTAGTGTTTGGTCAAACCCGTAAAATTTTGGTTAATTAATTTAATAATTTTTAGCTTAATTATTATTATTTTAGAAAAACCATATTTTTAGAAAAATAATTATTCCTAGTATTTTTAGTGTCTGGTTTGACCTGTCCCGAACCTATCTCGAACCCAAATTCGGTTTTTCCTAAATAAATCATTAAGTCCATCAATAAATTATTATTCTATTTTTATTAAAAGGAAAGATATCTATTTCCTTTCCTTTAAATATAAAACTTTCATTTAAACTCTCATTAACTCATTTTCTCTCTAATCCAGAGAATGCAAACTTTTTCTTTCCTTCCCAAACGTTGCTCGGCCGAACCCCTTTCTTTCCGAAACTTCCCGAGCGGCGACCTCTCCTCTTCCGAACTGTCGAGACACCTTTCCCCTCCCGTAACCCCAGGTTCTCACCTCTATATAATCCCATCTTCTTCTCCAATCTCCAATAACTCCTCAAAAACCCATTTTTCTAATTTCACAAGCCCTAGCCGACCTAGCCACGCCCTTCCGGCGACTCTCCGGCCGACCACCCCTGACTCCGGTGCCGATCCCGACCCAGCGCCCTCCACCCGCTTCCAGGCCCCACAGCACCCCGGTCAGCGCCCCTCTCGACCGACCGAGCGGCTCCCGCCGCCAACCCCGATCCCGCGCGGCCGTCCCTGTCACGCCCCCGAACCAGAATACTGGAGAGCGGGGGCAGACATAGCCAGCTACGTATATGAAATGGATTTCATCTCGCTATACGGTCACGGCTGTCTAGATACATGAGGGTTTACTACAAGCCAACAGTCTCCTAAGGTCATGAACAAGCCTAATGTCTCAATCACAAGCACATAAGTAAATGTTACAAGATGTATGATCATTAAATATACAATAATAAGGCGTCTCAAATATTACATATTCAGCTGATCATGAAGCTAGTCGTTACAAAATGTTAGGACTAGCAAGAGTTTAGTCATACATGATCAACCCTAGGATTTGTTAATCATGTTACAGCCCGTAGGCAGACAGTAAGTAAAGTGCAATCGAGCTAAACAGGTGCTCGTCGGCTAAACGCCTCAAAAAAATATTTTTACAATAAAGTGGAGATCAAAAATAAATCCACTCGTTGTCAGGGTTCCGTCTAGTGGCCACCATCTGGCTGGAAGGTCGGTAGATCCTCTGAAGCTGCTCCGAAATCTGGCCACACAAAACTAGCTGGGTCAGACCCCAGAAAGAGCAAGTGCCACAAAGGAAGCTTCACTTAGGAACTAAAATCAGCCATCAGCACAAGAGTATAAATAAGGTAAAAACTGGAAATAAAAAAAATACATCAAGATGATATACGACGAGATAACCATGGAGCTATTCAGATAACCAGGTTACAACCCATAAACCAAACAAGGACCGGGGTTGTAACCCTTCGTCTGAACAGAACTTGGAATTCTCACCATTTATCGGTAAAATAAATACAAGCATTCTGGTCATGCAGTAATCAGGATCAGGGCAAGACTAGGCTGGTTAGACTCCATCCAATCATTTCACGGCCAAACAAAAATTACGGCTTGATACTTTAACTAACTAGGGTTGTCACAAGCCTAATTACTAACAAGATGCAGTGAGATTATTCCACAGCCACAAGCCCTGCAGACCATCCAGGTTACCCGGGTTAAAAGATTAGGGTTAAATTCAGGTGGGTACATCGTCCAGGAAACGTATGTACCCTTAGGTAGCTTGAAGGGTGCAACACATGACAGTATGCTGGAAATGTGCCCTACTCGACGGCAGGCTACAGATCCCAAGGCGTGCCCAGGTAACGGGATTGCCTGTACTGGGAGATCTCTTTATGACTAATGTATTAATCTAGTTATTTAGCCTTAGTCCATTTTAGTAGGTACTCCTGACCGTGGTACTCAGGAGTCCCCTCTTAGACATGATGCAAGACAGGACTGGATTATTTGTACAAGCACAATCGCCCACGGTGTCCAGATTAATTATACAGGTCATGTCATGTCAGGTAGCCGTCGCAGCAGCTTATCAAGATATATCATGTCAGGTTTAACATGTCCAGTTTACCGGTCAGAAGTGCGCCGCGACGGGCCACTATCAGGTCTTGTTAGGTTAGTCATGCCAGGAGTGCACCACTACGGGTCACTGTTATGTCAGGCTCAATTATCATGACCAACCATATCAAGTAAATTCGTGATTATCAAGTTCATGACAAAAGGCGTAAGGATATAAAATGGACGTAAAAATATCTAATAAAATATCAATACACAGGGCTATAGGAGAGCCATACGGCTAAGGCATATGCGGCCATGAATGATCTCATACGGCTGGAAGAGAATAGCCCATGCGGCTGAATAGGGTCAGGCGCATGCGGCTAAAAGGGAAAGGCTTATACGGTCAAAGGGGTATCAGTCATATGCGGCTCGGAGATCCACTCAGTCATGCGGCTGAGAAAGGCAAGACATATGCGGTCAGGAGGATAGGGAACTCATGCGGCTGGCGGGGGATGGGTCCATGCGGCTGGCTGACCAATCAAGTATATGCGGCCAGGGAGGAGCAACCCATGCGGCTGCGGGGAGCAATGACTATGCGGTCAAGGGAAGCAAACCCATGCGGCTGGGAGACTGCGGTCTATGCGGCTCGCGAGCGTTGAGTTCATGCGGCTCAGGGTTGCTGAAATTCTATGCGGCCAGGAAGGACTGGGCCTCAATCATGCGGCTGAGAAGGAATACTTGCCGCATGAACTTGTCATGCGGTCAAGTCAGGGCAATAGTCGCATGCGGTTGGAATTGACTTGCCGTATGAATGTTCATGCGGTCGAGTGCTACCATGCGGCTCGGGACTATGCTTCTTCTCCAAATTTCCAAGAAGAAGTACACCATAGGCCATGGCTTCCAAGCTGCATAACTCTATCATCCGGAGCCCAAATCCGAACTTTCATAGGTCAAAATGGGGTAGAACGAAATTCTCTACAACATGGAACCATCAAAACTCAGAAATAACAAGATTAAGTAGATCAAAACCCAAAAAATTTAAAAATAATATAAATATAAATATACAAGAATCTAGCCATGGAAAGTGAAAATGCCAAGTTTTAAAGTAAGTTAGAATGCTGTAAGGAAGAGAATGAAGCAATAAAATTTGAGTTCCTCCATGAAGCAAGTTGCACTTGCCTAGACCTCTCTCTCCCTCTCTCTGGTAGGTGAAGAATTAATGGAGGGAAGAAGGAGAGTAATGAAAAGAGAGAAGGAAGTGGGGTTAATAAATGGTAGTGGTGGTGGTAGGTAGGGGTTCACTCCTTTGGTTCATAATGAACCAATAGCAATCCTAAACCGAACCAAGCCAACCCGAACCAAGAATAACCAAGCCAAATCAAACCAAGGAGATATGCAAATACAAGATAAAATACGTATATGTATTCCAAATACGTAATACGAACAACAGGCATTACAGCCCCGAACTCGCCGGCGTCTGTGCGCGCTGCCCCGTGCGTACCTCCCTGTGTGCGTTGCTATCCCCATACCCCGGTTTGCTGTCCAGATCCGTACTTTTCGTGGCACTTTCCGCTGTCCGTGTGTTTTGGATTTTTTCGAGATTCGCGGGTTTTCCGTTTTCTCTTATTTTCATCTGAGAGCTCTAGCCGAGCACCCGAGGTATATTTTCGTATCTTCGTGTCCCTCTCTTAGTGTCGATGATGACGCGGTCTAAATCCCGCTATGGGATTCGATTGTTGGTGTTGGTTCTGTTTTTGAATCAGAATTGGTTCGTTGGGTTTCCGATTAAATTTTGAAAATTACGCTGTGTTTTTGGGTTTCATATTCTGGTTCCTATTCGGAGTTGGATCTGATTTTCCGAATTTGATTTGGAATTGTCAGGTTTGTTTTCGATTTCGAGTTCGATAGTTTTCGAATTTTCTGATTGAGTTCTGTTAGGAACTCATATACTGGTGGCTTTAACTATGTGTATTTCTTTATGGTATATATATATATATATAAATAATATATATATATATATATATATATATATATATATATATATATATATATATATATATATATATATATATATATATACGTTTATGGTTTTGAGATGGATTTTAGTTAGTTTTCCAATTATATATTTTGTTGTTGGCATTATTCCTGGTTTGGGATATGTTGGTTGTATTTTCCCATTATTGGGTTGTCCCGATTACAAAGAAGATGCTGCCTGATTTTTCTAAAATAAATTGAAAATCTTTCGGTTTATTCTTGAGTTCAACTATAGTCATTTAACAGTTTGGCTTTTGGATAATATTTTGGGTACTAGCGTAATGCAAACGAAACCGAAACTTTCGGACGTTGAGGCATTAGCTAGTATGCAACATGACATTTTAGACCAAGTCTGAGACGCATTTTATAATTATCTTTAATTTATTATTATTTTTAGAATGGGTTACTGCTGTTAGTATTTTGGTGCAGGGCTTCGGCCTACTGTTGGACCGTTCGCGGTATTCAGAGCTCGCCTTTAAATTAAATTAATTTATGTAAAATTTGTAAGGACATAAGTCCAAGTTTTCTTTTCTATTTTCTATGGAACTGTAATAAGTAGGTAGTTTTTCCTTTTATTTTTTTGGATTGTTGTTTTGTAGGTAAACGCATAAATGGTAAACTGAATATTTATTTTTATAGAAAATTTAATAAGAGTTTTCTCACATTAATAATAATAAGATTTCAAGTTTGTAACTTAGACAATTTCATGTTTTTTTATTAAAAGAAAAATAACTAATATATATATATATATATATATATATATATATATATATATATATATATATATATATATATATTATAAAATACAAAGTTTTGACAAATAATTGAAAAAATGCGAAGTTTTCCAATAAAAATGTTAACTTGACTTTTCCCTCGTTAAATTAATAACTTTGAATCGCATCGATAAATGTGTTTTGTTTATAACAACATAAAATTTGACTAGGATCAAATTTTAGAGATTTTAACTAGCACACCTAGATATGGTTTCCTCATTTATGCTAAGTCGGGATTCTCAATATAGGATTTTGAGGACGAGTCTGATCTTTCTTTCCCAGAACCGACTCTTCAAACCCAGTCATAAACAAAGGCAAGTACAGTTGTGTTTATTTTTAATTTAGTTAATAATTATAATATTGCAATATTAAACCAGATTGCTACACGAAACTCTCTCCTAGAGTATTGATTGTTATTGATTGGAGGAGTAGTGTAGTGTATTATGACCAATATCCCTCATATTGCATATTGATTGTGCGAGCTTACCCCTGTTACACACGAGGATAAGCCATATCGTATCACTAGGATACTATTGTACAACCCAAGCCGGTCATAAGCATTACATACTCAAATCACATTGTTTTTAATTGTAGAAAATTTCTGGAAAAATTGTTCAAGTATTTCAAACTGTTTAAATTATAAATTTCTAATTATTAGTTGAATTATTAAATTTTTATAATTGTACTTTACTCCTTTCCTGACTGGATTCTCCATCCCCAATAGGTTCCATTGATGAGGTAGAGCTATTGATTAGTAGCTATTATGACCCTGAGCTCTACCCAGCTGTACTGCCAGAGTCCCAATCGGACGATGTTGATCTTGGGGCTGATGAGCCTACTTTCTAGAGGATGATTTTCTTTTTGATTTGATGTTGAATAAAAAGACATTTTTATTTTATCAGTTGTATCAGTTGAATATTTTGTTGGACAAGTTTTTATTATTCGAAATTTTAGATGTTGTGACAAATACATTGTGTTGTTGTGATTACCTGTATTTGGATACAGCTTACTGCCGTCGTCTCACAACGGTACAGGCTGGACATGATCCGATTCGACCCAACAATTTGGGACCGGATCGTGACATGTTTTTAGTGGTGGCCCATGCAGGTATGATCAACAACTTAGGTAAACATATCTAGAAATATTTAGAACACTAGAACATTAATTTGTCACAACATAGGACCGAAATATATTATAAATAAATATTTTTGTTTGTTATAGACTGGTAGGCTACCTTGCTTATGTTTTGCAATCCTAAACCTTCCAGAGTATGGCCACAAACAAGACCAATCCTGCTGGCGATGGGTTGTCATCATCCGATCACACCCCACCTCCTCAATCGAGTCTGGATCCTACACCCCGGTAGCTGACCGATCGTCCCCATAATGCATCAGCACCCCGTGGATTTTACACTACTACTCAAGTGTTAGATCCTACATCTTCCCAGACTGAACAGTAAGCCTCTGCGGTGGTGCCCGATCCAGCTGCCCCACCAGGGCCCGTGAACCCCACCGACCTCGTAGGCCTCCTACGAGGAGTGCTTGAGGCACAGAGAACTCAAGCAGAAGCTCATCGCGAACAGACGACGATTTTGAGAGAAGGCGTGGAGAATGCCCATAATGTGGCTATGGCTGCACTGGAGAGAGGATAAGCAGCCCAATCTGAACCAAGGCCGACTAAAGTTGGTGATATTAAAAAATTCAAGAAGCTGGGTCCTCGACCTTTCAAGGGAACCGAGGGAATTATCTATGCTGACGAATGGCTCGACAACATAGAGCGTCTCCTCAGTGTCGCTCGACTTCCTGATGATCTTCAAGTTGAAGCTGTGGGACTCCAACTACTAGATGTAGCCAGCACCTGGTATCAGAATGAACCCTGACTCCAGGACAGGCAGCTTGACTGGAACACCTTCAAGAGGTTGTTCCGCAGGAAGTTCTTTCCAACATCAGAGTTACGAAAGATGGAAAGACAGTTCCAGAATCTGAAGCAAGGGAACATGACGGTTGGAGAATATATGGCAGAGTTTGGTCAACTTAGTCGCTTTACAAAGAACTTGGTTGCCGATCCCGCTGATCGTGCTGAAAGATTCAGGTATGGACTAAGGGAAGAGATTCATACTTCTGTTATCGCAGGCGGCGCCAAGACGTATGAGAGGATCCTAATACGAGCTCAGGATATAGAGAAGAGTCAGCCTGCTCGTTCAAAGAGGGAGTATTCTGGAACTAGCAACTTCCAGAATAACTAGAAGAGGCCTAACCACAACAATAACAACAGGCTTTCTCACCACCAGTAGCAGCACCATCAGGCGAGGGTACCAATGACAGAGCGCCTCAGAAGCAGATTCCTGTCTGCGATTTCTGCAAGAGGCCAGGGCATCAGGCGAACATCGGCAGGAAGAGACTAGGGCACTGCCTAGTTTGTGGGTCTTCCATCCACCAAGTGAGGGACTGCCCCACGGCCTTCAACCGGACTGGAACAACATCGCAGAAGGCTCCTTTACCCACTCAGCAACAACAGTTTGGGCAACACCAACAGAAGATTGGGCGAGCTTTTGCCCTATCAGCAGATGACCAAGAGCCAGAGCAGGAACCCATCGCTGATGTCATCGCAGGTTTTATTTATGTGCATTTACATCCTGCTTTAGCATCATTTGATTCGGGTGCTTCACACAGTTTTATAGCAACAAAATTTATCTCTGCACACCACCTAGTTACAAAATTTAGTAAGAAGATATGTAGAGTTATGACTGGTGGTAGACCCATACCCATCACCGAGACCTGTAACTGCCCTATAACTATCTCAGGACACAATTTTTTAGCACCCTTACTTGTGATGCCCTTATCTAACTATGATGTAGTCCTAGGAATGGACTGGTTAAGTAAGCAGCATGCGCTGATAGATTGTCACAGAAGATGTGTAGTCTTTAGCCCATCTGGAGAGCTGGAGTTTGAAATCTCTTGAGTTTCGGAAGATATGGAGGGTATTACTTACTCCTTTATCACCGAAGATTCTGGACCTCCTCACCCTATCATAGCAGAATTCATGGATGTCTTCCCTGATAGTCTTCCAGGATTACTCCCAGATCGAGATGTAAAATTCACCATCGACCTAGTTCCCGGCTCTGCCCCTATTTTTTGGGGATGCTACAGAGTCAACCCTAAGGAGGCTAAGAAAATGAAGGACCAGATCAATGAGATGAAGGCCCTTGGATTTATCAGAGATGGAGCCTCACCCTGGGGAGCACCTGTCTTATTTGTACCCAAGAAGGACGGGACTGTGCGGATGTGCATCGACTACCGGGTGCTGAATAACATCACCATCAAGAATAAGTACCCTCTTTCCCAGATCGATGACCTGTTTGATCAACTAAGTTGAGCTAAGGTGTTCTCGAAGATAGACCTCAGATCTGGCTACCATCAGATCAAGGTCAGGAAGGAGGATATCCCAAAGACGGAGTTCAACACCAAATATGGTCAGTATGAATTTTTGGTCATGCCGTTTGGATTGACGAATGCCCCTGCAGTATTCATGAACCTTATGAACAAGGTCTTCCATGAATATCTAGATCAGTTTTTTGTTGTCTTCATCGATGACATCCTGATCTACTCGAAGACCGAAGAAGAGCATAAAGAGCACTTGAGAAAAGTTCTGGGAACTTTAAGGAAGGAGAAGCTCTATGGTAAGCTATCTAAATATGAATTCTTCTTAGACAAGGTGGATTTTCTGGGCCATGTTGTCACAGGAGAAAAAAATTCGGTAGATCCAAAGAAGATAGCTGCTATTGAGAAGTGGAGTACACCAAGTTCAGTTGCTGAAATCAGAAGTTTCTTGGGCTTAGCTGGCTACTACCAGAAATTTGTGAAGGACTTCGCCAGGATTGCTGAGCCGATGAAGAAGTTCACCGGGAAGAATGAAGAATTTATGTGGACTGAAGCTTGCCAGGCACAGCATTTGAGGAACTGAAGAAGAGACTTACAACGGCACCGATACTTGCGCTACCCGTAGGTACCGGCAGTTTCTCAATCTACAGTGATGCTTCTGGTAAAGGATTGGATTGTGTTCTTCAACAACACGGGAAAGTAATTGCTTACGCATCTAGGCAATTATGGACTCATGAGAAGAACTATTCCACGCATGATTTGGAGCTTGCAGCAGTTATTTTTGTACTAAAGCTGTGGAAGCATTACCTCTATGGAGAGAGAGTAAAAATATTTACAAACCACAAAAGCCTTAAATATGTTTTCACTCAGAAGGAGCTGAACATGCGACATAGGCGATGGCTGGAGCTGTTGAAAGATTTTGACATCGACCTGCAGTACCATCCGGATAAGGCTAATGTGGTTGCAGATGCACTTAGTCGATACCCGATGTCGATGTTTTTGACCAAGGAGAGGCATTTGCTAGAAGACATAGAGAAGCTTGGACTGGAGATTGTACTACCTGAAGAGGAAATAAAGAAGCTGGAAAGAGAAGCAATTGTACCAGGAGTTGAATCATCAATGATGCAGTTGCAAGTGCGTTCAAGTCTTATGGAAAAAGTCAAGGAGACACAATTTCAAGACGAGACGCTTTGTAAACTCAGAGATCAAGTGATGGCAGGAACACTTGAAGGATTCTCAATCGCCAGCGATGAAGCACTGAGACATGGTACGAGGCTTTGCGTACCAACTGACTAACTGAGGAATGAGCTGATGTAAGAAGCGCACCAGTCGCAGTATTCCATACATCCAGGAGCTAATAAAATATATCGGGATATGTGTACTGTAGTGCGGTAGTACGAAATGAAAAAGGACGTATCTAGATTTGTAGCTAGATGCTTGATTTGTCAACAAGTGAAAGCTAGTAGACAGAGACCAGCAGAACTGTTGCAGCCGCTAGACATCCCGGAGTGGAAATGGGAACACATAATGATGTACTTTGTGTCAAGACTGCCTCGATCCCAAGGAGGAAAGGATGCCATTTGTGTTATTGTGGACGGACTGACAAAGTCTGCTCACTTTATCCCCTTCAAGGTTGGTCTATCCATCGAGAAGTTGGCAGCACTATACATGCAGCATATCTACCGGATTTATGGAGTTCCGGTAAGTATCGTATCTGACAGAGATACTAGATTCACCTCTCACTTCTGGAAGAGCTTGCATGATAGTTTGGGAACACAATTGAAGTTTAGCACCGCCTACCATCCCCAAACTGACGGACAATCGGAGAGAACCATCCAGACGCCAGAGGACATGCTGAGATCTTGCGTCTTAGAATTTGGAGGGTCTTGGGAAGACCACTTGCACTTGGTAGAGTTTTTCTACAACAACAGCTACCAAGCTAGCATCGGTATGACACCGTTCGAGGCACTCTATGGACGTTGTTGCCGCACTCCACTTGCTTGGGACGACGTAGGAGAAAGAGTACTGCTTGGACCTGAGATGGTGACCGATGCAGCAGAGAAGGTAAAGGTGATTAGAGACAAGCTCAGGATTGCTCAAGACAGACAGAAGCATTGGACTGATAGCAGTCGTCGACCATTGGAGTTTGAAGCAGGAGATAATGTCTTCGTCAAGATCTCCCCTACCAGAGGAACTATCAGATTTGGCAGACCAGGAAAGCTGAGCCCCAGGTACATCGGCCCATTCAAAGTTTTGAGCCGAATTGGAGACGTAGCGTACCGATTAACTCTACCAGCTAATCTTGAAGACGTACACAACGTCTTCCATGTTTCACAGCTCAGACGCTATATCCCGGATCCGAGCCACATCTTGGACCATTCAGAGCTGGAGATTGGACCCAACCTCATAGTACCAGAGAAGCCAGTAGCAATTTTAGACAGAGGTAAGAAGAAAACCAGGAACTCTGTGACGCCCATAGTCAGAGTTATGTGGCGACACAATTCCCCAGGAGAGTCTACCTGGGAGCGAGAAGATAAGATGCGGGAGCAGTATCCGTATCTATTTGAGACCTGAGGTAATTCCTAACCCTATCCTTTAATTTCGAGGACGAAATTTCCTAAGGAGGGAAGGTTGTGAAACCCGTAATTTTTAATTAATTAATTTAGTGTTATTTTTTATTAGATTAAAATTATAATTTCTGGAATTTTAGTGTTTGGTCAAACCCGTAAAATTTCGGTTAATTAATTTAATAATTTTTAGCTTAATTATTATCATTTTAGGAAAACCATATTTTTAGAAAAATAATTATTCCTAGTATTTTTAGTGTCTAGTTTGACTTGTCTCGAACCCATCTCGAACCCAAATTCGATTTTTTCGAAATAAATCATTAAGTCCGTCAATAAATTATTATTCTATTTTTATTAAAAGGAAAGATATCCATTTCCTTTCCTTTAAATATAAAACTTTTATTTAAACTCCCATTAACTCATTTTCTCTCTAATCCAGAGAAGGAAACTTTTTCTTTCCTTTCCAAACGTTGCTCGGCCGAACTCCTTTCTTTCCGAAACTTTCCGAGCGGCGACCTCTCCTCTTCCGAACTGCCGAGATACCTTTCCCCTCCCGTAACCCCAGGTTCTCACCTCTATATAATCCCATCTTCTTCTCCAATCTCCAACAACTCCTCAAAAACCCATTTTTCTAATTTCACAAGCCCTAGTCGACCTAGCCACGCCCTTCCGGCGACTCTTCGGCCAACCACCCCTGACTCCGGCGCCAATCCCGATCCAGTGCCCTTCGCCCGCTTCCAGGCCCTACAGCACCCCGGTCAGTGCCCCTTTCGGCCGACCGAGCGGCTCCCGCCGTCGACCCCGATCCCGCGTGGCCGCCCCAAACCTCGCCGGCATCTGTGCGCGCTGCCCCGTGCGCACCTCCCTGTGTGCTTGCTATCCCCATACTCCGGTTTGCTGTCAGATCCGTGCTTTCCGTGGCACTTTCCGCTGTCCGTGTGTTTTGGATTTTTTTGAGATTCGCGGGTTTTCCGTTTTCTCTTATTTTCATCTGAGAGCTCTAGCCGAGCACCCGAGGTATATTTTCGTATCTTCGTGTCCCTCCCTTAGTGTCGATGATGACGCGGTCTCAATCCCGCTATGGGATTCGATTGTTGGTGTTGGTTCTGATTTTTAAATCAGAATTGGTTCGCTGGGTTTCCAATTAAAATTTAAAATTTACGCTGTGTTTTCAGGTTTCATATTCTGGTTCCTATTCGGAGTTGGATCTAATTTTTCAAATTTGATTTGGAATTGTCGGGTTTGTTTCCGATTTCGAGTTCGATAGTTTTCAGATTTTCTGATTGAGTTCTGTTAGGAACTCATATACTGGTGGCTTTAACTATGTGTATTTCTTTATGGTATATATATATATATATATATATATATATATATATATATATATATATATATATATATATATATATATATATATATATATACCTTTATGGTTTTGAGATGGATTTTAGTTGGTTTTCCAATTATATATTTTGGTGTTGGCATTATTCCTGGTTTGGGATATGTTGGTTGTATTTTCCCATTATTGGGTTGTCCCGATTACAAGGAGATGCTGCCTGATTTTTCTAAAATAAATTGAAAATCTTTCGGTTTATTCTTGAGTTCAACTATAGTCATTTAACAGTTTGGCTTTTGGATAATATTTTGGGTACTAGCGTAATTCAAATGAAACCGGAACTTTCGGACGTTGAGGCATTAGCTAGTATGCAACATGACATTTTAGACCAAGTCTGAGACGCATTTTATAATTATCTTTAATTTATTATTATTTTTAGAATGGGTTACTGCTGTTAGTATTTTGGTGCAGGGATTCGGCCTACTGTTGGACCGTTCGCGGTATTCAGAGCTCGCCTTTAAATTAAATTAATTTATGTAAAATTTGTAAGGACATAAGTCCAAGTTTTTTTTTCTATTTTCTATGGAACTGTAATAAGTAGGTAGTTTTTCCT
The DNA here is from genome assembly GCA_029216955.1 of Iris pallida. Classification (NCBI taxonomy): domain Eukaryota; kingdom Viridiplantae; phylum Streptophyta; class Magnoliopsida; order Asparagales; family Iridaceae; genus Iris; species Iris pallida. Next base: position 13,466,527 of record JANAVB010032619.1, read on the forward strand.
TTTATTTTTTTGGATTGTTGTTTTGTAGGTAAACGCATAAATGATAAACTGAATATTTATTTTTATAGAAAAATTAATAAGAGTTTTCTCACATTAATAATAATAAGATTTCAAGTTTGTAACTTAGACAATTTCATGTTTTCTCATTAAAAAAAAATAACTAATTATATATATATATATATATATATATATATATATATATATATATATATATATATATATATATATAATATATATATATATTACAAAATACAAAGTTTTGCCAAATAATTGAAAAAATGCGAAGTTTTCCAATAAAAATGTTAACTTGACTTTTCCCTCGTTAAATTAATAACTTTGAATCGCATCGATAAACGTGTTTTGTTTATAACAACATAAAATTTGATTATGATCAAAATTTAGAGATTGTAACTAGCACACCTAGATATGTAGTGCCCCACTCCGCAAAGGCACTAGATTGACAGAAAGATCGAATTGCTGGCTCTGCAACAGAAGACGATTGATCTGGGTGAGTGGACGAAGTCTTATTTGCTGATTCGCTTACGCCTAATAAGAATCTGAGTTTTTGATTGAATGCTATTTGTTAATAACAAGATAGTAAATCATTGAGTGTGCTTTAAGAGAATCCATATGTTGCTATGCTAAGAACAAGAAATGAGATAACTTATATGCTAAGAAGATGATTGCCTGCTAATAAGAAACGAACGGATACATGTATGCTAAAGTAGATATGTAGCCTTTAATCAATGAATTGTTGCCATGCTAATAAGAAAAAAAGAGATTACTTATTGCCTCGAACTAGTATGCTCTCAAAGGGTAAAATGATATGCTATATCTGTATAGAACTGTTGTTACCCTCCAAGGAAAATAAACGATTGCTTGCCCCTCTAAGATGTTGTGAATGCTGGTCATGTACAGTCAGACTTGAACATGTTACAAGGAAATGGAAATGGTACCCTGAGGTAAATGCTACACCTCAGGAGATGTTGAAAGAGGTAAATGCTACACCTCGGAATATTGAAAGAGGTAAATGCTACACCTCGGAATGTTGAAAGAGGTAAATGCTACACCTCAAAAATATTGAATGAGGTAAATGCTACACCTCGAAAATGTTGAATAAGGTAAATGCTACACCTCGGGAATGTTATGCCTGTTAGCGACGTACTGAATCCAAGAGTCACAGCTGCCAATTCAGTCTGCATGTGTCAAGAATGTTCTGCTGAGAGCTATCAATACAGAGATGAACAGGAAATAATGTTGGTTTTATTGTGTTTATGCTAATCCTTATCTTGTGTAGGGATGGACCGTCGGCTATGGTAAGAATCACTGAAAAAGTGATGCATATGTATTGCTTGAGTTGATATATGAATTGCTTGCAAAGATTATTCTGTTACAAAGAAATGCTATATTCCACATAAGAAAAGATATGATATCGTGCTTAAATGGTCCCTAGGAATTGCTTGAACAAAGAATTGATTATACTCATGAAACACGCTGCGTACTGCACATGAAATGAATAGTCATCGTGCTAGAAATGACTAGTCCCTGTATGCTTGAAATGAACTGAATTGAAATGTTGGTTTTTCAAAGATGTTTTTAAAAGAATGTAAACTGACTCTGTATGCATGAAATGAACATAGGTAAAAAGTAGCAAGATCACATCACAAGAAACATTTTCTCACTAAATAAACAGTGATCGTTTCAGACAAATGTAGCTCTTAGTTCACAATCACTAGTATGCTGATATACTGACCCACCATCAGTCTGCATGCAGGTGCACTATGCATCGAGAAGGATAGTTCGAAGTGATAGCCCGAGCCTTATCCTCAATAGCCAGAAATCAGAAGAGATACCAAGAGATGACATCTGTTGTAAGAGTTAGTTTTGTATATAAAGGGATGTAATGTATAGGAACGGGATCATTGTAATCTGTAAAGTTTTGAGAGAATGTAACATTATATCAGAGAGAATTGAGAGCTTGTAATCTATTCAAATAAAATCAATAAAGAAAATTGTTTCTTGTTACCATTGTGTTAAATGCTTGTACTCTAAAATATGTCCGCTGCTGCTTCAATTATCTGCGCTATGTTCCCCTGCGTATTGCCAACCTTGTCTATCTTGTCTTGCTTCAGGTCCTGGCCTTGTGTAAGCACAATTTAGGCTTGCACGGCATCACGCCTTAGCGAGGACGATCGGTCTCACAGAGTCCAAAGCGAGGACGAAAGGACTCTACGGGATCGGGGTATGACAAGATTTGGTTTCCTCATTTATGCTAAGTCGGGATTCTCAATATAGGATTTCGAGGACGAGTCTGATCTTTCTTTCCCATAACCGACTCTTCAAACTCAGTCATAAACAAAGACAAGTATGGTTGTATTTATTTTTCAATTTAGTTAATAATTATAATATTGTAAGATTAAACCACATTGCTACACGGAACTCTCTCCTAGAGTATTGATTGTTATTGATTGTGGGATTGGGAGAGTATGTAGTGTATTATGACCAATATCCCTCATATTGCATATTGATTGTACGAGCTTACCCCTCTTACACACGAGGATAAGCCGTATCGTATTACTAGGATACTATTGTACAACCCAAGCCGGTCATAAGCATTATATACTCAAATTATATTATTTTTAATTGTGGAAAATTTCTGAAAAAAATTGTTCAAGTATTTCAAACTGTTTAAATTACAAATTTCTAATTATTAGTTGAATTATTAAATTTTTGTAATTGTACTTTGCTCCTTTCTTGTCTGGATTCCCCACCCCCAATAGGTTCCATTGATGAGACAGAGCTATTGATTAGTAGCTATTATGACCCTGAGCTCTACCCAGCTGTGCTGCCAGAGTCCCAATCGGACGATGTTGATCTTGGGGCTGATGAGCCTACTTTCTAGAGGATGATTTTCTTTTTGTTTTGATGTTGAATAAAAAGACAGTTTTATTTTATTAGTTGTATCAGTTGAATATTTTATTGGACAAGTTTTTATAATTTAAAATTTTAGTTGTTGTGACAAATACATTGTATTGTTGTGATTACCTACATTTGGATACAGCTTACTGCCGTCGTCTCACAACCGTGCAGGCTGGGCATGATCTGATTCGACCCAACAATTTGGGACTGGGTCGTGACATGATGAAGACCAGAGACGCTATTTTCTTGAAGGAGGTGATAGACAATAAAATTGATTCAATCACCTCTAATAACACTTGGATGTTGGTTGATCTTCCTGAATGAGCAAAATCTATCGGATGCAAATGGATCTTCAAGAAGAAGATGAAAGCAGATTGAACTATTAACAAGTTCAAGGCTAGACTAGTAGCCAAGGGGTTTTCTCAGAAGCAGAGGATCGACTACTTTGACACGTATGCTCCAGTTTCCCGGATGACCACCATCAGAATGTTAATTGCTCTCCAGCAATACATAAGTTGGTGATAGATCAGATGGATGTAAAAACGGCTTTCCTAAATGGCTAGTTGACCGAAGAGATTTACATGCAACAGCTAGAGGGATTTGTCGTTAAGGGTCTTGAAGACAAAGTCTACAAGTTGGTAAAATCTTTGTACGGTCTTAAACAGGCTCCCAAGATATGGCATGAGAAGTTTGATAAGGTTATAAGGTGAAATGGCTACAGGACCAGCGAGACGGACAAGTGTGTTTACACAAAATTTGCTGATGGAAGAGGTGTAATAGTTTACCTGTACGTGGACGACATGCTGATCCTAGGTATGGATATGGGCTGTGTCACGGAGACAAAGAAGTTCATCTCGACTAAGTTCAGTATAAAGGACTTGGGGAAAGCTGATGTGATCTTAGGGATCAAGATCATCTGGACAGACACTGACTGCGTTGTCACTGTCTCATTATATTGAGAAGATGATTACACGCTACGAGTATCAGGATCTTCCAGTGATCGATACGCCTTACAGGTGTGATCTAAAGCTTAAGCCTAATTCGAGGAAAAGCGTCAGGCAGCTGGAGTATGCAAGCATAATCGGAAGTTTGATGTATGCTACTACTGCCACAAGGCCTGACATAGCTTTCGCCGTGGGAATGCTGAGTCATTTCACGAGCAACCCAGGTGTTGAGCACTGGAAAGCTATGAAACAGATAATGGGATATCTCAAGAAGACTCAGATATATGCATTGCACTATAGCGGAGATCCACCAGTAGTAGAAGGTTTCAGTGATGCCAACTGGTGCTCAGAGTTGGAGAGCGATAGGTCCACACGTGGATTTATTTTCATGATGGATGGAGCTGCTATATCATGGAAGTCAAAGAAGCAAACTATGCTCTCTCGTTACTCCATGGAATCTGAGTTCTTTACACTTGATACCATAGCTGAGGAAGTAGAATGGTTTCGGGAGCTCATGTATGATCTTCCAGTAGTTGGGGCACAAATACCCGCGATTTCGATATACTGTAACAACCAGGCGACTACGGCGGTGGCATCAAATGACCTCTTCAATGGAAAGAAGAGGACTGTGCGATTAAAGCACATGACAGTATACGATCTCATCAAGAGAGGTGTCATTGTAGTGATTGATGTTTAGAGTCAGGAGAACCTGACGGATCCGTTCACCAAGGGCCTCAAGCGTCAGCTGGTCGATGACACAGCTTGTAAAATGGGCTTGAAGGTATTCTGATATTATGTTATTGTAATCCTACCATAAAGGTTTATGTTATCAGTTCGAAGAAAAATCTACTAGACATCTAGCTTTTGGTTCAAGGAAGGACCACTAACTGGAAAAATATCAGGAACAGTGGGTACATGTCCTCTATGGCATGGAAAGGTTATGGACCTATAACCACTGTTGTATACTATATGTTTTCTGCGAAAAACGGATCCTGTGATGAGGATGGCTTAAACGCCTTAATGAGTTCTCAGGCAGAACGAATGCCTTGTGTGCTTTACAGGAAGCACGGTAGCACAGCACTACAAGGAGTGTAACATGCTACAGTGGGGTGACTCCACCATAAGATTCCCAGGTAGGGGTAATGCCTTGACTTTCTAAGCCAAGTCACAGCGGCGTAGCACCGCAAATAGGCAGGTAGCCTAATGTTGTATGATGAAATTAAAAAGTTTTAGACAACACTACAAAGTAAAAGATGTCCTCATGTTACAGTGGCACAACACTACGATGAGGTACTCGGATAGGGGTAAAACCTCGGCCTTGCAAGCCATGTCGTTGTGACGTAACACCGCAAGGAAGCCTAAGGTTTCATGCTGGATAGTTTGGCACTACAAAGAGTCTTGTGACCTCATGCTACAGTAGTATGACACTATGATGAGGTTTTCGGGTAGGGGTAATGCCTTGACTTTAGGCCATGTCATAACGACGTAGCACCGCAAGGGAAGCGCAAGGCTTTTTGACATGTCTCTTTAATAAAAGAACTCACCTATAGTGTATGGTAAGAGATAGCAGGCCATCTCTTGAGGGTAAACTTGTAGACGTCTAAAATTATACACTAAAATCAGGCTAGCACAGGGCCTTTAATGTGCATCTAGAAGCACATGTAACTACATTATGTGAGTGGAAAGAATTACAGCTATGGTACAGAATTCAAGGCTTAGTCCATTATTGTATTATAGTATGTTGTTTGACCCATGCGAGAAGATTCAAGTCGTCAACGACATCTATCCTAATACATGATGGATAATTACTGTAGAGAATACTCAAATCCATATATCGAGATATATGGAGGATTGTTGGAGTTTTTTCTTGACATGTAGAGAGTTTGCACTCAACACATGCCTAGTATTTAGTCCTACATTGGAAAAACTGTGAGTACCATGAATTTCGGGTTGATTATTTTTCATTTTATTTTATTTTCTGATTGATTGGTTTTGATAAATAATTTATTTTGTTATTTATCTTTAAGTGTACTTTTCCGTGCCATTGATATTTGGAGTGTCAGGGATGTTCAACTCTGGAAATCTTCTTCACGAGTTTTGGAGTGGACATGATTACCTTCATGATGGTATATAGTGTCCCACTCAAACTTGTTCTCTTGTACTCTTTTTGCTTCGCTGAACTTTGGGTCGAATTAGACCATTTGATCATTAATTAATTTTCCCACTCTTTTCCTTGATCATTATTAGCACGTTACCGTGACTTTTAATTTGGGAGTGCAAGACCAGTCAGTTTCTTGAAACCAACTCCTCATTGATGATCTACTCTAGACGCTCGTCATCCATGACCTTCGTGTCCCACTCAGACACGCCATTTTGTGCTCCATTTGCTTCGCACAACTTTCCTGACACGTGACCCGATTTTATTTCACTCCACGGTGTCACATTTATTTTCCAATTTGATTTGTGGGTCCCCTGTCGACCAAAACCTGTCAGTCCCAACTATGGACATGGCCCACATTGAGCCTACTACCCGTCCGCCATTTGTGTTCCATTTATTGGAATCCCCATGTGCTACTTATTTATCCATGATCATCGACACCTAATTTTAATTTGATTTTTGCACAATGTACGATTTTGACCCAATCCGGCTCTACCGAGTCCAGCCCAGCTCCATGTTACTCTCCATCATGACATCCTCATTTTTTCTCGTCCAAAAATAATATTCAATACCTGCTTTTATATTTCAGATATTGAGTGAAACTTTCATTGAATTTTAAATCCCAAGTAAACCCAATCCCCCTAATTAATCTCCACCCTTGATTTTTCCTCATTCAATCCTACCCATTCAATTTCCTGCATGACAAAATTTCCTCCCTTCTAGTATGTGGCCGGCCCTAACTTTGAGAGGACCAACTTTTTCTCTCTCCCTCTCACAATTATTACTACTCTTCCTCTCTCTCTTCCTTAATTTTTTTTCCATACTACAACAAAACCAACTCCAACATACACACCAACAGCCGATCACCACTCCTCACAGCACCCCATGGCCACCCGACCTCACTCCCTGGCCGGAGCTCCGACCACTCCTCGCCGAGCTCGGCCGTCGACCATCACCACCGTCGACCAAACTCCATCTCCTCCTTCCTCCTCCTTCTTCTCCACGCCATGGCCCACGACCACTCCTCCTCACCTTAGCCCGAACCACCACCACCTCCATCGTCGTGTGGCAGCCACCCTCGCCGCTCGTCGTGGCCGCGCCGCCGCGTGCCACCAGCTGCACAGCAGCCAAGTGGACAGCAGCTGCGACAGCAGCACGGCCGCGCGGGCGCGCGTGCAGCGCCGCCGTGGCCGGCCATGCGTCACCGTGGCCACCTCCGTGGGCAGCCCCCCCTCAGGCGAGCTCAGGCGGACAGCCTCCTGACGGCCACCGTCCTTCGGGATGCGCCGTCGAGGCGATTCGTGCGTTTTGCACGACGTCCCGTCGTGACGAGCTCGGGAACGAGACTGAAATCGTGTTCCGTCGCAGCAACTTCACACACATTTTCCCGGAAATCCGACCGTTGGATCGACGATTTCTTCACTCCGTCACAATTTCGGTATATCCACCTTCACTCATGTCAATTTTCGTCCGTTGATTTTGATGCCTCAAAACCGGCCACCAAGTTGACCGTTTAAATTGTATTAAATTTAGACAGTTTTGTGGGGCAAACTTCGTCAGCTTGTATCTCCTCCACCGCAGCTCCGTTTGGCATGCTACCAGTTCCTGTGCGAAGCTGGTATAACCCTCTTTCTACCCCTCTAGTTTCGTTTCATTGTGAGCTTGTTTGATTGGTTGAATTCGACGCCAAAGTTGGCCGTCCGAATTCGTAATTTCTAACTTGTAAAATTCTATTTTTGAACACGGGACTCCAGATTTCATTTCTGACACCACCAGTAGACTTGTGGCGTCGTTCTGGCATGTTTTCATATAAAATTTGTTAGATTTGGAGAACGTGGGCCCTGGCACATTTTTCGGTGCAAAGTGGGTCCCATATTCTGGGTCAACAGGACTTTTTGACTCATCGAAATCCAATTCCGGATATACCGTTGAGTTCGTATCGTCATTCTGGACTCGTTGACATATAATTTGCTAGGTTTTTGTGGACATTGGATCCGGCACACATTTCGGTGCAAGTCGGATACCAATATCCGGGTCAACGGGTCATTTTGAGATCGGCTCATCGGAATCCAATTTCGGAGATACCGTTGAGTTCGTATCATCATTCTGGAATCGTTGACAGGTAGTTTGCTGAGTTTTGAGAACATTGGCTCCGACACGCATTTTCGTGCAAACCAGAATTCCAAGTTCTGGTCAACGGACCAAATTGAGATCGGGTCAACGGAATCCAATTCTGGAGATACCGTTGGGTTCGTATCTTCATTCTAGTTTCGTGGACATATAATTTGTTATATTTTGTAGACTTATTTTCTTGCACGTTTTTTGGTACAAAACGGTTCCGACACGGACACCGTTTTGACCCGAAATTACTTTTTTGTCCTTGTGTCCAAATTGGACCGTTGGGTAGGCTATCCTAGCTAATTTGACCATTCTTGACATGTTGGCGATGTTTATTTCATCGTCCGACAATGTTTGTTGATAATTTTTCTGAGTTTAACCTTTTTACAATTAATTAGTAATTAATTCTTATAATGTTCGTATTTTGGGATTAGTACAACGAAACTGAGCTCAGTCAATTCCAGTGATCTCACATCGCTGAAATTGACAAGATGGACACGTGGATCACTATAATAAGATTATCAACTTTACCGATAATCTTCTTATCTCGATTTACGTGACGTAAGTTTCGACGTACAAATAACGAAGTAAACTTTATATTAGACTAGATTGACCCTGTTTGACCAGAGTTGACCAGTTGACCTAAAGTCAACTGTAAGTCAACACTTGACCTAGTTTGACTAAATTATTGACCGGAGTTGACCTAGAGTTATTTTGACTTAGAAGAACCTAGGATAAAATAGACTGTTTGTAGAGTTTTATTTATTACAACTTGAACACCTTGTAACCTGTGTTGCTTTAAATACGACTCCGTGGCTTCAGTTGGACACCCTATACTTATCAGCTGTTCAGGTTATCAGGCGAGTACATTCTCTGATTATTTCATATCCTGCTTAGAATTATTTCCTGCAGTAGATTACTTTACTTGTACTGTCACGTTGGTCACACGGATTGGTAATATATGGATCTCTTCTTGAGATGTTATCCTTAGGGAGCATCGGGTACTACATGTTCTGTGTGTTTCACTTACATGGCGTATCACTATGCTTCATTGGTTCTTCGATCACTTGTGACATATACTCTTATGATCACAGAGTCTTCCTGGAATCCTTATCCCATTTATGGGTCTACTATGTACCACCCTTCGGGGGCTTATCACCCTTCGGGGCTTACCACCCTTCGGAGGCTGTTACATAGAATCATAACATAACCTGGTTGGATCCTTGTGTATTGATTGGGGGTATGGGGGAGTAGATGTGGACATGTGAATGATACACCTGTAGTGTAGCATCAGAATCATTCTATAGTGTAGCATCAGAATCATCCCATGCCATTTACATGTCCATGTTGTACTCTGACTCACTAGTCACTGCTAGTTCTCTATGTATAGTAGATATTTCTATTACAGTTCTCTCTCTGTTTACATACTGCATTTCTTTCAGTACCTATATCTTACTTTACTGCATGATTATATTTTCTAACCTGCTATGATCTGTTGAGATGTACTGTACTCGCTCCTGTCCTGACTGGACCTGTTGATAAATTTTACAGATGGCCTGGGATTGCCTGCTAGCCTAGAGGAGACACAGTAGAGGTTATTTAGATAGTTATTTCATTTTGTCTGGAGTTGTATTTACTTTATGGATTACTGTATTCGAGTTTTGAGATGTATTTCTGGGTTTATGTATCTTAGACACTTAGACTTCTATCTCCTGTATCTCTTTTGGATTTCATGTTATATCTATCCTTATCATGCTCTACCTTAGATGTGATTGAGACTGTATCTGCTATGTCACCCCCATTCGGGGAGTATAAACTGTTTATCCTTATACTTCTAGATGCATGAGACCTAGGACAACGTTCTACCGTCGATACTGCGGCGTAGGCTGGGCGTTGTTACGTTCTCGTGCCCTTACTCTAGGGTGCGGGTCGTGACACATTTTTAGTGGTGGCCCATACAGGTCGAGTTTATGTAGTGGTATTCGAACTAGAGTACCACTACAGCCTGCAGTAGGAATAGGATATATTTTTGAAGAAACTCAATCACAATTAGGATCCCTTGAGAGATTCCTGGGACGACCCTTGAGAATCTTGTTTAACTCCGATTTGAAAACTTTTTTCCTTGATTTGATTTATCTTTACTTTCTGTTGTTGAATTTGATTTTGATGTATTATTATTGAATTTGAGTTTGTATTTATTGATTTTGATAAAGATTGTGGAATTTTGAATCTTGATGTTAGCTGTAGCATCCGAGTTTGTAGTTATATGATTTGAAGGATTTTGTTCATTTTTGAATTTTGATGTTCGTTGATAAATTTGATTTTTTTTGGTATTCATTGTTGATTTAATTTAATTTTTGGCAAGATAAAATTATATAGGCTAGGTCATCTAAGTTATGGAAATCTAGTCTTCTATAGTCACATTAGCCCGCATGGTGAGGACATATAGTCTGATTCTGGATATACTTCTCGGGTGTAGGAATTTAAGGTTTTTGCAGCCAAGCTAGCGGCACCGCAAAAATGTTAAATACCATGATTCTAGAGGTATGTACATAAGTCAAGGGCTCTGTGATTATCGTAGCCTTGCTTACTAGTATGACGAGGATTTAGAGTACCATGATTTTGGATAGACGCATATGATTATCAGATTGCACCTTAAATATTTTCGAACATGTTTTCTCTACTTTTGTTTCAGTCATTCAAAAAAAAAGAATTATTGTTGTTTTGTTTTGTTTCGCTTCTCATTGTTTAACTTAGGATGTAGCTTTAGCTGTTTTTATAAACCTTGTGTAACTTCTTGCTATGAGTTTTTCATAATACAATGAATCGATGATTTTGCTAAAGGCCTTATCTTGGATTTGATAATTTAGCTCTGGGTTTCAAAATGGTTCTTCTTTAAACAGATAAGCAAACATATTTTATCGTTATTTCTTTCTTACTATTATTCTTGTATTAGATAATAATAAACTGTCTTGATTACGTCAATTACCTGCTTTGCAATATTGGTAGGAATCTAATTGTGGTCTTAACGTAGAATTAAAATTTTATATTGGGACATGAGAATATATATATGAATATATATAGTGGACACTTTCCTGACACTTATGCTGCTACACTTGATTTCCACCTATCTGAATACATATTAATATGTCGTTAATGTTTAAATTTTCAAAACTCCAATATTTCCGATTCTCTGCTTTTCCTAGCTTAACTCGTAATTTAAATATAAAATTTCATGATAATAGTTTTATTTATATCACTGCATATGTATGTTATACATAGAATTTTGATTAAAAAATGTGTTTGGTTGAGTTTTGTGTTTGAATTTGTCAAATCTAAGACTGTGTGCATATTAACCCTTAATACGGGATTTTAAATGTTAGTTCAAATTGTTGTTTTAAATGTAATATTTAGAGCTGTGTACATTATTGTAGTAGGGATATAAATTTAGGTTTCATATCCTTACATGCTAGGTTGTGATAAACATTGAGTTGGTTTTGATGTTCAAATTTCTCCAAAATCCTGAAAACTAGTTACATGTTAACATTTTTACATTGATTTCCACATTTAGTTCAATTTCAGATTTAACATGTAATATTGAACTGTATGCGTAGATAAATGTATTGATAGTATGTTAGGGTTTCATTTATATCATGTTAGGATGTATTGGGAGCGTTGAGATTGGTTGTGATGTTTTAAAACCCTAAAATCTGAGACTGCATTATGTTAATATTTCACTATTTTAAATGTTAGCTTATTTTTAGACTTTGCATGTAAATGCTGAACTAAAACCGGTTTTAACCTTTCAATGCTAAGCTATATCCTGTACAAGGACACACGCACACCCTACTTGGTATACACTGTCATGTAACCTAACCCTTTTTCCCCTCTATGTTATGATTATATATCTAGATAGATGTATATAGAGCTTAGGCATACATGTTATAATATATATAGATACATAACTAAATCTCTACCTCTTTATATATATATATATATATATATATATATATATATATATATATATATATATATATATATATATATATATATATATATATATGTATGTATATGGTTAGCCATGCATGTTATGAGTAAATAGGTTGTGTGTTGTAGATTGTTTAACCAATATGCCATGAGTAGTGTAACTGGATAGCTATTGTTTGAAGCCCAAATCCTTATATACAATTTCGTGTATATTTTACATACACACATGCCTACTATCTAACCATATGAACATGTTCACATACGCCATACACACACAAACCACATAACATTACATAATGCTAGTTTTTCCTCTCTAACGCTCTCTCTATATATATATATTGTGATTGGATTTCAATGCAAGTGATTTTCAATTCCTTAATTTCTTTTTTTTTTGAATTTGATTTTTCTGTACCCTTTATAGATAATTGGTAGTTGCTTTTATTTTATTTTGATAAGTACCAGTCTTCATATAGGATGGTAGACTGCCTTACAGTTTTGATGATTTGTTATTTCTGTAACTTTTCTAGTTTAGTACCCTAGATTGCATGCGTGTTTTGATACCCTATGACCGTTTTGGTTTAGCATGACTAGTATACCAAGATGAGACTTTCACTACCACCGTATGCCATGACCCTGTATGTCGTCCTTTTGATCACATGATTGGTTTTAATCTGGGACTTTGATTGTGGGGGTTTGACCTAGAGGGAGTATGGACATTTTAATTTCGAGGACGAAATTTTTATAAGGTGGGTAGGATGTGAGCACCCTGAATTCCGGGTTGATTTTTTTTTATTTTATTTTATTTTCTGATTGATTGGTTTTGATAAATAATTTATTCTGTTATTTATCTTTAAGTGTACTTTTCCGTGCCATTGATATTTGGAGTGTCAGGGATGTTCAACTCTGGAAATCTTCTTCACGAATTTTGGAATGGTCAGGATTACCTTCATGATGGTATATAGTGTCCCACTCAAACTTGTTCCCTTGTACTCTTTTTGCTTCGCTAAACTTCGGGTCGAATAGACCATTTGATCATTAATTAATTTTCCCACTCTTTTCCTTGATCATTATTAGCACGTTACCGTGACTTTTAATTTGGGAGCGCAAGACCAGTCAGTTTCTTGAAACCAACTCCTCATTGATGATCTACTCGAGATGCTCGTCACCCATGACCTTCGTGTCCCACTCAGACACGCCATTTTGTGCTCCATTTGCTTCGCACAACTTTCCTGACACGTGACCCGATTTTATTTCACTCCACGGTGTCACATTTATTTTCCAATTTGATTTGTGGGTCCCCTGTCGACCAAAACCTGTCAGTCCCAACTATGGACATGGCCCACATTGAGCCTACTACCCGTCTGCCACTTGTGTCCCATTTATTGGAATCCCCATGTGCTACTTATTTATCCATGATCATCGACACCTAATTTTAATTTGATTTTTGCACAATATACGATTTTGACCCAATCCGGCTCCACCGAGTCTAGTCCAGCTCCATGTTACTCTCCATCATGACATCCTCACTTTTTCTCGTCCAAAAATAATATTCAATACCTGCTTTTATATTTCAGATATTGAGTGTAACTTTTATTGAATTTTAAATCCCAATTAAACCGAATCCCCCTAATTAATCTCCACCCTTGATTTTCCCTCATTCAATCCTACCCATTCAATTTTCTATATGACAAATTCCCCCCCCCCCCTCTAGCATGTGGCCGGCCCTAACTTTGAGAGGACCAACTTTTTCTCTCTTCCTCTCACAATTATTACTACTCTTCCTCTCTCTCTTCCTTAATTGTTTTTTTTCCATACTACAACAAAACCAACTCCAACATACACACCAACAGCCGATCACCACTCCTCACAGCACCCCATGGCCACCCGACCTCACTCCCTGGCCGGAGCTCCGACCACTCCTCGCCGAGCTCGGCCGTCGACCATCACCACCGTCGACCAAACTCCATCTCCTCCTTCCTCCTCCTTCTTCTCCACGCCATGGCCCACGACCACTCATCCTCACCTTAGCCCGAGCCACCACCACCTCCATCGTCGTGTGGCAGCTGCCCTCGTCGCTCGTCGTGGCTGTGCCGCCGGGTGCCACCAGCTGCATAACAGCCAAGTGGACAGCAGCTACGGCAGCAGCACGGCCGCGCGCGCTCGCGAGCAGCGCCGCCGTGGCCCCCTCCGTGGACAGCCCCCCCCTCCGGCGAGCTCAGGCGGACAGCCCCCTGACGGCCACCATCCTCCGGGATGCGCCGTCGAGGCGATTCGTGCGTTTTGCACGACGTCCCGTCGTGACGAGCTCGGGAACGAGACTGAAATCGTGTTCCGTCGCAGCAACTTCATGCACGTTATCCCAGAAATTCGACCGTTGGATCGACGATTTCTTCTCTCCGTCACAATGTTGGTATATCCACCTTCACTCATGTCAATTTTCGTCCATTGATTTTATCGTTTGATGCCTCAAAACCGGCCACCAAGTTGACCGTTTAAATTATATTAAATTTGGACAGTTTTGCGGGGCCAACTTCGTCAGCTTGTATCTCCTCCACTGCAGCTCCGTTTGGCGTGCTACCAGTTCCTGTGCGAAGCTGGTATAACCTCCTTCCTACCCCTCCAGTTTCGTTTCATTGTGAGCTTGTTTGATTGGTTGAATTCGACGCCAAAGTTGGTCGTCCGAATTCGTAATTTCTAACTTGTAAAATTCTATTTTTGAACACGGGACTCCAGATTTCATTTCTGACACCACCAGTAGACTTGTGGCATCGTTCTGGCTTGTTTTCATATAAAATTTGTTAGATTTGGAGAACGTGGGCCCTGACACATTTTTCGGTGTAAAGTGGGTCCCACATTCTGGGTCAACGGGATTTTTTGACGTCGGCTCATCGAAATCCAATTCCGGATATACCGTTGAGTTCATATCGTCATTCTGGACTCGTTGACATATAATTTGCTAGGTTTTGGTGGACATTGGATCCGGCACGTATTTCGGTGCAAGTCGGATACCAATATCCGGGTCAACAGGTCATTTTGAGATCGGCTCATCGGAATCCAATTCCGGAGATACCGTTGGGTTCGTATCATCATTCTGGACTCGTTGACAAATAATTTGCTGAGTTTTGAGAACATTGGCTCCGGCACGTATTTTCGTGTAAACCGGAATTCTAAGTTCTGGTCAACGGACGAAATTGAGATCGGGTCAACGAAATCCAATTCTGGCGATACCGTTGGGTTCGTATCGTCATTCTGGTTTCGTGGACATATAATTTGTTATATTTTGTAGACTTGTTTTCTTGCACATTTTTCGGTGCAAAACGGCTCCGACACGGACATCGTTTTGATCCGAAATTACCTTTTTGCCCTTGTGTCCAAATTGGACCGTTGAGTAGGCTATCCTAGCTAATTTGACCATTCTGGACACGTTGGCGATGTTTATTTCATCTTCCGACAATGTTTGTTAATAATTTCTCTGAGTTTAACCTTTTTATAATTAATTAATAATTAATTCTTATAATGTTCGTATTTCGGGATTAGTACAACGAAACTGAGCTCAGTCAATTCCAGTGATCTCACATCACTAAAATTGACAAGATGGACACGTGGATCACTATAATAAGATTATCAACTTTACCGATAATCTTTTTATCTCGATTTGTGTGACGTAAGTTTCGACGTACAAATAACGAAGTACACTTTATATTAGACTAGAATTGATCCTGTTTGACGAGAGTTGACCAGTTGACCCAAAGTCAACTGTAAGTCAACACTTGACCTAGTTTGACTAAATTATTGATCGGAGTTGACCTAAAGTTATTTTGACTTAGAAGAACCTAGGATAAAATAGACTGTTTGTAGAGTTTTATTTATTACAACTTGAACACCTTGTAACCTGTGTTGCTTTAAATAGGACTCTGTGGCTTCAGTTGGTCCCCCTATACTTATCAGCTGTTCAGGTTATCAGGCGAGTATATTCTCTGATCATTTCATATCCTGCTTAGAATTATTTCCTTTAGTAGATTAATTTACTTGTACTGTCACGTTGGTCACACGGATTGGTACTATATGGATCCCTTCTTGAGATGTTATCCTTAGGGAGCATCGGGTACTACATGTTCTGTGCGTTTCACTTACATGGCGTATCACTATGCTTCATTGGTTCTTCGATCACTTGTGACATATACTCTTATGATCACAGAGTCATCCTGGAATCCTTATCCCATTTATGGGTCTACTATGTACCACCCTTCGGGGGCTTATCACCCTTCGGGGACTTACCACCCTTCGGGGGCTGTTACATATAATCATAACATAACCTGGTTGGATCCTTGTGTATTGATTGGGGGTACGAGGGAGTAGAAGTGGACATGTGAATAATACAGTAGTGTAGCATCAGAATCATCCCATGCCATTTACATGTCCATGTTGTACTCTGACTTACTAGTGTGAGCACCCTAAATTTTGGGTTGATTTTTTTTCATTTTATTTTAATTTTCTGATTGAGGGTAATTTTGAAATTTCGTGTTTATAATTATTTTAATAATGATATTTAATTCATGATATAATTTTTGGTGATTTTAAATCATTTTAACATTATTTAAATCAATGACTTGTGGTTTTGACGTTTTGCTAGTGAAATCCTAGAGACTGTTTGACCTAGAGCCTAACCATGTGATTATGATATTTTAATATCATTTTTGACCTAAGGATATTTTTGCATTTGACCTCTTTGAATTATTTTGATATTATTTTATTATTTATGATATTGTTTTGGGGTTATTTGAGTCGGGTTCGAATTTTAACTCAATCCGACTTGAAACGGGGATCCGGGGATAGTTTGACTCTAGTGGGACCCACACACTAGTTAGGCATGGCCCACATGATATTAATTTTAATCCACATGATAGAAATATTTTAGTTAGAGGTTAGACTAATTATTATGGATAAGGTTAGTGTGATTAGAGACTTTAGAATGACTAATTTAGCCCCAACCAATTAGCCCTTTCCTAATACTCATAGAATAGGTTAGTAGGGGCTTTTGGACTTTTCCTAATAGGACAAAACCACCTTTATGGCCAGCCACAATAAGGATAGGGTTGAGCCTCCCATTTGTCATTATCCATCTATTTTTCTCTCTCTTGTTCTTCCCCAAATTCCTATAGAGCAATCCCTAGCAATTTCTCCACCAAATCCTTCCATTTCACCACCAAATCTTCTTCTTTCCTTCTCCATTCTAGTCAAGGAGGAAGCTACCCAAGTTTGGGAGGATTCGGAGCTCGTTCGTGTCCTTTTGGAATCTCTACGTGTCGGTGTCGCTCCGGGAAGGTTTTTCTTCGATTCGATCTACCGGGAGGTATAAATCTCTTCTTCTTTTCATTTCCTCATGCATATAGGTCTATTTTGAACCCATAGGAATGACCCCCATGGTTGTATCTCCATTTGTGTCCATTTTGTGTCCATTTGGAGGTCATAGGAGTGTCCTTTGTGTTATGGATGTGTTCATGTTACATATATAGATTTATATATATATATATATATATATATATATATATATATATTGTAATGAGAGTGTATCTATATTTATATATGTAATAAATGGTTTATGATGATTATATAATCAAGTTTTTGAGTGTGGTTCCTCATATTATTATTGCTATTATTGTTGTGGATAATTAGGATATATATTGTGTATTCTTTTGGCTCAAACTATCTAAATCCGTCATGATTTTTATCCACGTTTTTAATTTCAGTCCCAACTTCGAAATGTCATAACTTCTAGCTCAAAGCTCGGTTTAATCTCCCGTTTTTTTTAGAAAAAGCGTATTGAAGTTAGCTTTCCAAAAACATGTATTAATAGGCCTAATTCTTTCTGTAACTTTCTGGAGAATTATTTGAGTGTCAGCTGTACGAAAAACAAATGCGTTCTCGGTGTTTTCGCGATTCCGGGAGTTTTCGGAAACGAAAACGCGATCCGTTTAAAGTTTCGAAAAGCTAACACATAGATCTATAACATACTTTAATCATAGAGTTTAATTCATGCTGAGATGGTACAGTATTTATTATTAGTAGGAGTTACTATTCGGCATATGCATTTTGTGCACCCTTGTGTGTAATATAATATTCTATTTGATTTTAACCCATGTTAATGTATATACATTATGTAACTAAATAGAGAATGCAAGCATGAGTAAATGTTTAAATAAATGATGTATGAGGTGTAAGTATCCTATCTAATGTAAGCATGTATAAGTATGGCTTGTAATGAATATGTAGGTTCCATAGTATATAATGTATGGTGCATATAGTAGTGCAAGAGAATAAATGAATGATGAATGAATACAAGCATGAATGTAATGTAATAATAGATGTAATGTATGCAATATACAAGTTAATGAGATGTAATATTCTATGTTAACACAAATCCTATATTACCTCATGTACCCCCTTACACTATGTTGACACTATCACACTTGACACATTGTTCACTTACACTTTGACACTCTTTGATATGTATACACTATATATGCCCATTTAACCCTCACTTGCCCCTTTGCCATGTTCACATACACACACATAGCCTCTTAAATAAGTATTTATGAATATAGTTAACTTAGCTATGTATGTATATTATATATAAGTTAGCATATTGTGTTGTAATATATAAGTTTATATAACCATTTGAAATGCCATGATTATAGACCCAATGTTGAATACTAATATATGCATGTTTATATATGTGTAGACATATATAGCTTAAAGTAATAGATTACCTAGTGTATATCCAATGTGAATTCTTGCCTATTTGAGTATTGAATAATTGTATGCTATATAGAGTTGGGTGTATGTTGGCTTGTATAGCCTTGTATTGATGTGTGCTTGCTAGGATAGTCTTGGTTAGGCCTAGTAAGACTTACTGGGTTAGGACATGACCTAGTTTGACTAGTGCAGTGTTGACCAAGGGTTGACTTTGGCCTAGCTTGACCTAGATTCATGTAGAATGTATTGTAGTGCTTTATATTACCCTTCTGGACATGTTGTGACTTGTGCTGTTCTAATTAGGAGCCAGACACCTCTCCTCGGACAGTATATTTACTTTGGACATTCAGACATCAGGCGAGTACATTCTCTGACCGTTTCATACTTGTATGGATTTACATTCTTGCTCTAGATTACTGTACATGATGCTGACACGACTGTTATCACGGATTGGTACTATATTGATCTTCTTTTGAGATGTTATCTCCTTGTATTCACTAAATACATATTATGACGTACGTTTCACTTCCATATTGTATTTATTGAATACCCATATCCTTGTATACTTATTGTGCATATTGTACTCTCATTATCACATGAGCCCCAGGGATAGACCATTGTACACTATTGTATAACGTTGTATATCTATTGTATAATATTGTACACTATTATATAAGATAACGTAACTGGAGTAGATCCTTGTGTATTGATTGGGAAGGGGGAGTAGAATTGGCTATGTACTCAAATCCTATTGTACAACATTGTATAACTATTGTATATGTCTATTGTACACCCACGTACAATGGAGTTACCATTGCATTTTCCTAGCCCGTTTACATAACCAGATTGTACTCTAAATCACATGTTCCTTACAGTTCTTACTTATCATATTTAGATATTTCCTGTTATTAAATTTCTACTGTTTTCTATACATTCTTCTTTCAGCGTTTCATGTACTTTACTCTATTGCATGCTTTATATTTTCTAACTCGATATGAACTGCGTGAGATGTTTTGTGCTCGCTCCAGTCCTGACTGGACCTGTTGATAAATTTTACAGATAGCTTGGAGGTTGCCTGCTAGTCTAGAGGAGACACAGTAGAGGTTGTTTAGATAGTTACTTCTTTTTGTCTGGAGTTGTATTTTACTTTGTGGATTATTGTATTGAGTTTTGAGATGTATTTATGGGTTTATGTATCTTAGACACTTAGACTTCTATCTCATGTATCTCTTTTGGATTTCATGTTTTATCTATCTTTATCATGCTCTACCTTAGATGTGATTGAGACTGTATCTGCTATGTCACCCCCATTCGGGGAGTATAAACTGTTTAGTCTTATACTGTTATATGTATTGAGACCTAGGACAGCGTTCTACCGCCGACACTGCGGCGTAGGCTGGGCGTTGTTACGTTCTCGTGCCCTAACTCTAGGGTGCGGGTCGTGACACGTTTTTAGTGGTGGCCCATGCAGGTCGAGTTTATGTAGTGGTATTCGAACTAGAGTACCACTACAGCCTGCACTAGGAATAGGATATATTTTGAAGATACTCAATCACAGTTAGGAACCCTTGAGAGATTCCTGGGACTACCCTTGAGAATCTTGTTTAACTCCGATTTGAAAACTCTTTTCTTTTTTTTTCTTGATTTAATTTATCTTTACTTTCTGCTATTGAATTTGATTTTGATGGATTATTATTGAATTTGAGTTTGTATTTATTAATTTTGATGAAGATTGTTGAAATTTGAATCTTGATGTTAGCTATAGCATCCGAGTTTGTAGTTATATGATTTGAAGGATTTTGTTCATTTCTGAATTTTGATGTTCGTTGATAAATTTGATTTTTTTTTGTATTCATTGTTGATTTAATTTAATTTTTGGCAAGATGAAATTATATGGGCTAGGTCATCTAAGTTATGGAAATCTTGTCTTCTATAGTCACATTAGCCAGCATGGTGAGGACATATAGTCTGATTTTGGATATATTTTTCGGGTGTGGAAATTTAAGGTTTTTGCAGCCAAGCTAGCGGCATCGCAAAAATGTTAAATACCATGATTCTAGAGGTATGTGCATAAGTCAAGGACTCTGTGATTATCGTAGCCTTGCTCACTAGTATGACGAGAATTTAGAGTACCATAATTTTGGATAGACGCATATGATTATCAGATTGTACCTTAAATATTTTCGAACATGTTTTTGCTACTTTTGTTTCAGTCATTCAAAAAAAAGAGAAGGAATTATTGTTGTTTTGTTTTGTTTTGTTTCTCATTGTTTACTTAGGATGTAGCTTTAGCTATTTTTATAAACCTTGTGTAACTTCTTACAAAAATTTATTTCTTCTTAATACAATAAACCAATGATTTTGCTAGGCCTTATTTTGGATTTGGTATTATAATTCTTGTTTCAAAAAAAATGGGTCCCTCTTTTAAATAGATAAGTAGAACAGATTCTATTATCATTCTTTTCCTGCCAATATTTTTACTACCATCATTCCTTGTCTTATATACCTGTCCTGATTATATCAATTCCCTGTCTTATATATAATTCTGTTAGCTATACCTTGAAAACTCTTGAATCTTTATATCATTTTTATCTGAGAAATGTTGAGGAAGTGATATAAATCATCTAGTTCGGAAATGATGTAATTGGTTATCATATGATGATTTTGTAGGAATCAGAGTGTTGGATGTCAAATATGAAAAATTTGAAATGGAGATGTGGTAAAGGTTTAAAATGAAATCGAGGGATAAATGTTATCAATTTAGAAACAATCACAGAAAGTGGGTTATGAATAATTCATGGATGTATTTCAAAACTAATGAGAATGTTTAAGGTCAACCTAGTTTTGAGAACTTAAAAATCTTTGTTATTGATTCTTGGGAACTATTACAAGGCTATGTAGAAATTTAAAGATGGAAAGGAGAATTTAATCGAATAAAATGATTATACGAAATTGAACTAGATATTGTAAGATGGTGACTAGAGACAGAGAGAACACAAGGATTTTACGTTATAGAAATTATTTTAGATGATTGGAAGAAAATTGTAGAATTCAAAAAAAAATATTTGAAGGTGAACGTTGATGAAAATATGAAGGTTGATTTATAAAAAAAGAATAAATTTTGTGTGACATAGTGGTATTGGAGTTTAGTGAATACGAGACTCGATTTAAACAAGTCCAAGGATTCCATTAACTGGATTTAGAGGTTTTGGATCTAATTTAAAACGAGGTGAAGGAATTTGAAATTTTGATTAAATGAATAAGTGTTGACTCCTAAAAAGAGGGGTATGTTTCGTGGAAAATATTTTGGAACTTAAAGATTTTGTCTATGGTGATTGTGGTAAAGGTTTAGATGACTGAAGGTTATAAAATTTCGATGATAGTTATATAGAGGTTGATTTTCATATTGGGACTTGTGAGAAAAAAAAAGAATATGGTTTAGCAAATGATAAACTGGTAGTATTAGAGAGGGATGATTTGCTGACTTCGTATGAAATCTTTTCTTGTTTTCTCTAAAAGGAGTTTTTCAATATCATTGAATCCTAGATTCCTTAATCCGACCAAATCGACTTCGATTATCTTTTCTTATCATATTTATATCTTGGGTTGTACTTAATTGAATTAAATTTGATTGTGACCTGAATCTCTATCCTTGTATGCTCGATCTCGACTTTGTTGAACATGTCCTCCATATTGCCTAAATCTTGATTTCTCCCAATTTGATCAACTTAGATCGTATCAAGACTAAATATTCTTAATACGTATTGTGATTGGAAATTTTCCATGGAATTGGCTTTCATTCCTTAACTTTGATTTTGATTTTCTTTTTTTTTTTAAACCCTTTAAAGATAATGGGTAGTTACTTTTCTTTATTTTTATGATAAGTATCAGTTTTCATATAGGATGGTAGACTGCCTTACAGTTTTGATGATTTGTTGTTTTTGTAACTTTTGTTTAGCACCCTAGATTGCTTGTGTGTTTTGATACCCTATGACCGTTTTGGTTTAGCATGACTAGAATACCTAGATGAGACTTTTACTACCACCGTATGCCATGACCCTGTATGTCGTCCTTTTGATGGTATGATTTATTTAAGTTCTGGGATTTGATTGTGGGGGTTTGACCTAGAAGGATTACGAATATTTTAATTTCGAGGATGAAATTTTTATAAGGTGGGTAGGATGTGAGCACCCTAAATTTTGGGTTATTTTTTTTCATTTTATTTTAATTTTCTGATTGAGGGTAATTTTGAAATTTCGTGTTTATAATTATTTTAATAATGATATTTAATTCATGATATGATTTTTGGTGATTTTAAATCATTTTAATATTATTTAAATCAATGACTTGTGGTTTTGACGTTTTGCTAGTGAAACCCTAGAGACTGTTTGACCTAGAGCCTAACCATGTGATTATGATATTTTAATATCATTTTTGGCCTAAGAATATTTCTGCATTTGACCTCTTTGAATTATTTTGATATTATTTATTATTTATGATATTGTTTTGGGGTTATTTGAGTCGGGTTCGAATTTCAACTCAATCCGACTTGAAACGGAGACCCGGGGGTAGTTTGACTCTAGTGGGACCCACACACTAGTTAGGCATGGCCCACATGATATTAATTTTAGTCCATATGATAGAAATATTTTAGTTAGAGGTTAGACTAATTATTATGGATAAGGTTAGTGTGATTAGAGACTTTAGAATGACTAATTTAGCCCCAACCAATTAGCCCTTTCCTAATACTCATAGAATAGGTTAGTAGGGGCTTTTGGACTTTTCCTAATAGGACAAAATCACCTTTATGGCCAGCCACAATAAGGATAGGGTTGAGCCTCCCATTTGTCATTATCCATCTATTTTTCTCTCTCTTGTTCTTCCCCAAATTCCTAGAGAGCAATCCCTAGCAATTTCTCCACCAAATCCTTCCATTTCACCACCAAATCTTCTTCTTTCCTTCTCCATTCTAGTCAAGGAGGAAGCTACCCAAGTTTGGGAGGATTCGGAGCTCGTTCGTATCCTTTTGGAATCTCTACGTGTCGGTGTCGCTCCGGGAAGGTTTTTCTTCGATTCGATCTACCGGGAGGTATAAAACCCTTCTTCTTTTCATTTCCTCATGCATATAGGTCTATTTTGAACCCATAGGAATGACCTCCATGGTTGTATCTCTATTTGTGTCCATTTTGTGTCCATTTGGAGGTCATAGGAGTGTCATTTGTGTTGTGGATGTGTTCATGTTACATATATAGATTTATATATATATATATATATATATATATATATATATATATATATATATATATATATATATATATATATATATATATATATATATATATATATATTATAATGAGAGTGTATCTATATTTATATATGTAATAAATGGTTCATGATGCTTATATAATCAAGTTTTTGAGTGTGGTTCCTCATATTATTATTGCTATTATTGTTGTGGATAATTAGGATATATATTGTGTATTCTTTTGGCTCAAACTATCTAAATCCGTCATGATTTTTATCCACGTTTTTAATTTCAGCCCTAACTTCGAAATGTCATAACTTCTAGCTTAAAGCTCGGTTTAATCTTCCGTTTTTTTAAAAGAAGCGTATTGAAGTTAGCTTTCCAAAAACATGTATTAATAGGCCTAATTCTTTTTGTAACTTTCTGGAGAATTATTTGAGTGTCAGCTGTACGAAAAACAAACACGTTCTCGGTGTTTTCGCGATTCCGGGAGTTTCCGGAAACGAAAACGCGATCCGTTTAAAGTTTCGAAAAGCTAACACATAGATCTATAACATACTTTAATCATAGAGTTTAATTCATGCTGAGATGGTACAATATTTATTATTAGTAGGAGTTACTATTCGGCATATGCATTTTGTGCACCCTTGTGTGTAATATAATGTTCTATTTGATTTTAACCCATGTTAATGTATACATTATGTAACTAAATAGAGAATACAAGCATGAGTAAATGTTTAAATAAATGATGTATGAGGTGTAAGTATCCTATCTAATGTAAGCATGTATAAGTATGGCTTGTAATGAATATGTAGGTTCCATAGTATGTAATGTATGGTGCATATAGTAGTGTAAGAGAATAAATGAATGATGAATGAATGCAAGCATAAATGTAATGTAATAATAGATGTAATATATGTAATATACAAGTTAATGAGATGTAATGTTCTATGTTAACACAAATCCTATATTACCTCATGTACCCCCTTACACTATGTTAACACCATCACACTTGACACATTGTTCACTTATACTTTGACACTCTTTGATATGTATACACTATGTATGCCCATTTAACCCTCACTTGCCCCTTTGCCATGTTCACATACACACACATAGCCTCTTAAATAAGTATTTATGAATATAGTTAACTTAGCTATGTATGTATATTATATATAAGTTAGCATATTGTGTTGTAATATATAAGTTTATATAACCATTTGAAATGCCATGATTATAGACCCAATGTTGAATACTAATATATACATGTTTATATATGTGTAGACATATATAGCTTAAAGTAATAGATTACCTAGTGTATATCCAATGTGAATTCTTGCCTATTTGAGTATTGAATAATTGCATGCTATATAGAGTTGGGTGTATGTTGGCTTGTATAGCCTTGTATTAATGTGTGCTTGCTAGGATAGTCTTGGTTAGGCCTAGTAAGACTTACTGGGTTAGGACATGACCTAGTTTGACCTAGTTTGACTAGTGCAGTTGACCAGAGTTGACCAAGGGTTGACTTTGGCCTAGCTTGACCTAGATTCATGTAGAATGCATTATAGTGCTTTATATTACCCTTCTGGACATGTTGTGACTTGTGCTGTTCTAATTAGGAGCCAGACACCTCTCCTCGGACAGTATATTTACTTTGGACATTCAGACATCAGGCGAGTACATTCTCTGACCGTTTCATACTTGTATGGATTTACATTCTTGCTCTAGATTACTGTACTTGATGCTGACACGACTGTTATCACGGATTGGTACTATATGGATCTTCTTTTGAGATGTTATCTCCTTGTATTCACTAAATACATATTGTGACGTGCGTTTTACTTCCATATTGTATTTATTGAATACCCATATCCTTGTATACTCATTGTGCATATTGTACTCTCATTATCACATGAGCCCCAGGGATAGACCATTGTACACTATTGTATAACATTGTATATCCATTGTATAATATTGTACACTATTGTATAAGATAACGTAACTGGAGTAGATCCTTGTGTATTGATTGGGGAGGGGGAGTAGAATTGGTTATGTACTCAAATCCTATTGTACAACATTGTATAACTATTGTATATGTCTTTGTACACCTACGTACAATGGAGTTACCATTGCATTTTCCTAGTCCGTTTACATAACCAGATTGTACTCTAAATCACATGTTCCTTACAGTTCTTACTTATCATATTTAGATATTTCCTGTTATTAAATCTCTACTGTTTTCTATACATTCTTCTTTCAGCGTTTCATGTACTTTACTCTATTGCATGTTTTATATTTCCTAACTTGATATGAACTGCGTGAGATGTTTTGTGCTCGCTCCAGTCCTGACTGGACCTGTTGATAAATTTTACAGATAGCTTGGAGGTTGCCTGCTAGCCTAGAGGAGACACAGTAGAGGTTGTTTAGATAGTTACTTCTTTTTGTCTGGAGTTGTATTTTACTTTGTGGATTACTGTATTGAGTTTTGAGATGTATTTATGGGTTTATGTATCTTAGACACTTAGACTTCTATCTCCTGTATCTCTTTTGGATTTCATGTTTTATCTATCTTTATCATGCTCTACCTTAGATGTGATTGAGACTGTATCTGCTATGTCACCCCCATTCAGGGAGTATAAACTGTTTAGTCTTATACTGTTATATGCATTGAGATCTATGACAGCGTTCTACCGCCGACACTGCGGCGTAGGCTGGGCGTTGTTACGTTCTCGTGCCCTAACTCTAGGGTGCGGGTCGTGACACGTTTTTAGTGGTGGCCCATGCAGGTCGAGTTTATGTAGTGGTATTCGAACTAGAGTACCACTACAGCCTGCACTAGGAATAGGATATATTTTGAAGATACTCAATCACAGTTAGGAACCCTTGAGAGATTCCTGGGACGACCCTTGAGAATCTTGTTTAACTCCGATTTGAAAACTCTTTTCTTTTTTTTCTTGATTTGATTTATCTTTACTTTCTGCTATTGAATTTGATTTTGATGGATTATTATTGAATTTGAGTTTGTATTTATTGATTTTGATGAAGATTGTTGAAATTTGAATCTTGATGTTAGCTATAGCATCCGAGTTTGTAGTTATATGATTTGAAGGATTTTGTTCATTTCTGAATTTTGATGTTCGTTGATAAATTTGATTTTTTTTGGTATTTATTGTTGATTTAATTTAATTTTTGGCAAGATGAAATTATATAGGCTAGGTCATCTAAGTTATGAAAATCTTGTCTTCTATAGTCACATTAGCCAGCATGGTGAGGACATATAGTCTGATTTTGGATATATTTCTCGGGTGTGGAAATTTAAGGTTTTTGCAGCCAAGCTAGCGGCATCGCAAAAATGTTAAATACCATGATTCTAGAGGTATGTGCATAAGTCAAGGACTCTGTGATTATCGTAGCCTTGCTCACTAGTATGACGAGAATTTAGAGTACCATAATTTTGGATAGACGCATATGATTATCAGATTGTACCTTAAATATTTTCGAACATGTTTTTGCTACTTTTGTTTCAGTCATTCAAAAAAAGAAGAAGGAATTATTGTTGTTTTGTTTTGTTTTGTTTCTCATTGTTTACTTAGGATGTAGCTTTAGCTATTTTTATAAACCTTGTGTAACTTCTTACAAAAATTTATTTCTTCTTAATACAATAAACCAATAATTTTGCTAGGCCTTATTTTGGATTTGGTATTATAATTCTTGTTTCAAAAAAATGGGTCCCTCTTTTAAATAGATAAGCAGAACAGATTCTATTATCATTCTTTTCCTGCCAATATTTTTACTACCATCATTCCTTGTCTTATATACCTGTCCTGATTATATCAATTTCCTGTCTTATATATAATTCTGTCAGCTATACCTTGAAAACTCTTGAATCTTTATATCATTTTTATCTGAGAAATGTTGAGGAAGTGATATAAATCATCTAGTTCGGAAATGATGTAATTGGTTATCATATGATGATTTTGTAGGAATCAGAGTGTTGGATGTCAAATATGAAAAATTTGAAATGGAGATGTGGTAAAGGTTTAAAATAAAATCGAGGGATAAATGTTATCAATTTAGAAACAATCACAGAAAGTGGGTTATGAATAATTTATGGATGTATTTCAAAACTAATGAGAATGTTTAAGGTCAACCTGTTTTGAGAACTTAAAAATCTTTGTTATTGATTCTTGGGAACTATTACAAGGCTATGTAGAAATTTAAAGATGGAAAGGAGAATTTAATCGAATAAAATGATTATGCGAAATTGAACTAGATATTGTAAGATGGTGACTAGAGACAGAGAGAACACAAGGATTTTACGTTATAGAAATTATTTTAGATGATTGGAAGAAAATTGTAGAATTCAAAAAAAATATTTGAAGGTGAACGTTGATGAAAATATGAAGGTTGATTTATAAAAAAAAGAATAAATTTTGTGTGACATAGTGGTATTGGAGTTTAGTGAATACGAGACTCGATTTAAACAAGTCCAAGGATTCCATAAAGACCTAGGACAGCGTTCTACCGCCGACACTGCGGCGTAGGCTGGGCGTTGTTACGTTCTCGTGCCCTAACTCTAGGGTACGGGTCGTGACAACTAGTCACTGCTAGTTCTCTATGTATAGTAGATATTTCTATTACAGTTCTCTCTCTGTTTACATACTGCATTTCTTTCAGTACCTGTATCTTACTTTACTGCATGATTATATTTTCTAACCTGCTATGATCTGTTGAGATGTACTGTACTCGCTCCTGTCCTGACTGGACCTGTTGATAAATTTTACAGATGGCCTGGGATTGCCTGCTAGCCTAGAGGAGACACAGTAGAGGTTGTTTAGATAGTTATTTCATTTTGTCTGGAGTTGTATTTACTTTGTGGATTACTGTATTCGAGTTTTGAGATATATTTCTGGGATTATGTATCTTAGACACTTAGACTTCTATCTCCTGTATCTCTTTTGGATTTCATGTTTTATCTATCCTTATCATGCTCTACCTTAGATGTGATTGAGACTATATCTGCTATGTCACCCCCATTCGGGGAGTATAAACTGTTTATCCTTATACTGCTAGATGCATGAGACCTAGGACAGCGTTCTACCGTCGACACTGCGGCGTAGGCTGGGCGTTGTTACATTCTCGTGCCCTTACTCTAGGGTGCGGGTCGTGACAAAAACACCATGAGTTGTATCTCAATATATACTTGGTATGTTGTTGAGATGTTCACATGGGGTGGTAACCCTAAGGAGGGAACCATATGGATGATTTTACTAGGAGGTAATGATAAGACTCCATAGTAAAGCATTAATGCTTTTTGCTTTTGGAATTTATTCCATTGGAGCTAAGCCCCGTAGGGGCTTAGCGAATCGGACTCAGGCTCATGAGGCGTAATATAGCATTTTGTTGGCGCACTTTGCACTTAGCACATCAGCATCGTCGCTTGGCGCATAGTGCGCTTAAGTTGCGCTCGTTGCGCAAGCCTCCTGCGCAGCCGTTCGTACTGTCCGATCGCGCAACCAGATGGCGCAACCTGATCGTGTGGCCAGATTGTAATGCCTGTTGTTCGTATTACGTATTTAAGAATACGTGTATGTATTTTATCTCGTATTGGCCATGGTTCATCTTGGTTTGGGTTGGCTTGGGTTGGTTCGGCTAGGCTTGATTAGCCTTGGTTCATCATGAACCAAGGGTGAACCCCCTACCTACCACAACCAACCCTATTTATTAACCTCTTCCCATTCTCTCTCCTCATTATTTCCTTTCTTCTTTATTACTCTCCACCACCAACCAAGAAAACCCTAGTCTAGGCAAGTGCAATCTTGCTTCATGAAGAAACCCACCATTTTTATTGTTCTAACCTCTTCTTTGCAACTTTCTAATCCACATTAGAATTTGTCATTTTCTATTTTGAAGCTTGGATTTTTGTAGATCTAGAATTTAGTCATTTTCGGATTTTCATGGTTTTGATCTATTAAATTCCCTTGTTTTCAAGTTTTGATGGTTCCATGTGGTAAAGAATTTCCTTCTACCCAATTTTGACCTTTGAAAAGTTGGATTTGGACTTCTTTTGACCAAGTTATGGACTTTGGAAGCTTAGGGTTCAACCATGGAGTTCCTGCTGTTTGGAGAAGACAGTAAGCAGTGCGCGAGCTTTTTAGCTGGCGTCACTGAGCTGTGCGCGCTCTTTAGCGCAGCGCAGTAGACCCCATACGCTGCCTTTTGGAAGCGTATGACTTGCATACGCTCGCTTGCTTGACAAGGAGTCGTATGGAGTCCATACGCTGCCTTTTTGGAGCGTATGACTTGCATACGCTCACTTGGATAGCCATGAGTCGTATGGAGTCCATACGCTGCCTTTTGGAGGCGTATGACTCGCATACGCTCGCTTGTGTGACAAGGAGTCGTATGAAGTTCATACGCTGCCTTTTTGGAGCGTATGACTTGCATACGCTCACTTGGATAGCCATGAGTCGTATGGAGTCCATACGCTGCCTTTTGGAGGCGTATGACTCGCATACGCTCGCTTGTGTGACAAGGAGTCGTATGAAGTTTATACGCTGCCTTTTTAGAGCGTATGTCTTGCATACGCTCACTTGTGTGACAAGGGGTCGTATGGACCTCATACGCTGCCCTTTGTGAGCGTAGGCTTACCTGAGCGTAGGCTTACCTGAGCGTAGCTTGACTTGAGCGTAGCCTGACCTGAGCGTATGACTTTTGCACTGAGCGTATGGCATTGGCTGACTTGATAATCATGAATTTATTTAATAGGTTTGTTAATAATAATTGAACACGGTATGGCAGGACAAGCATACCTGACATGATTATCTCGAATTGCTGTTGCGACGGCTAACGTGACATGACCTGACAAGAATGACTAACCCGGACACCGTGGATGATTGTGTTTGCACAATAAACCAGTATTGTCTTGCATCATGTCTAGGATGGGATCCCTGAGTACCACGGTCAGGGATACCTACTGTAATTAACTTAGAGTAATAAACTAGAATAATTCAGTAGACATGAAGAGATTCCCAGCTACAGGCAATCCCGTTATCTGGGCGCATTAAGTGGACTTGTAGCCTACCGACGAGTAGGACACACTTCCAGCACACAGTCATATGGTGCATCCTTCATAAATGGACATTCGACCTGGATAATTTGGATGGTCTGCAGGGCTTGTGGCTGTTGAAATAATCTCATTGCATCTTGCTAGTAACTAGGCCTGTGATAACCCTAGCTAGTTAAAGTATCAAGCCGTACTTTTGATTGGCCGTGATTGATTGGATGAAGTTATTCCAGCTTAGTCTTATCCTGATCCTATGCAAGATCGTGACACGACACGATTATTGATGCTTGCCTTAATAATAACGATCGGGGGACCAGTTCTGTTCAGGCGAAGGGTTACAACCTCGGTCCTTGTTTGGTTTAAGGGTTGTAACCTGGCTCCCGGAGCAGTTCAGTGTCTTCCCTTCGGTTATTGTCTTAATTGTACCCCGTGCCATGCTTGTCATGTTCTATCTTACTTCAGCAACATGATTATCTATAATGGCCTTAACAATAAAGATCAGGAGTCCAGTTCTGTTCAGGCGAAGGGTTACAACCCCGGTCCTTGTTTGGTTTAAGGGTTGTAACCTGGCTCCCGGAGTAGTTCTGTGTCTTCTCTTCGTTTATTGTCTTATTACCTTATCCATAGTATTTGAGACGGATTTCCATTCAGGTGAAGGATTGCAACCCCGGTCCTTGTTTGGTTTAAGGGTTGTAGTCTGGCTACTTGAATGGTTTCCTCGTACTCAATTATTGTTGTTATTTTTGATAATTTAACTTTAATGTTCCTTACTATATGCTGGTTTTAGTTTCTAAGTGAAGCCTCCTTTGTGGCACTTGCTCTTTCTGGGGTCTGACCCAGCTGGTTTTGTGTGGCCAGATATCGGAGCAGCTCCAGAGGATCCACCGATCTTCCAGCCAGATGGTGACCACTAGACGGAACCTTGGCAACGAGTGGGTTTCTTTTTGTCCTCCCATTTATTTGTAAAAATTATTCTTTTGAGGCGTTTAGCCGACGAGCACGTGTTAGCTCGATTGCATCTTTATTTACTGTCTGCCTACGGGCTGTAACATGATTGACAGATCCTAGGGTTGATCATGTATGACTGAACTCTTGCTAGTCCTGGCATTTTGTACGACTAGCTTCATGATCATCCAATATGTAATGTATGGGATGCCTTGCTATTATATATTTGGTGCTCTGACATCTTGTAATTACTATTGCTTGCTTGTGATTGAGACAATAGGCTTGTTCTTGACCTTAGGAGACTGCTAGCTTGTAGTTAAACCCTCATGTATCTAGACAGCCGTGACCGTATAGTGAGATGGATTCCATTTCATATACGTAGCTGGCTATGTCTGCCCCCGCTCTCCAGTATTCTGGTTCTGGGGCGTGACATGGTTTAAGTGGTGGCCCATGCAGGTCTTATAAATCAAGATATGTGAGGGTTTACCGGATAGATGTCTCAATCAGTATTCGTCCTTGATCTCTGCTCGTATCTTCTGAATCCCTGGATTCTTGTCCTGATCATATGCTTGTATCGTTGATCTGTCCTGGTCCTTCCTTATTGTTCCCTATGTCATCTTCTTCAGCGGCATTGTTCGTGGTACTACTGACCAGCAAGGCGGAGCACCTCCCGCGGACCAGCAGCAACCTGGAGATCAAGCCCAGCATTCCGGAGTAGCTTCTAGAGTCGTGCCTTCTGGCGGAGAGCCACCAGTCCAGCCAGTTCAACCAGTAGAACATGATGACGGCACTTTGGTAGGACTCGTCAGGACCTTGATAGCTTCCCAAGACCGGCGTGGAGATGCCTTACACCAGGCAGTGACGGATGCTTTGACCCAGGGTGGTCATCAGGGTAACAGCGCGGCCAACAGCTTCAAGCGCCTGAACCCTCCATTCTTCGACGGCAGCGAAGATGCGATCGCCGTGGATGCTTGGCTTCAGGATATCGAAGTGATTCTAGAAGCAGCCAGGACTCCAGAAAACGAGAAGGTGGCCGTAGTGCGCCTGCAGTTATTAGATCTTGCCCACAGTTGGTGGGCGGCGCAGGCCGAGGGATTAGTGGCACCCATTTCTTGGGCAGTGTTCAGAGAGAGATTCCAGACGAAGTATTTTGATGCTGCGGCTCGATATGACTTACAGACAAGGTTTACCAACCTGAAGCAAGGAGGCAGAACAGTCGATGGTTATGCATCTGAGTTTTCTAGACTCAGTAGGTTTGCCCCCACCTTGGTGGCAACCGAGTTTGATAGGGCCCAGCGGTTCCAGCAGGGACTGTATTTGGAGATTTTATTAGCAGTTGAGCAGTTCGAACACCAGACGTTCGATGCAGTATTAAGGGCGGCTAGGAGGCATAAGTACACCTCCCAACGGATCGTGGATAGGACCGGAGGTAGGAAGCGGTCCCATAGTCAGATGCACCAATCATCAGCTCCAGCCCCGGCAGCTAGAGGTTTAACTATTGGAACTCCGAGGCGGGCGGCCTCGGTGACGTCGGTTCAGCATTCTACCCCGACGTACCCTCAGCAACAGAAGCAGAAGCAGTCTTCCGCAGTGGGATGTTCATACTGCGGGAAGCCAGGGCATGTGGTGTCAGAGTGTCGCAGAGCACAGGGATTGTGCTTGGTTTGTGGTGCCCCGGACCACAGGGTTGGAAACTGCCCGAACAGGGGGAGTTCATCAGCTTTCTCTGGTCCTTCAGTTAGAGGACCAGCGCCAGTCCAGCAGCAGCAGCAGTTGTAGTACCCGCTCCCGAGGCCATTGCTGACGCAGGCCCAGGCATTCCAGCAGCATAGACCGCAGCAGTATGCTCAGGCCCAAGCCCTGATCCAGAGCAGGCAGAGGAATTTTCAGCAGAGGGGACCTGCCCCTAGAGGATATGGTCAAGTGCTGGCCTTGACCATGGGAGAAGAAGGAGTAACACCAGGTGAGGTAGTGGCAGGTACTATTCTCGTCAACACCTTTCCAGCTTCAGCTTTATTTGATTCTGGTGCATCACATTCATTTATGTCAGCACGATTCGCAACACGGATAGGATTGGAGCCCGAGTCGTTATCAGTAAGGCTCAATATACTCACTGGTAACGGACTTGTGGGAGTCGATAGAGTATTTTCCTCGTATCGAATCGTAGTTAGCAGTAGAGAGTTTCCCGCTAGATTGATAGAATTCCTGATGGCCGATTATGATATAGTCTTAGGGATGGATTGGTTGAGGGACCAGTTTGCTAGGATAGACTGCCACATTGGCAGGGTTGTTTTTAGCATTCCAGGAGAGCCGGAGTTTTCTTTCTCTCGAGGCGAGGTTGAGCCTTCTCCTCCAGTATTGCGGATGGCAGTAGCAGCAGTTCAATTGCCCGGGATAGTGGATGAGTTCCCAGATATTTTTCCAGAAGAGCTTCCAGGTATGCCGCCAGAGCGGGAGATTGAGTTCACCATAGACTTGATTCCCGGGACAGCCTCGGTGTCAGAGAGAGTCTACAGGATGGCGCCATCAGAGTTAGAGATCTTGTACAAGATGATTGAAGAGCTTAGAACCAAGGGATTCATTCGTGCTAGTGGATCGCCTTGGGGAGCCCCGATGCTTCTTGTGAAAAAGAAGGATGGTACGTCCAGATTATGTGTAGATTATCGTACCTTGAACTCAGTGACAATCAAGAACAGATACTCTCTCCCGAGGATAGATGACTTGTTTGATCAACTTAAAGGGGCAGCTGTATTCTCGAAGATTGACTTGCGCTCAGGATATCATCAGATCAGAGTCAGAGAGCAGGACATCCCGAAGACAGCTTTCAGATCGAGATACGGGCATTGGGAGTTCCTTGTTATGCCATTTGGAGCAACCAATGCACCGGCAGTATTCATGGACCTCATGAATCGCATTTTCATGCCTTACTTGGATCAGTTTATGATCGTATTCCTAGACGACATTCTGGTCTACAGCAAGAATGAGGCGGAGCATGAGCAGCATCTCAGGGTTGTTCTTCAGATACTCAGGGAGCACCAGTTATATGCCAAGTTCAGTAAATGCGAGTTCTGGCTCGATCGCATTTCATACTTGGGTCATATCATCACCAGAGGAGGAGTAGAAGTGGATCCACAGAAGATCGTGGCCATTGAGTCATGGCCGGTGCCCAGCACAGTTGCAGAGGTTCGTAGTTTTCTTGGATTGGCCGGCTACTACCGGCGATTTGTTTCGGACTTCGCTCGAATCTCGGCGCCGCTGACCCAGTTGACTCGCAAGGATGCACAGTTTGCTTGGACAACAGAGTGCCAGGAATCTTTTGAGAAGTTGAAGCGAGGCTTAATGACGGCTCCTATTCTCACGCTTCCTGATGGGACCAGAGGATTTTTGGTATACTGTGACGCTTCAGGCAGAGGTTTAGGATGTGTTCTGATACAGCATGGGAAGGTAATAGCTTATGCATCACGGCAACTTCGTGGTCATGAGAGAAATTACCCAACCCATGACTTGGAGCTGGCAGAAGTGGTGTTTGCACTCAAGTTGTGGAGGCACTATTTGTATGGAGATAGGATGGAGATCTTCACCGACCACAAGAGCCTGAAATATATTTTCACCCAGAAGGATCTTAACATGCGTCAGAGGAGATGGCTGGAGCTACTTGTGGATTATGATGTCAACCTGCAGTATCATCCTGGGAAGGCCAATGTTCTTGCGGATGCATTGAGCAGGAGAGCGGGAGCTTATTTTCTAACAGCGCAACCAGAGCTGTTAGCAGATCTTCAGAAAATGGATATTGAAGTTGTTCTCCCTTCCAGTGTGGCCTTGATGGCCAGTATGCAAGTTCAGTCCACTATAGTCGAGAGGATCCGGATGGCGCAGTCGGCAGATTCCAAGCTTCAGCGACTCAGAGCAGAGTATGAGGCGGGACGAAGACCAGAGTTATGCGTTCATGAGGATGGTACACTTCGACATGGTAAGCGTCTTTGTGTACCCAGCGAAGATATCCGGCAGGAGGTCATGGCAGAAGCTCATAGTTCGTAGTATTCCATCCATCCGGGCAGTACGAAGATGTACCGTGATATCCGGCAGCATTTCTGGTGGAATGGCATGAAGCGGAAGACAGCTCGGTTTGTCTCTCGGTGTTTGGTTTGCCAACAAGTTAAAGCTGAACATCAGAGACCGGCAGGACTGCTTCAGCCCTTGCCGATTCCAGAGTGGAAGTGGGAGCATGTGACCATGGATTTCGTGACTGGATTACCTAGATCTCCAGCTGGTAGAGATGCTATTTGGGTTATAGTTGACCGGCTCACAAAAGTGCCTCACTTTCTTCCATTCAGAGTTGGTCAGTCGACGGCTCAGCTAGCGGCGATGTATCTTAGACAGATTGTCAGATTGCACGGTGTGCCAGTTAGCATCACCTCGGACCGAGATTCCAGATTTATATCGCACTTTTGGCGTAGCCTGCAGGCGAGTTTAGGGACTCATCTCCAGTTCAGTTCAGCATATCATCCGCAGACAGATGGTCAGTCAGAGCGCACGATCCAGACTCTTGAAGACATGTTGCGATCTTGCACACTTGACTTCGGTGGTTCATGGAAAGATCACTTGCATCTGGTGGAATTCTCGTACAATAATAGTTTCCAGGCCAGTATCCAGATGGCCCCGTTCGAGGCGCTGTATGACAGGAAGTGCAGATCCCCGCTATCCTGGGATGATGTTGGAGAAAGACAGATGCTTGGTCCAGAATTGATTGCTCAGACCATTGAAGTGGTTAGAAGGGTCAGAGATCATCTTCGAGTTGCCCAAGATCGCCAGCGTCATTGGGCCGATTCTCATCGGCGCCCTCTCGAGTTTTCGGTCGACGATCATGTATTCCTGAGGATTTCGCCCAACCGTGGCGTCATTCGTTTCGGCGTACGGAAAAAGCTTAGTCCTAGGTATATAGGGCCGTTCGATATCCTAGAGCGAGTAGGAGATGTATCCTATCGTCTCGCTCTTCCGCCGTCGCTAAGCGAGGTGCATGACGTGTTCCATGTATCCCAATTACGACGGTATATTCCGGACCCGAGCCACATCCTGGATCATTCGGAATTGGTTGTTGGTACCAACCTTTCGTATGAGGAGAGGCCCGTGTCTATATTGGACCGGAGAGAGAAGATCCTCAAGAACAAGACTATCAAGTTAGTCCGAGTTGCTTGGGGTCATCACTCTTTGGGGGAGTCAACGTGGGAGCGTGAGAAAGATATCCGATCGCGGTATCCCGACTTGTTTGACTCATGAGGTATAATGTCTTCCTTATGCCTCATGTCTTCGATTCCTTGCTTGAATGAGTGATTGCTTGCCTAGTTATAGTTTGCATGTAATTAGTATAGCTTGTTCTAGTCTCTCTAACATCTTAATTAAATTTTGAGGACGGAATTCTTTTAAGGTGGGTAGAGTTATAATGCCTGTTGTTCGTATTACGTATTTAAGAATATGTGTACGTATTTTATCTCGTATTGGCCATGGTTCATCTTGGTTTGGGTTGGCTTGGGTTGGTTCGGCTAGGCTTGATTAGCCTTGGTTCATCATGAACCAAGGGTGAACCCCCTACCTACCACAACCAACCCCATTTATTAACCTCTTCCCATTCTCTCTCCTCATTATTTCCTTTCTTTTTCATTACTCTCCACCACCAACCAAGAAAACCCTAGCCTAGGCAAGTGCAATCTTGCTTCATGAAGAAACCTACCATTTTTATTGTTCTAACCTCTTCTTTGCAACTTTCTAATCCACATTAGAACTTGTCATTTTCTATTTTGAAGCTTGGATTTTTGTAGATCTAGAATTTAGTCATTTTCGGATTTTTATGGTTTTGATCTATTAAATTCCCTTGTTTTCAAGTTTTGATGGTTCCATGTGGTAGAGAATTTCCTTCTACCCAATTTTGACCTTTGAAAAGTTGGATTTGGACTTCTTTTGACCAAGTTATGGACTTTGGAAGCTTAGGGTTCAACCATGGAGTTCCTGCTGTTTGGAGAAGACAGTAAGCAGTACGCGAGCTTTTTAGCTGGCGTCACTGAGCTGTGCGCGCTCTTTAGCGCAGCGCAGTAGACCCCATACGCTGCCTTTTGGAAGCGTATAACTTGCATACGCTCGCTTGCTTGACAAGGAGTCGTATGGAGTCCATACGCTGCCTTTTTGGAGTGTATGACTTGCATACGCTCACTTGGATAGCCATGAGTCGTATGGAGTCCATACGCTGCCTTTTGGAGGCGTATGACTCGCATACGCTCGCTTGTGTGACAAGGAGTCGTATGAAGTTCATACGCTGCCTTTTTGGAGCGTATGACTTGCATACGCTCACTTGGATAGCCATGAGTCATATGGAATCCATACGCTGCCTTTTGGAGGCGTATGACTCGCATACGCTCGCTTGTGTGACAATGAGTCGTATGAAGTTCATACGCTGCCTTTTTGGAGCGTATGTCTTGCATACGCTCACTTGTGTGACAAGGGGTCGTATGGACCTCATACGCTGCCCTTTGTGAGCGTAGGCTTACCTGAGCGTAGGCTTACCTAAGCGTAGCTTGACTTGAGCGTAGCCTGACCTGAGCGTATGACTTTTGTACTGAGCGTATGGCATTGGCTGACTTGGTCTTATGTCAGCATGTCACTTTGGTTTTATTTTCCTTAAGCTTGGCTCTTCTATAGTCCTGTATATTGATATTTTATTAGATATTTTACGTCCATTTTATATCCTTACGTCTTTTGTCATGAACTTGATAATCATGAATTTATTTAATAGGTTTGTTAATAATAATTGAACACGGCATGGCAGGACAAGTATACCTGACATGATTATCTCGAATTGCTGTTGCGACGGCTAACGTGACATGACCTGACAAGAATGACTAACCCGGACACCGTAGATGATTGCGTTTGCACAATAAACCAGTATTGTCTTGCATCATGTCTAGGATGGGATCCCTGAGTACCACGGTCAGGGATACCTACTGTAATTAACTAAGAGTAATAAACTAGAATAATTCACTAGACATGAAGAGATTCCCAGCTACAGGCAATCCCGTTATCTGGGCGCATTAAGTGGACTTGTAGCCTACCGACGAGTAGGGCACACTTCCAGCACATAGTCATGTGGTGCATCCTTCATAAATGGACATTCGACCTGGATAACTTGGATGGTCTGCAGGACTTGTGGCTGTTGAAATAATCTCAGTGCATCTTGCTAGTAACTAGGTCTGTGATAACCCTGCTAGTTAAAGTATCAAGCCGTACTTTTGATTGGCCATGATTGATTGGATGAAGTTATTCTAGCTTAGTCTTATCCTGATCCTGTGCAAGATCGTGACAAGACACGATTATTGATGCTTGTCTTAACAATAACGATCGTGGGACCAGTTCTGTTCAGGCGAAGGGTTACCACCTCGGTCCTTGTTTGGTTTAAGGGTTGTAACCTGGCTCCCGGAGCAGTTCTGTGTCTTCCCTTCGGTTATTGTCTTAATTGTACCCCGTGCCATGCTTGTCATGTTCTATCTTACTTCAGCAACATGATTATCTATAATGGCCTTAACAATAAAGATCAGGAGTCCAATTCTGTTCAGGCGAAGGGTTACAACCCCGGTCCTTGTTTGGTTTAAGGGTTGTAACCTGGCTCCCGGAGTAGTTCTGTGTCTTCTCTTCGTTTATTGTCTTATTACCTTATCCATAGTATTTGAGACGGATTTCCATTCAGGTGAAGGATTGCAACCCCGGTCCTTGTTTGGTTTAAGGGTTGTAGTCTGGCTACTTGAATGGTTTCCTCGTACTCAATTATTGTTGTTATTTCTGATAATTTAACTTTAATGTTCCTTACTATATGCTGGTTTTAGTTTCTAAGTGAAGCCTCCTTTGTGGCACTTGCTCTTTCTGGGGTCTGACCCAGCTGGTTTTGTGTGGCCAGATATCGGAGCAGCTCCAGAGGATCCACCGATCTTCCAGCCAGATGGTGACCACTAGACGGAACCCTGGCAACGAGTGAGTTTCTTTTTGTCCTCCCACTTATTTGTAAAAATTATTCTTTTGAGACGTTTAGCCGGCGAGCACGTGTTAGCTCGATTACATCTTTATTTACTGTCTGCCTACGGGCTGTAACATGATTGACAGATCCTAGGGTTGATCATGTATGACTGAACTCTTGCTAGTCCTGGCATTTTGTACGACTAGCTTCATGATCATCCAATATGTAATGTATGGGACGCCTTGCTATTATATATTTGGTGCTCTGACATCTTGTAATTACTATTGCTTGCTTGTGATTGAGACAATAGGCTTGTTCTTGACCTTAGGAGACTGCTGGCTTGTAGTTAAACCCTCATGTATCTAGACAGCCGTGACCGTATAGTGAGATGGATTCCATTTCATATACGTAGCTGGCTATGTCTGCCCCCGCTCTCCAGTATTCTGGTTCTGGGGCGTGACACAGATGGCGCGGCCTGATCGCGTGGCCAGATGGGACACCAGTTGGCACGGCCGTATGGCGCTACTAGTTGGAGCAGCAGTTGGCGTACGGTTTGCGTACGGTGCGCGCTATGCGCATGTTGCGCAAGTGCACGCAGAAGCAGGTGGCGCTATTGGCGCAGGTGCGCAGTTGGCGCGTATTGTGCGCCAGTTGGCTCAAATCGTGTCTATGCACGATTTGAGCGGTTACAGAACGTTCGGATCAATTTTTTTTCACGTCCCGAACATTTTGCTAACTGGACGGTTACAGTGCGGACCTATATAAGATTCTCTCCTCTCTCTCAGAGTTAAGTGCTATTCAGAAAAAATTTCTTACGAATTTTCATAGAGTTCAAGAGAGGAGAGAATCTGTGCGCCAGCGCCATTTAGCGCCAGAGTCCGCGCCATCCGAGGAGTCAGAAGAGCGGAGTGTTCCGAAGTTCTCCGTCGTACTTGCTGGTTCCTGGAAGCTGTTCGTGTGGGACGAATCAAACTTTGAGCGTCGGTGATCATTCACCCTAGCAGGCCATTTCACCAATTCTGTTCATTCACTTTTATCTCGTTCTAAATGAGAACGTTTCTGATCTAATCAGAAAACGTTAGTAGACTTTTTCGCTGCTGCTGCTACGAATTCTACTGTGCCTTCTTCGAAGTGACACATTAGTGTTCGATTCTCAGAATCCTCCGGGATATCTGTCGTGCACATTCTTCGAAGTGTTGCATAATTTTAGTTTTTTATCGAAAAATTATGTCCTGAAACTAACAAGAAGTAGAGGTAGGTGTAGACTAGATAAACATACTTTGAAGTTAAAAAAAAAATATGGCTCTTAACATAGTCGAACGGAGGAAGATGATTTAAACATCTGACTACAAAAATAAGTTTTGTTGTTCTTGTAGCTTAAGGGTCGGTTTGAATTGTAATTATGTTTTATTCGTAATTTAATTCGGTGCCAGACGATTTTTTCAAATGTGTCATTTATTTTGGAGGTCACGTGGACGTTTCTAAAATTATAGTCGTATGGATTTTTGGGCAAACATAACTACAATCCAAACTAGTTCCACTCATTACCCTTTGCATCGCTAGGGACTTGCAAGTAAATACAAGACTTGTTGGACTTGTGTCAACATAAGGTACATTGATGGGACTGATATGTTAAAGGAACCCAAAACTCTTTTAACTGCCACTGAAGTCCTCTGCCATTTCCCACTTCTCTCTCTCTCTCAACTTTTCTCTGAAGCGAAAGAAAGATCTTTTTTTATCTCCCATAGTCTAGGACCAAAAGGGAGGGTCCTTAAAAAATCCAACTTTTAGAGGAATTCTTGATCAAAAATCCAATTCTGAGAGCAACTGTTGATCAAAAGTCCAATCTTTAGAGGAATTCTTGATCAACAGTCCAATTTTGAGAGGAATTGTTGATCGAAAATCCAATTTTGAGAGGAATTGTTGATAAAAAAAAAAAATACAATTTTGAGAGGAATTGATATAGAAATCCAATATTTAGGATGAGAATTCTGTCTGGAATTGGGTCCAGAGCCAAAAGGCTCTTCCTTTCTTCAGCAGCCAAGGACAAGGCTAAGAATGGAGAGAACCTGGCTGATGAACTTGGGTTCAAGAACACCCCTGTGGTGGCGGACTCTGGGTTTGGTTACATGGGTTCAGACGACTTTGGTATGGTCTCTCTTTCTTCTTCTTCTTCTTCTTTTTGTTTTGTTTTGTCGCCCTTCGTTTTCTATTGAATTCTGTGCTGCACAGACACAAATATGACACGGGCACGGTGAAAAGACGCTCCTTTTGGCATGTCCTATTGTATTTCGGAGTCTGTGTCAGGTACGATGCGACACTGACACAGAAAACAGATCTTTCAGAGCGTCCGTGCTTACTGGCTATTGATTGATACAGGTTGCTACTTGTGAACTTAATATGTACCTACCTTTGATGGTAGTTTATGTTAAAGTTCCTGCCACTGTGCAGAAACCTAAGTTGCGCAGACACGGCAATATGGGTACAACACATATTTTGGTGGGTCCTAGTGTATTTTGGAGTGTTCCGTGGAGTGTCCAGTACGTATCTGTGGATTGTCCGATGCGTGTCCGGCACGACACGGCCACATTTTGGAGTGTCTGTCCTTCCTAGGCCGAAACTTACTGTGATGAGGCCGCAGGTCTAATGCCCATTTCATGGGATGAGAGCTGGGTTTGTGCAGCAGTATTATTTCCTTTAAACCCAGTTTAGATGATGTATAGCGTGCCAAATGAGGTATGAATGTGGGTGGTGGCTCTGATACTATGTGACACTGTCACACTAGGACAAGACAGGAAGGACTCTATTATGTATGTGGACTCAAATTTGATTAATACGAAATAGGGGTTGAGAAAGATTTTTTTGTGAAGAAAAAACAATATTATGATGACTCACAAATACCCTAACGCGTCCTAGAATTTAGACAACTTGATTAAAAGGGTTTACAGAACGGAATTACCAATCAGCAGGAGCAAGGGCGAAGCAATCTGGTACTCTAAATGCGGGTCTCGGACGGCTTACAGTCAGGTAAAGATAGAATGGGAGAAGATTTCAGTAACTAGGCTACAAACCTTCAATTTGTCGAAATAAAACTCAGTTTCAAGTAGGGATGAAGAGGGATATTTTTATTTCTCTCTTTTGTAGTATAGTATAGGTCGAAAGTATGCAATACCATTGGGGTTTACTTTTTGATAATCTATGTTGTAACTGTCTAATTTGTAGTTACTCTTTTTTGATTGCAATCACTTATACGAAGAAAGGATATAATATATGAGAGGGTCCTGTTTTGGGGATATCTAGTTGAGGTTTAAGTATGCATGTAATTGTAGCGTTTCTTAAGGTCTGTTGATCTCTGATTTATGTACACATGTATAGACAGGACAATATGGCTGGCAAGTATGCTAGTTGACAAGTATGTTACATTGATTTTAGGTATTTTAATTGACAAGTATAGATTGGACAATATTGTTGGCAGCGTTCTTGTCTCCTTAGTTTTGAAAAAGAAACCTAGTTACCTTTTTGCATTTTAATTATTCAGGATGGAATTTTGTGTACAGAAAATCTCAGGACGTACCTGTTAGATTGACATGAAAAATCTCGGTGCAACTTGTAATTAAATCATGTGTGATTTTTTGTTCAAGCGTTTCATTATGTTAAATCGAATTCTAGTACAATTATGGATTGGGCAATAAGGTTGGGAGCATGGGTTGCTGGTTTTAAGTTCAATGAAGTTCTAGACAAACATGTTTTGCTTCATTTAACTAACTGTTGTTTTCTGTATGGCCATTATCATCTGAATTACAATTTTGGATGGAATTTTTTGTATGGAAAAATCCGAAAGGTATCCTATAAAGTTGGCATAATTTTTTTGATGAAACTCAGATTTCTTGTTCACATATGATTTGGTTAATGATCAAACCATGACATCTTTTAGTTTTTTGAGAGAAGTCCATGTGCACTTTAGGTATCAGTTTAGTTAACAGCGTTTAACAGAGATTGACCTACATTTCAACTCGACACTGGAGCAGTTGTGAATATGGTTGGTCTGTGCTTAAACTAGTGATAGACAGTTGTCTGACTACCTACTGGTATCAGTTTCTTAACTACCAAAAATGGATTTAACTTTTTACTCAAAATTTTCCAAGACAATAAAGGATTTATGGGGGACCCCTGAACATAATAAATCCATGCTTTTGAATACATTAGTTATGTCGTGTAGTTTTCAAGTTTGATTGTTAAGGAGAAACCGTTTTCATGGAGAAAGCATGTGTAGTTACAAAGGAAAGGACAAGGAAGGATTGGAGTCAATGAAATGAAGTTAATTCTTTCTATGGTATACAAAGC
The DNA here is from genome assembly GCA_029216955.1 of Iris pallida. Lineage (NCBI taxonomy): Eukaryota > Viridiplantae > Streptophyta > Magnoliopsida > Asparagales > Iridaceae > Iris > Iris pallida. The sequence goes on from JANAVB010032619.1 coordinate 13,511,005, forward strand.
TGGAGTTTGAGGTTGGCTATGAACTCAATAAAATGAAGAGAGAGTAGTTGCGACTCTTTTGGTAGAATTACTTTTGTTTTCATGGTTTCTTTGTTGTCCTGGATTTCTGGGAGTGAATATATAGTTGTGTTTATTTTGCTTGTTTGGCTTTGTATGGTTAGCAGTTATAGTTTATCATAACTTATAAATTGAAACCTGGCAATTGTTTGAAGACCAAATTGGCAAGTGTAGTAAAGTTTTTATGGCTTATTGCTCTGGAGAGCAGAAAAGCAAAAGTTTGAAGTAAGCATGCCTGATCAAAACAGAGTACCGATTTATTTCTGCAAGAATTGGATACAGTTGATGGATTCTGGTGCATAAATAGATGATGGTTGAGAAGGGTTAAGAATTGTTTGTTGGTTGCTTTTAAAATCTAGGTTTCCTTTCTTAGATAAAGAAAGTTATAAAAACTGCTGGAAGTAAAACTAATCTTTGAAATATCTGGTGAAGTCCCTGCCATTTGCACCAAAACTCTAGAGCACTGGTTAGGGTTAATACTGATATTATTCAACACGCTCACGAAGAACACGCTCACGAAGAACGAAGGCCGAGAGCTGCATTCACGCAACGATATATATATATATATATATATATATATATATATATATATATATATATATACTGCAAATGACCTCTAGGCTAGTGGTTAAGAGAGATGCATGCGGCCCAAGTGGTCGGAAGTTCGAGCCTCAATGGAGGCGAGTTCGCCACAAGTACCCATTGCTTCAAAAAAAATATATATATATATATATACTAGCATATGTGCACGTGCCTTGCACGTATTTTAACATTTCTTAATTAGTTTAGGAAGACTCTTTAGGAAGACCAAAGGGTAGTCTTCCTAATTACTAAGTTGTCCTTATTAAAATTAATGAACTATTTTTAATTAGTATAAGTATGTAAGGATATTTTCGGAATTTAAAAGTTTCACCATCTAAGTTTTCCTATATATATATATATATATATATATATATATATATATATACACTAGCATATGTACACGTGCCTTGCACGTATTTTAACATTCTTTTAATTAACTTAGGAAGACCAAATGATAGTCTTCTTAATTACAAAGTTGTCCTTATTAAAATTAATGAAACACTTTTAATTAATATAGACATGTAAGGATATTTTCGGAATTCAAAAATTTCACCATCAAGTTTTCCTATTATATATATATATATATATATATATATATATTATATATATATATATATATATATATATTTTGAAACAATGGGTAATTGTGGCGAACTCGTCTTTACTAGGGCTCGAACTCCTGACCACTTGGGCCGCATGCATCTCTCTTAACCACTAGGCTAGAGGTCATTTGAAGAATATATATATATATATATATATATATATATATATATATATATATATATATATATATATATATATATTTTTTGGAAGAAAGGTAAATTTTATTCCAAAGCAACGCAGTAATCGTACAACATACAATCAGAGTGGGAATCCCACTCCTCAAGACCTCATAACATTAACATCAAATTCGATGTTATGAAGCATCCCCACCAGAGGTGTAACCAGTCCAATATATATATAAATATGCCAATGACCTCTAGCTCAAGTGATTAGAGTGAGGCACATCCTCCCAAGAGGTTCGAGTAACGAGAGAAGCACATTTAATTCCATGTGGAGGAATAAATGTGAGTGCGGGCCGCATGCGGTGAGATACAAGTACTGGCGCGAGCCTTCGAGTCGAGCCTGATGCGGTGAGATGCTGTTGTTGTTATATATATATATATATATATATATATATATATACATATATATATATATATATATATATATATACATGAAACCTTCAAAAATCAGCCTCTCTTGTTCTGACCAATATCAAAGTAGAACACCTTGGTGTCGAGCTTGACTTGACTGCTAACCATCCCTCTTCACCTGAGCTTCCTGAAGGAACTATAATCGTGTTACGGTTCCTGCTGACAGATGCTTCTGAAACCTTCAAAAACTGGCCTCTCTTGTTCTGACCAACATCGAAGTAGAACACATATATATATATATATATATATATATATATATATATATATATATATATATATTAATTTTTTTATTTTTAATGTCCATCAAGGCACTTCAGGTCCGTGGCACAGCCACCTAGCCAACCCGAGCGGAGTGTGCTACCGCCCATCATGCACATCAGGGAGCCCATACCCCCGTGGAGGTAGGTCTACAACCAGAGTTCACGATAGGGAGCACCACCCCATTCAAGCGGCTTTGGTACGTCCGTGGAAAATTTCACCCAGTCGGCGCCCAAGGGGGTGGCTCGAACCTGCGCCACTGTGTGGGGAGCCCCCGGTGTTCCCAATGGACCACACCCCTCGGACATATATATATATATATATATATGAGCAACTATATATATATATGTCGCACATGAGTTGCTCTAATACGATGTTGAAGTCTCTGCCACTTGCACCAAAACTCGAAAGCATTGGTGAGGGTTGAGTGTTTAATTTTAATATTATTCAACAGCATCTGCGAACAATGAGTTACATCTGGTACGGAAGATGTCATCTGATAGCCACATGTGCTGCTCTTAGAAAAGATCTCAAGGCATTAGAACTTTGGATTTAAGCCAATAGCTAACCTGGCAATGTCTGCTTCCATTTATCGTATCTATTTGGAAATTTTAAAGTTGGTTTTCTATTACAGAATGAGTGTGGCATTTTTCGATACAACATGTTCTTAATTGCATCTTGGGGATGCGTACTCGAGTTGCAGATACAACCTCTCCATATATTTGGGGGTAAGGCTGCACACATCTTGGCAAGGGGGAGCCTCCCTTTTATCCTCTATTGCAAAACCTAGCCAAGTTATATTGAATTCTCTTTTGCTATGACACTTGTAAAAACTTCCTAGCTATTGTAGACATTCTCTGGAGCTTGATAAGTACACTTTTACTATCTTATATTGACATGGAAACATAAAATATTCGAGACACAAATCTCTTTTAGTATATTGTTGTACATCATCCTATTCCATAGCTTCAGTGGAATACCAACTTATCTGTTTTAGCTATTCATCTCATCCGGGTTAAATTCTCTTGAAAAATACCTTCCAATACACCAATTAATCTTTTGGCATCTTTAAACTTGGATTTTGTAATGACAACAGGCAATAAGGAGGAGACATTTTTTGACTCTAGAGCATGGTTAGATTCTGATTGCGAAGATGATTTCTACAGTGTAAATGGAGGTATTTATGTTAGACCCATAGTTTGTTCTTCAAGCATTCTTTGAGACATTTTTAGTGCATTATGATTTATAGCTTTTCGCAATGTTAAATCATTTATTTTTACACAGAATTGACTCCCTCTCGCGGTAGTACTCCTAACCATCAGATCAGTGCCCCAGCGATACCTAAATGGGACAATTCCTTGTATCTCTCCCAGTTTCCTGATTCCAAGTCTGAACCTTCACCAACTGACAGGAAAACGAGACTTTTTGACCTTCTCCAAGAGACCTTCCAAGGTGACCATGTGACCGATGAGAAAACTGTTGAATCTAACCGAAAGCTAGATGAGTTCGGGCTCAAAATTAGCCAACCTCCAAGATCATCAGATGGGACTCCCTATCTCTCGGAAACTAACTCAGAGTTCAGCAGCAAGGTGACTCCAGGTAGATACTCTAATCACCGGAAAGACAGGGCAGGAAAGACTAAAGGTTGTTGCTTCCCGAGTTTGATGCCGAGGCGGAGCTTCAAAGATAGTAGGAAGCAGAGGCTGAGCCCTGCACACTAAAGGCAGCTGGTATCTGGTATCGCCACTATTTTCAGAGATTATTTCTGTTTCAGCGTGCATACGTCGTAGGTTTGTGAAACTTGAGAACCTTAATAGTTCTCCCAAGATGTTCTTGTATCAAACAGGTTACAAGTCTTGTAGAAGTTTCTATAGAGTGAAAAATCTTTATAGAGGGTATTCTTCAAGTTGCATAAGAATTCTTCGAAGCTTAAATATGTTACTGGTAACTTCAAATCTCTCCTTTTCAAATTTCTGGTGTTTCACAATATCTCTGGTCTGTTTCCAATTTTTCTTCTTTTGTGCAATAGCAATTCAATGTAAGCTAGGAAGCACGGGCACTTAAAAAAATGTGGGCTGTGTCGCATCGGATGTGTATCGGATATAACTTAGACAAACTCCAAAATACAATAGGCACCAAATTAGGCAACATCAATTTCGCCGTGTCTTTATTGTGTCGTGTTGTATCTCTGTCCGTGCAACATAGAATGCAAGTAGTGGTTGGCTTTCTTTTTTTGGGATATTTAGTTTTAGGGTCTTATATATGCACGGATATTAGGGTTTGGATCTCGAAATTGACCGATGTTAGAATTTGGGTCTCGAAATCACTATTCACTAGGCTAATGAACAGTATTGGTCAATTTCGAAACCCAAATCCTAATGTCCATGTATATGTGAGACCCTAAAACTAAATAACCCTTCTTTTTTTGGGTCAGTGTTGGTTATCTATAGACATGGGGTCAAGTCTTAAAATTAGTAGGGCGGTGATTGATTATCTTGCTTGCTTGTGTTTCTGTCTCTTCTTACCTTTTTTTTTTTTTTTTTTTTTTCAGTTTTCATTCACTAAATATCTGTACATTGTTTTGTACTGGATTTAATTCTTCTATTGTGCCTCTTTTTGTCATAGTGCTTCGTTGAAGGCTGTCAATAATTGGCACTTTGTGGTTGTTGCATGTCCCCCTTGTTGAGAGTCAATAAGGGACTTTTAGTCCCCCTTGTTGAGAGTCAATAAGGCTGTCAATTTTTTTTCCCTGCCGAAGCCTCCCCTCCCCTCCCCTGCCGAAGCCCCCCCCCCCCCCCCCCCCTCCCCTGCCGAAGCCCCCCCCTCCCCTGCTGCCGAAGTCACCCCCCCCCCCCTCCCCTGCCGAAGCCCCCCCGCCCTCCCCTGCCGCCGACCTCCACCCTGCCCTCCCACCAGACGCCCCCCTCCCCCCTCCCCTGCCGACGACCCCCCCCCTCATCCCACCCTGCCGCCCCCCCCGACCCGACGACCCCCCCCCCCCCCCCTCCCTCTCCTCCACCAACAGCCCCCCCCCCCCCTCCTTCCCTAACCCTAACCCTAGCCGCCATGTCTACAAACCCTAACCCTAGCTAGCCACCTCTTTTATTTTCCAAAAAAAAAAAAAAAAAAAAAACAGCGTCATTCGAATCATAAATAAGAAGGCTGTCAAATGATTTATTTGCACCTTCTATCATTCTTAGATTGCGCTGTTTGGAATAAACAAATGCTTTATTTGTTGTTCCTTCACATCAGGATCTATACAGAGACTGTTCATGTCTTCTCTGGTATCCTGACGTGTTCACTTTACATGCGCGCGCCGGTGCTGGTACAGATGATAGCGCATTCGTAAAGTCGAGGAAGACGTCGAAGACGACGACGACCAAGAAGCCGAAGACGACGACGACGACGCCGACGACGTTGGGAAACTGACGACGAAGAAGACGCCGAAAAAGACGAAGAAGACGACGAACAAGGTTCAACAATTGAAGCAGCGATGGAAAAGATCAGTGGCAAACTGACAGCCGAAGAGATGAAGGCCTTGGTTGATGATATCTTATCAAAGAGATTAACCGAGGGAACCCCGCGTGTGGTCCATACTGATGTGGATCCGTCACCCTACAAAATGGGGAAGCTGGAGAAGCTGGAGACGAAGTTGGACGGCACGTCTAACTACTTGAAGTGGTCGCGGCAGGCGATGCGGACGCTGAAGGGACGTGGATTGGTTGGCTATGTCAATGGCCAAACCAAGGCGCCAGCCGATCACTCCTCGAAGGAGTTTGCTGTTTGGGAGATTGTCAACAACGTAGTAGCTGGGTGGTTGACAGCCTCATTAACCGACCAGGTGTCGGGCAATGTAGAGGCGATGGAGGCTGCTGCTGATATATGGCAGACTTTAAAGGATATGTACTCAGGCTCGGGCAACCCTATGCGGGTCTTCCAACTGCAGGACGAACTCGATAGGGTGGCCCAGGACGAACGAACCATCTCTGAGTACGCAGCACTGTTGAAGAAGTACTGGTCGGATCTGGATCACTATGATCCTCTTGGGATGGAAGATGCACAGGTCGAACCAGCATTTGCGAAGTACTTTCAGACGTTCCTGGCTTATATTTCGCGGCAGCGTATGATGAAATTTCTGAAGGGGCTAAACCCTGTGTTTGAGCAGAGAAGGAATATTCTCCTATCCCAATCAACACTTCCGACCTTGGAAGAAGCTATCGCTGTCATGACACAGGAAGAAGCTCGCTTGAAGTTGATGCCCAACAAAGGCTCCTCTCAGGGGGAGCAAGCTGTGGTTGAAAAGTCTGCCCTTGCTGCATTCAATCAGCCTCCATCTGTAGGTGGTGTTTGCCACAATTGTGGTGACTCCGGCCATTACATCAGATTTTGTCCGAAACCCTTGCGGACTCAGTCTGGTGATCGCGGACGGGGTCGTGGAGGACGACGTGGTGGTAGAGGGGGATATGCTGGTAGAAGGGGAGGACACAAAGCAAATCTGGTGGAGGAAGGAGGAGAAAGTCAACTGGCCGAAATAACCCCGCTTGAGCGGGAATTCCTTGAGAAGTTGCGAGGCACTAAGATGGGTTCGCCCGACAGTCCTGGGGCGTCCTCTACCTCGGGGGACCATATCACTTGCTTTGCCCAAACCAGCACAGGTATACCTGCACGTGCTCTTGCGTCTGTCCATCAGCCAGGCTGGATTATGGACTCTGGGGCATCCCGCCATGTCACGGGGTCCCATGGTGAGTTTCAGGACTATACTCACCTACCGTTGCCGGAGAGTATTCAGACTGCTGATGGTACCTCCAGACCAGTACTGGGTAAAGGCACTGTCGCATGCACCCCTTCCATCACTCTCACTGATGTCTTACATGCTCCGTCTTTTCCTGTCAATCTTCTCTCTATTAGTGCCATTATCCATGATCTTAACTGCACTGTTTCCTTTGACATTCCCACGGTGACTTTTCAGGAGAAGGGGACAGGACGACGACTTGGGACTGGCACATGGCATAAAGGGTTGTGGTACTTGGACAGGACTGGACTGGACAAAGCATTGGCATCTCTTGTAGCGGGCACACAACCGGAAGTTTCACGATGTAGTGTAGAAGACGAACTGCTACTCCACCACCAGCGTGTCGGCCATTCTTCTTTTCAAGTTATTAGTCGAATGTATCCGTCCTTATATCAAAGGGCGAATAAGGAGAAGTTATTTTGTAATGCTTGTGAGTTGGGGAAGCATACCAGAAGCTCGTATGTGAGCTCGGGCAATAAGAGTTCAGCTGCCTTTGACATGATACATTCGGACGTATGGGGCCCTTGTCCTACAACCGGTATTAACGGTTTTCGATGGTTCGTCACTTTTATTGACTGTTATACCCGGGTAACATGGGTTTACCTTATGAAGAATAAAAGTGATGTCCTTGAAGCTTTTCGGGATTTTCATCGCCGAGTGGAAACACAATATGGCGCTAAAATTAAGTGTTTCCGGTCTGACAATGGAACGGAGTATACGAACAAGAGGGTTGCTGAGTATTTTTCCACTCATGGAATACTACATCAAACTTCGTGTGCTTATATGCCGGCACAAAATGGTGTAGCCGAACGGAAGAACAGACATCTGCTGGAGGTTGCACGGACGATGATGCTAGCTATGAATGTCCCGAAACACTTATGGGGGCAGGCTGTATTGACGGCATCCTATCTCATCAACAGAATGCCATCTCAAGTCTTAGACTGGAAGACACCGTTGGAGATGCTTACTGGGGCAACCACATACACTGTTCCTCCGAAAGTATTTGGGTGTGTGTGTTTTGTCCAAGATAATAGGCCAGGAGTTGGCAAACTGGATCCTCGAGCAGTTAAATGTGTATTTGTCGGTTACACGGCAACTCAGAAGGGATATGTCTGTTGGAGCCCAGTTGAGCGGAAGATGTTCGTAAGCATGGACGTTACATTCAGAGAGCTGGAACCATACTATGGTTCGGATGAAGGTTCAGCATTTGGTGACACACCTAACACAGAGGGTGTTAGATGTGAGGGGGAGATAATAAGCCCAAATGTGGTAGTCGGATCAGTCCCGTGTCCGGTCATAGAAAACTGGACGAAAGGGGGAGGAGAAAGCAGTGACTCCGATACAGAGAATGAAGAAGATACATATATTACGCAGGGGGAGCAGCAGACAAAGGAAAAGGAGCTCCAGCAGACAAGGAAAAAGGAACTCCAAGTCTACAGAAGGAGACAGCAGAAGTCCAGTACTGTGCCTGTGCCGTGCCCTGTGCCTACCGTACCAAGTCCCTCGTCTACTCCTGCCCCAACTCTTGAAGATGTTGCCCCCGCCCTGAATCACTCTGATTCCGATGCGGACCTCTCTGACTCGGATGGTACGATCCCTTCACCACCTATTGCTCCCGTAAGGAGATCTTCTCGCAGCAATGCGGGTAAACCTCCTAGTCGTTTTGATGATTATGAACATGACATTGCCAACTACTTGTCTTATTCTAACATTTCTTCGAATTATCGAGCCTTTATTGCATCATTAGACTCTACTTCGTTGCCCAAGTGTTGGCAGGAAGCAAAGAAAGATCCAAGGTGGAAAGCTGCAATGATGGAAGAACTTGGGGCACTGGAGAAAAATAAGACATGGGAGCTGGTTCCATTACCCAAAGGGAAGAAAGCCGTGGGGTGCAAATGGGTGTACACAGTGAAGGAGACGCCAGAAGGAAAAGTAGAGCGGTACAAGGCGAGGTTGGTTGCAAAAGGATTCACACAGTCATATGGCATAGACTATGATGAGACGTTTGCCCCAGTAGCAAAAATGAGCACCGTAAGAACTCTGGTCTCCATTGCAGCCAACTATGGGTGGAAGCTATACCAGCTGGATGTGAAGAATGCCTTTCTTCATGGGGACCTGCAAGAGGAGGTATACATGAAACTCCCGCCAGGATGCTATGCGACGGAATCAGAAGGAGGGACGTCGCATGGAAAGGTGTGTAAACTGAAGAAGTCGTTATACGGGCTCAAGCAGTCTCCTCGAGCCTGGTTTGACAGATTCAGAAAGGCTATTACGGGCATGGGATACTGTCAAACAAATGCAGACCATACGGTCTTCCTCCAGCATGCAAGAGGCCACATCACTATACTTGCTGTATATGTGGATGATATAGTGATCACAGGTGATGATGAAGTCGAGATCGCTAAGCTGAAGTCAAAACTCGCGAAGGAGTTTGAGGTGAAGGACTTAGGAGCGATGAGGTACTTTCTAGGTATCGAAGTGTGTGAGGGAGAACAGGGAATTGTTCTCTCACAAAGAAAGTACGTACTAGATCTGCTGAAGGAGACAGGGATGCTGGGATGCAGAGCAGCCGTCACTCCCATTGACCAGAAGTGCAAATTGGGAGCAGAAGCAGGAGAGTCTGTTGATCGTGAAAGGTATCAAAGGCTTGTAGGAAGGTTGATTTATCTGGGACACACTCGCCCTGATATTTTATTTGCGGTGAGTGTAGTGAGTCGCTACATGCATGATCCAAGAACGGGTCATATGGACGCAATATTTCAGATCTTGAGATATCTGAAAGGAACGCCGGAAAAGGGGCTATGGTTCAAGAAGAATGGACGCATAGAAGTTGAGGGATACTGTGATGCAGACTGGGCGAGCTGCATAGACGACAGAAGGTCTACCACAGGATACTGTGTTTTTGTAGGAGGAAATCTGGTCTCATGGAGAAGCAAGAAACAGTCTGTGGTAGCACGGTCGACAGCTGAAGCAGAATACAGAGCAATGGCTCTGGGAGTGTCAGAGTTGCTATGGGTGAAAGCATTGCTGACAGAGTTGAAGCTGGATAAGGGAGCACCATTGCGTCTTCTGAGCGATAGTCAAGCTGCAATAAGTATAGCTAACAATCCAGTCCAGCACGACAGAACGAAGCACATCGAGATTGATCGATTCTTCATCAAGGAGAAGCTGGAACAAGGGATACTGAAGATTGACCATGTCCCCTCAGAAGAACAAGTTGCAGACTGTCTGACTAAGGGTCTTAGTTCATTAAGTCTGTCGAAGCTATGTAACAAGATGGGGATGATCAATATCTATCGCCCATCTTGAGGGGGAGTGTTGAGAGTCAATAAGGGACTTTTAGTCCCACATCGGAATATGTAGTATGTAGAGGAGCTAGACTCCCTATAAGTAGTGTAGTAGTCCATCAATAAAATTTATCCCACCATTATTTTCTACACCCCTTCCTTTTGGTGTTGAGTGGTTACAATCATCTAGAGTTCTTTGGGATGGTGCTCAAATTCCCTTGCTGATGAGTGAATGAGTGAGGGCTGGAGTCAGTTGCCTGTCCCTTTGCTCATGCTCAGCAATCACACTCTCATATAAGTCTCAAACGCAGGAGAAATTATTAGGGGTGCCGGTCTTCCGTGGTCCCTTCATCTCTATCCGTTAGATTGTATGAGGATATGTGCAAACACAAATTTTTATACCATCTAACGGATGACATAGAAAATGCACGGTGAGTTCTGGCACACTGAATAATTTTTTCAAACGGCCCCACTTTGTACCTGTCCTCCTCAACCATAACACTGTTTGATGGTTAACATATTTAAGTTTAACCTTGTCGCTGGTGGTATTTCTTGGTGTATCAGCAAAATCTTGAATGTATGGATGGGTGGTACTGAAAAAATACTGGATAATTATGGAGCTGCAAAATGGGTCTAGTTACCAAATGGTTGTAGGAATGTTCGGTTTATTCTTGGTTACAACCGAATCAAAATAGATAAAATCGATAAATTGGAAACCGAAACCGAACAGATAATATATTCGGTTTGTTCGATTGTACTATTTTTATTGTTTAATTGATTGGACCCAAAGTTGGAATTGTTCTTAAATTATATTAAAAAAATATAATTTTTATACATACGTTTATATATTTCAAAGTTGAGATCAAAGTTGGACTAGTTGTTAAATTATCAAAGTTTGATTTTAAAATACATACATAAAATTATTGTTTTTAAAATATACACAAAAATATATACATTTCTAATTATAAAATATGCATAAAATTGAGGCTATTTACATAATGTATACATTTTATTCGGTTTTAGGTTTTTGATCGAAATTCAAAACCGAAAGTGAAAAAAAATAGTATTTTCAAAACTTAAATTTGATCGAATCAATTTTTTTTCCAAGCCGAACCGAATCCGTCGAATAATGCCAACCCCTAAATGGTTGCAACTCCAAATGCAGTTGGGATGAGATACAATGAGAGGGATTTTTTTTATTTTTTTTTCGATGTCCGACGCTGCGTTGCATACCTTTTGGGTCTACTGTTTCCAACTTCCACAATTTTTATAAAATGAAAGAAATAATATGTCCCATGGTTCGATCTACCGATCTTCCACCATCTAGCCAGCTGCCGGTAATCACAAGGATCACTTGAGTTCTGAGAGTTACTGAACAACCATGACTCCATCTTACTACTATTCCTACATACCAGTACTAACTAACAACTAGCAGAGCAAGTGATAAAGCAGAAGAGCAGTAGTGTTATTTGCAAAATAATTGAAAAAGAAGTAAATAACTCAGCATATGTAACAACTCCTCCCTAGGGGTGAGTATGAGTATTCGGTTTATTCGGTTCCAACCGAATCGAATAAGCAAAAATCGAATTGGACCGAAACCGAATAAGCAAAATCGAAACCGAATCGAATTGGTCAATAACCGAACCGAACCGAACCGAATTAAATCGGTTCGGTTTATTCGGTTTTTGAGTTTTTTTTTTGGTTAATATATATAATAACTATATATATCTAAATATATTTATTATATACCTATAGTATATACCTATATATATTTAGTATATACCTATAATTAATATATATATATATATATATATATATATATATATATATATATATATATATATATAAACTAAATTTTTTTATTCGGTTTTCGGTTTTGGACCGAAACCCAAAACCGAAACCGAACCGATTTTTTTTTAAAACCGAACCGAATCTCTTATTCGATTTGATTCGGTTCGATTTTCGGTTCAAAATCGAATAATGCTCACCCCTACTCCTCCTCCCTCGGACAAATTATTCAAGTGAGTCCGGCTCACCACCCAGCAGCGATGAGCTTTCATTTTTCTTCAATATCAATAATGTATTATTACGCCACTCTCACTAAATTAGAGAATGAAATAGAGTGATGTGATAATATAGTATTGAAGAAAATTCAAGATCCACCACTGTCACCCACACACGTAATAGTTTTTCGCAAACTACATCTCCAGTGTGCGATTTACCACCTCGCTTTGACTCACTTTTACCGTCCTGAACTCATGAAACAACGCAACAATTTTTTTTTTGAAAATTTTGACTTATCCTACATTTGATTTATCCTAATTTAAGATACATTCTACAGTTTTGTAAAAATATATAGTATCTTCCACTTTGGACGGAATTTGTCAAAAAAAAAAAATTGTACCAAAATACCTCTACCTTATTTCCTCTCATTCACTCCCCTTCCCCCGTGGCCACCGTCCCCGCTTCACCCCCCCCCCTCCCCCCTCCCCGCCTCCGTTGCTTCCGCCACGGCTACCGTCCCCTTCCCCCTGCCGCGCGGCCACCGCCCCTCCCCACCTCCGCCGCCGCTGCTGCCGCCGGAGGCGGGGAGGGGAGGAGCGGAGGCTGAGGCGGTGACGGGGAGGGGAGGAGCGGAGGCGGGGAGGGGAGGGGGGGGGGGGAGCGGGGGTATTGGCCGCGGCGGAAGGGGGTGAGAGGGTGAGGATATTTTGGTCCCATTTTTTTTTTACGGAAATCGTTCAAAGTAGAGGATACTGTACATTTTTGTAAAAGTGTAGGGTGCACTTGAATTAGGATAAATCAAGTGGGGGGTATGTTATTTTTTTTTTTTCAGAATCCGCAGCTATCATTTATGGAAAATCACATGGCCGAGATACTGAACCTCATTTTGGTAACACTCAACTCTTTTCTTACAAACACTTGTTAGACCTCAATATACCAAACGTTTGTCTCTGACTCTCTAATGGTGTGTTTGGGAATTTTGGCAAGAGAGAAAATTTTGAGGTGAAAAAAGATCGAGGGGGAGTAAAATGAAGTGAATTTTTTTTTCTTTCCTTATTGGGATGAACAAAAAGTAAGCAAGAAAAAAATTTAAAATAATTTTTTTGTTTCTTTGTTAAAGATATAACTACTATTTCGTCTCGGTATTCTCAAATCAAAATTTATATGAGAATTTTTAGTGGCATCCTACTTTTTTTATCCAAATTCAAGATGCACCCTACCCAATTGTCATAATGTGCGGTACTCTCCACTTTTGACAGAAATCGTCATTTACAAACGGTCAACTCATTTGACCAATTTTTTTTTACCGAAATACCCCTTCTTCTTTTTCCTCACGCACTACCATAATAAGTCATATTAGCGACGCCCAAAAACGTCGCTAAAATGAAAAAAATGTCGCTAAAACTGTTTACCGATGTATTTAGCGACGTTTTCCTGTGGTCGCGAAAAGCTATGTCGCTAACAGGCAAAACGTTGGTAATCGTCGCTCTTACCGACGCTTACCGACGTAAGAAAACGTCGGTAATTCTTGAACATTCACCGACGTTCACCGGCGCACTGTCAGAAATACGGCGACGTTTGAAACGTCGGCCAACGTCGGTAAATCCTGCAACATTTAGCGACGTATATCTAGTACTTACCGACGTTCACCGACTCTGTAGACGAGGAAAATCCTGGGACGTTTATCGACGCTTACCGACGCGACTATACGTCGGTAAGCGTCGGTATACCTGGTGACTTACCGACGTTTACTAACGTTCAGCTGCGTCGCTAAACGTCGCTAAGTTTCAAAAAAAAATAAAAAAAATTTACAGAATGTCCACAGGATCACATTTTCTACCTGAAGTTCAATAAATAACAAAAAAACCACAAGCACATTTTCTTCTTGGGCTCGCCGACTCCTTCGGTGGAACACTCAACACCGGTACATCACAATAGTATAACAATCAACGCAAACAAGAGTAAAAGTCTACAACCAACATATGATAGGATTAGCCTTCTCCACAACGCCAGCACGAAAAGCATTCATGTTCCTCCGGTACGGATGATCCTTCGGCAGGAATTGTCGATGACAATCGAAGAAGTAAGGTTTGCCTCCGTGTTTCAAACGAAAAGTCTAAGTACGGTCCATGCAATACGGACATGAAAGACGACCATGCGTGCTCCATCCAGATAACATTCCATAGGCCGGAAAGTCGTTGATGGTCCACATAAGTGCTGCCCGCATCTGAAAATTTTGTTTTCAAGAAACATCGTACATGTTGGAACCTACTTCCCACAGCTGATTCAAGTCATCAATCAATGGCTGTATATACACATCGATGTTCCTTTTCGGATTGTTCGGACCTGGAATAATAACGGTGAGGAACATATACGGAGTCTTCATGCACATCCAAGGCGGTAGATTGTACGGAGTGACGATCACAGGCCAACATGAATACTGGGATCCCGAAAGTCCGAATGAGGTAAAATCGTCGGAGCAGAGACCCAATCTGACATTACGCGGATCAGAAGCAAAATCTGGATACTCTCGATCAAAGTGCTTCCATGCTTCTCCATCAGATGGGTGATCCAACACTCATTCGGTCTGTTCCCACTTATGCCAACTCATATTTTCTGCAGTTTTCTTCACCATAAACAACCGCTGCAACCGCGGTGTCAACGGCAAGTAGTGCATCGAATCGGTAGGCTTCCTTACACCGACAAACTTTTCTCTACTACTGTCCTTGTAGCGATCAGCACCACAAAATCCGCATGCGTCTTCATCCTTGTCGTCTTTATAGTACAACATGCACCAGTTGCGACATGCATTGATTTTCTCGTATCCCATCCAGAGCGATCTCACCATCCTCTTAGACTGGTAAAAGTCTTTAGGCAACTTAGCACCCTCAGACAATATTTCTATAATCAACTCCATAAGTCGGGTTGTAGCAATCTTGCGACATATTAAAATCGGACTTGATGCTCAACAATCTTGTAACCACCCCAAACGGTGAATGATCCTCACAACCAGGATATAATGGAGTCCTTGTATTCTCCAGCAACTCCACGAACTTTGCAGCATCGGCGTTCGGTGCCTCTTCAGGTGCTTCATGATTGTCCGGATCGAAACTAGGTCCCGCCATGTCAAAAACTATGTTCACCAACCCATCGTCATAAGCAGCATGGTTGTGGACATCCACATAAGGCTCATACTCCGAAACTAAAGACACAAGTTCTCCATGCGCGCTCGACTGATAGTAATTCGGCGTGAAACCCTTCGAGTATAAATGATACGTGACTTTCACTTCTGGATGATATTTCAAGTTGCGACATCTCACACACGGATACTTAATTTTGGTACCGTCCATGTACTAAGGTGTCACGCCCCAGAACCAGAATACTGGAGAGCGGGGGCGTACATAGCCAGCTACGTATATTAAAATAGGATACATCTCAACTATACGGTC
The DNA here is from genome assembly GCA_029216955.1 of Iris pallida. NCBI lineage: Eukaryota > Viridiplantae > Streptophyta > Magnoliopsida > Asparagales > Iridaceae > Iris > Iris pallida. Next base: position 13,526,630 of record JANAVB010032619.1, read on the forward strand.
ACGGCTGTCTAGATATGATGGTTTACTACAAGCCAACGGTCTCTTATGGTCAAGCCTATTGTCTCAATCTCAAGCAAATAATATGATCACAAGATGTTTGACCACCAAATATATAATAAAAGGCGTCCCAAATATTACATATCAGCTGATCATGAAGCTAGTCGTACAAAATGCTGGGACTAGCAAGAGTTAAGTCATACATGATCAACCCTAGGATTTGTTAATCATGTTTACAGCCCGTAGGCAGACAGTAAGTAAAGTGCATCGAGCTAACAGGTGCTCGTCGGCTAAACGCCTCAAAAGAATAACTTTACAATAGAGTGAGCGAAACAAAATAGAAAATCCACTCGTAGCCCGGGTTCCTTCTAGTCGCCACCATCGGACTGGAGGTTCGGAAGATCCTCGGAAGCTGCTCTGAAATCTGGCCACACAAAACCAGCTGGGTCAAACCCCAGAAAGAGCAAGTACCACAAAGGAGGCCACGAAATAAGAACAAAAGCCAGCATATCAGAACATAAAAAAATAAAAAAAAGTACAGGTAATTAAAGTACATCAAGGCAATAAACGACTAGGGACGTAGAACCATTCCGGGAGCCAGGTTACAACCCGTAAACCAAACAAGGACCGGGGTTGTAACCCTTCGCCTGAATAGCTTCTTGTCTCTACCCAATTATTGTTACAGCAAGTAAAACAATCATGTTCGGGAGTACCAGGGTACAGGGACTAGACAAGACTTAGACAGGGCTAGACATCATCCATTCATAAGCGGCCAAGCAATTACTACGGCTTACTACTTTAACTAACTAGGGTTATCACAAGCCTAATTACTAACAAGATGCAACGAGAATTTTCCAGTCCCAAGCCCTACAGACCATCCAGTTATCCTTCCGCGGGTTGAGAGTATGTTTGGGTACATCGCCCCGGAGACGATATACCCTTAGGTAACTTAGAGGTGCAACACATGACAGTGCGCTGGAAATGTGCTCTACTCGTCGGCAAGCTACAAGTCCAATTAAGAGCGCCCAGATAACAAGATTACCTGTGACTGGAAATTTTCCATGAACTATAGTTTGATCTAGTCATTATCCTAATCCATATTCAGTGTGAATCCCTGACCGTGGGAACCAGGGAGTCACGTCCTAGACATGATGCAAGACAAGACAAGTGGATTGCACAAGCAAGCAAGCAGGAACACCCAGGGTGTCAAGGTTGATTATACAAGTCAAGTTAGCCATCGCAACGGCATCAAGTCAAGTCAAGTTACAAGTCGAGTTGCAAGTTACAAGTCAAGAGTGCACCCCATCGGGTCACTATCAAGAAGATCAGAAAGTACCAGGATCGTAAATCACAGAAAACTACGAAAGCCGTACTAGTCATAGCAATTACTGAAAATCGTGTCAAGTCGTGTTGGGTCAAGATAGTCGTGCTGTGTGGAACAAAATCTCACAACCCAATCCATAAAAGAGAAGCCAAGTCCAAGAATTAAAACCAAATCATCATGGGCCAGTGGGTTGCGCAGGGGTGGATGGCGCAGGAATGGTTGGCGCAGGAGATAGATGGCGCAGGGTTGAACTGCGCAGGGGTGGAGTGCGCAGGGGTCAATTGCGCAGGGATCAATTGCGCAGGGTACAGCTTGCGCAGGGATCAATTGCGCAGGGGACAGGTTGCGCAGGAATCAATTGCGCAGGGTGCGGGTTGCGCAGAATCAGATGGCGCAGCGGCCAAAGGCGCAGGGGCGCGTGCGCAATCGGGCAGCGGCCAGGGCTGCGCGGTCAGCGACCCGTGCTAAAGAGCGCGGCGCGGGGGAAGGTTGCACGGTTTAGCGCTGCGCTAAAGAGCGCAGGCTGGAGTCTTCTTCTCCAGGCCGAGAGCAAGTCCAAGAACACTAAAAACTTCCAATCTTCATATCTTGGTCAATCAAAGCCAAATCTAGATTTTCAAAGTTCTAACTTGAGTAAAATTGAATTCTCTTCCACATGGAAGCATCAAAACAAGCAAAAATAAAAGTTTACTAGATCGAAACCAAGAATTTCTGAAAATGGTTAAAACCTAGATCTAGAAAAATGGAAGCTCCAAATCCAAAAATGTCAAGTTCTAATGTTGATCTCCATGTCCTAATCTAGCTATTAGACAAATAAAATGTGGTACTTATTTAATGGCAAGGTGCACTTGCCTATGGAGGTTGGTGGAGGAAGGAGAAAGAAGAAGATGGAGAAGTAAATGGAAATTATGGAGGAGAGAGAAAGTAGGTGGAGTTTTAATGAGGTGGTTGTGGTGTGTTGAGGGTGGAGCATAGGCTAAGGTGTTCCAATGCATATTAAACCAAACCAAACCAAACCAATTCTCCTCCACAAAATAAAACCAAGGCATGTCAAAAATCGTTTTACGAGAAAACCAAAATCTGCAAGCTGAGCCAAAATAAAGTACAGGCCAGAATCTGAGAAAAGAAAATAAAATACAGGTCCAAGATACATGCAGGCTTAACAAAATACGTGTTCTGAGATATGGGTGTTACAACTCTACCCACCTTAAAAGAATTCCGTCCTCGAAATTTAATTCAAGAGGCTAGAGAGACAAGGACAAGTCATACTATTCACATGCAAGCTATACTAAGCAGTCAATCAAACAATCACGCATGCAAGCAAGGACGGAAGATAAAAGGCATAAGGAAGACATTATACCTTATGAGTCAAACAAGTCGGAATATCACGATCGGATGTCGTCCTCACGCTCCCACGTTGACTCACCTAGAGAGTGATAACCCCAAGCAACACGGACTAAGCTAATAGTCTTGTTCTTGAGTATCTTCTCTCTCCGGTCCAATATGGACACGGGCCTTTCCTCATACGAAAGGTTGGTACCAACAACCAATTCCGAATGGTCTAGGATATGGCTCGGATCCGGGATATACCGTCGTAATTGGGACACATGGAATACATCATGTACCTCACTTAGCGACGACGGAAGAGCAAGATGATAGGATACATCTCTTACTCGCTCCAGGATATCGAACGGCCCTATATACCTAGGACTAAGCTTCCCCGCACGCCAAAGCGAATGACGCCGCGGTTAGGCGAGATCCTAAGGAATACATGGTCGCCGATAGCAAACTCTAAGGGTCGCCGATGAGCATCGGCCCAATGCCGCTGGCGATCTTGGGCAACTCGAAGTCGATCTCTGATCCTTCTGACCACTTCAACTGTCTGGGCAATCATTTCTGGACCGAGCATCTGCCTCTCTCCAACATCATCCCATGCTAGCGGGAATCTGCACTTTCTACCGTACAGAGCTTCGAATGGTGCCATCTGGATGCTGGCCTGGAAAATATTGTTGTACGAGAACTCCACCAGATACAGGTGATCTTCCCACGAACCACCGAAGTCAAGGGTACAAGATCTTAGCATGTCTTCAAGAGTCTGGATTGTGCGCTCAGACCGGCCATCTGTCCGCGGATGATATGCCGAGCTGAACTGGAGACGAGTCCCCAAACTCTCTTGTAGGCTACGCCAAAAGTGTGACGTAAACCTTGAATCTCGGTCCGAGGTAATGCTGACCGGCACCCTATGAAGCCTGACAATCTGCCTGAGGTACATTTCTGCTAGCTGAGCTGTAGACTGCCCAACTCTGAATGGGAGAAAATGAGCCACCTTCGTGAGCCGGTAAACTATAACCCAAATGGCATCTCGACCAGCTGGGGATCTAGGCAATCCAGTCACAAAATCCATGGTCACATGTGTCACGCCCCGACCCGGAAAATCGCTCGTCCTTGCTAGATTTTACCCGAATCATCGTCCTCGCTTGGACGTGATACCGCACAAGCCTGGAGTTGCACTCGTACAAGGCAAGATAACAGGTTCACATAGAACTATCTCAATTTGATAACATAAGCAGCGGAAGGAAAACAGAGTATAACACAATAATCTCTTTTATTGATAACATATCGAAGATTACAAAGGCTCTGAATAGCCCAACATAAATGCCAATTGGCTACAACGCTCATGATCTCTCTAGCTCACAAAAGATTTTATTATTTCATACATTATGTCTCTTTATAGCCACCAAGTAGTCTTCGACCGAACACCTCCATATCGTAAGTCCGAACGCATATGCGGTAGCTCCTCTTGAACGCCAAGGACTCCATACCTCGGCACGTCCAAGCTAAGCTCCGCCCCGAACCGATCATAACCTGAGCCTGTACATAAACTAGTGGGGGATTAGTGCTTTCGTTCTCGCTTCGCACTGATCAAGACCCGCTCGTACCCAAACCAAACACTTAATCTTTTAGTGAAACATGCATCTTAATTGGTGATCTTTCTATTTAGCCTTAGGATCAGTTTCATAGCAATACGTAAACATAGCACATTATCATAAAGGTGTTCCATACCGTGTTCCTACAGCAGATACAGTTAGCCATAACATGAACGTAAACATAGTGTTCGTGCTCATCTCCGTCCCATTTTCTTAGCCTGCAGTGGTTAGAACTTAACATAAGCAAACATACGATTCGTACAACCGACCAATCATAAACGTAAACATATGTATAATGGGTGGCAGGCCCTGCGCCTGCACCCAGCTCTCATCTCAGCCCACCGGCCCTAACTATATAAAGGTCACGGTGTTTCGCACCGGAATGGACTTGGCATCTCATATGTGTAAGCCTACAATCACTTCGATACGGGTTGCTAGCCCAGTATCCGAAGGATCCCAAACTTACAGATATCATAGCTTATCACAGCACTGGACGGTCGTAATCCGTCCGAATGTTGTGCACGATAAATACCACACATAATTCCCTCATAGGCCGAACGGTCCCGGCGCCCCGGCGTAATCGTTCGAGGGAAGCCATACCCGTGCACGGGCCATCCGAGTCCATTGACCATGCAATACGTACCATATCATACAATCCATAGCATACCAACCGATCTCGTGTTTCCATAAACATAGTCTCGCACATAAACGGTTTCCCGTGCCATAAACGGTTTTCCGTGCCATAAACATAATCCACCATTCATATGGGGAGCTCCGTCGGCGTTATGCCCCAACACATCCATATTGATGCACGACGCCCAACGGCTTAGTCGTCTCGTACTCATATTCAACACGTACCATTCGTAAGTTATTCTCATAGCATAATTCCGTATTACTTAGTCTTTTCGTAGCAAAAGTGCCCGAGGGCACGCTCAGCGCCGTAATCCATGTTCTACGCCTAGTGTTCAATATTCTCGGAGTCGTACACATGATGCACATCTCATTATCATCTTTCAATGTTCTACCATCATTGCCCTACCAACGACCCGTGCACTCGATGCACGTCACTTCAATTGTTCGATTGTTCAATGTTCTACCTTAGTGTTCAACGCCTATTCAGACACTTACTCGCCGAGCCACGCTCGCTTACTTAATAGCAACTTTATGCATACCATAACATATTTTATTAGACGTGAAGGAATAGGGGGAGAGAGTCAAGAACCCGTCCACCTTAAGCCGATACGCCTTGCCGATTGAAGCATCTCGCTTCCATAACTCGATCGCATAGCTAACTCCCGGACTTAGTCATTCCTTTAAACTACTCGGTTGATCTGGCCTATCGCGCCCATACCACGAACCGTTGCAAGGCTGGGATTTGGTTTTGCGGACACTTCATTACATAAGGCAAAATACCGACCTCTTATCGTCCAGCGTAAAAGCATAGCCTGCACACCAGATCAACTAAAATCAGCACTTGCTCAACGGGACTTATCTTTTGCATCGATTCGATTCATAGATTCCAACCGACTCAAAGCTTACCTTTGGCCAACGTAACACTTGCATCGATTCATATCGATACTTCATCGGGTCAACGCAACTCTTCGAGTCAACGACTCATCGTAATGCACCGATACGGAGTGGGGCATTACATAATATACCACTCAAAATTAGGTTCGTCCTCGAACCAAAACCAACACTTAATCCAAGTGCCTCGCATAGATCGCTTCACGATCTCGTACTACTATCGTTGAATCATACAACTTAGTTTGGATCATACACATATTTTAGGCGTCCCACCAATATATGCATTTCAGCCAAGCTCAGTTGTAGGATATCGGGACAAACTAACAAGCTCAACTTAATCTTCAAGCACCAATCAATCCGTACTCGACTTAGCCAAATCTTAGCGTCTATTCCCGAATACTTCTCGTATGCATCATCCCGTAACATGTGATCCTCTTCCATACATCTCTGCACATAACTTGATTCAAACCCGTAACTTCGATCTCATAAGTTTATCGCCGGCCACCTAACACTCGCATTGCATCGAGTCATTGCGCATCTGATCGCAATAATTCTCCACAATGCATATTCGCCCAACCGTTTGCCTATCTCTCGCATAACTCGAGTCTTTCATCCAATCATTCATAATATTTAGCCTTAACGACATGGACTACGTCCACATGTCTCAAATTCCTTTGCCTACAATCCGTACAAAGTCTCGCACACAACTATCCCAACAAGATCTACATTTTTGAACCATATACGTATCGCGTCTGGGGCTACCCCCGCTAGGTAACTTATCCAGACATCATGCTTAATCTCTCCCGACACAAGAGGTCAACTTGAGTCTACGATGCTCAAATGCAACAATCTTTCCGACCCAAGGTCTCTTACGATGCGCATATCTCCGATTCTCGACCAAGTACGAATCCTTTACTCAATTCTCAAATCAATCCGACTAATTTGTTTCGTAACATAAATCGTACGCTCAACACACATAGCCTAACCGTTACTCAATCGGTCTACGACACAACTCTTAAGGTCATTCTTATTATTCATCGCTCTCGCACATTGCAAAACTCTTGCAATAGCCTTACCGCATCGCTATGCTAAGCTCGTTTCTCAACATCTATTCGATCATCGACCAACCAAGTTTACTTACGCACTCATTCGATCGATCATAACTTTTCATTTCGTCTCAATCTAGTCGAAGGCTACTCGCTAACTTTCGATACGCGATACTTGCTCGCTTAGACTTATCCTCAACATGCACTACATCATTCCTTATCCTCGACAAAATTTCTTATGCGACTTCTTTAGGGTCATCCTATGGGACTCCAACATTCACTTGATTTGGCGGTCAAGTCTTCTAGGGTCATCTGCCCCGAAACTACGCTCGATAATTGAAGATCATCAATGAGGGACAGTTACAATGAACCATGCTATATCCTATCGCAGAGCCAAATCAATTCCCGACAATTCCTATGGGACTTTACCCAATCTGACATACCAATCCATAATTCATCTATTCCCGCACAACTGATGCGCCGATAAATACTTGAATCACTCATACATTACCGTCGACTACTTTGCTAGTCGTATGACATCTACTCGCCTCAAATCCAAGATTACCTATTCGTGATCATAGCTCAACACATTTCATACTCATCGAAACCATCCTCGAACGACTTTCGCATCAAACCACAAGTCCATATCAAATTTGCTACGCCTCGCAAGTTCGATCATGCCCGCTGGATGAATCACCATACCAGCGCTCATGCGGAATGATCGTTCTAATTTGACGTGACGCATGTACGAGGCTGGTGTTGCGCTCGCTCCACAAGAATATCAACATAGTGGTGATCCGCGAAGCAATCCAGACACTTTCGTTTTCATCCAAGCAACGTCCATCCACTCTCAAATTCTCGAAGCATTTCTACCGTCATCATACTAACTGCCATCAACTTAACTTGCACCTTATTCATCCAACAATAATGCTCAACATAATTTTCGTTCATTCGATCAGAGTATCCCCGAGTTATTGTATATCATCTTTGATACGCCTCAATACCATCGTCGATATGCATAACTTGAACATCTTCCTTTCTCATAAGCTCAAACTCGTTGCAATCATTGCCATTATCCGAACTCGAATACGAATCAAGTCTCGCACTTATCAAGATCCATTCAGTTGTAACTACTTAACATCATCGCGACACAATTTCAAATTCATATATCCATTCTCATATCCCTAACTCGTACTTCCAATCGTGCTACCGATTCACTGCGTTAACCCAAATTCGTTCGCACAATTTCTCCGTACCTACTCAATTCGTTCCGAAGAAGTCTCCGTACTAACTCACGTACATTCGACCGGGTCGACCATTTCCTCAACGTAACATTCCTTCGCGTATGCTTAGCCTATCATTCGACTTACACTTAACGAATCCTCGTCCGACATATCATCCATAGGTACGACTTCGCACATAATTGTTCGACTCAATTCATCGAGGCATACTTGCATCGACTTCTATCAAGTCATTTTCACTTGAGTCTCGGTACTACTCCGTCCGTTGCGGACAGACATATCGTAACAACATAATCGTTTCGACGTAACCTATCGCAAGTCACCAACCGGCTTAACATAGCTACCACTAAGTGGTATTCCATATACCACTCAGGATCGAGCCTATCGTTATCGATACAATACTTCGCTATACTTGCTCGCATAATTGGTATTGCATATACCACTTGAAATCAAGTCATTACTCGGCATCACATTCCGCATAGGTCCGACATCTATTCTCAATCAACTATCCCATATGGCGATCCTTCCGATCCCAGCTCTAGCGTTCACTCAAGTTTGACACGCATTCAATCTAACCGTATCATGGCGATCATCTCGATCACACCCGCAACATTCGCTTTTTCAAAGCTCAACGCGACATATTGCCAACATACACGTTCGCCTACTCAACTCAACTCAGCGACCAACTCGACCCGTACTATCGCATCCGCGATTTCCCAATCTCACTCGTTGCAACTCGTGCAACAACTCATTCTCGATACTTAAGGTCTTTACTCAATCCCGTGCAACATATCGATATCCATCCGTATAGCCATACAACACGCATCATACCATATCGACTCGTTATACCGATGCAACGAACGATTCACGACTTGCTGCACTCCGTGCAACTGATGGCACATAACCATTCGCATAGCCACATAATATGCATCGCCTCACATATCGACCCGTTGCACTTCGTGCAACCAATAACACATCACCTCGCACTTCGTGCGACAAATAACACATAACTCCTCGCACTTCGTGCGACCGCTCACACATATATCATTGTACTTCATGCAACCAACATCACCATATTCGTTGCACTTCGTGCAATCAGCATTCCATAACTCGTTGCACTTCGTGCAACCAATATCCCATAACTCGTTGTACTTCGTGCAACCAACACTCTCCGATGGCACCCGAAAATAGCGTGATAGTCATGACATACTTGTGGCAGACGTACGCACTTAATATAAACTTATTGTATGGAACATCCAATATAGCGTCGAGTAGATCCATGAGTCATGCGGTTGTAGAAACAACTTAGAGTCAACTGAATTCGATAGCGAAGCAACTGAGGGTCAAAGAGATTCACCCACGGTCCAAAGGATGGAACCGCTCTGATACCAACTTGTCACGCCCCGACCCGGGAAATCGCTCGTCCTCGCTAGATTTTACCCGAATCATCGTCCTCGCTGGGGCGTGATGCCGCACGAGTCTGGAGTTGCGCTCGTGCAAGGCAAGATAACAGGTTCACATAGAACTATCTCAATTTGATAACATAAGCAGCGGAAGGAAAATAGAGTATAACACAATAATCTATTTTATTGATAACATATCGAAGATTACAAAGGCTCTGAATAGCCCAACATAAATGCCAATTGGCTACAACGCTCATGATCTCTCTAGCTCACAAAGGATTTCATTGTTTCATGCATTATGTCTCTTTATAGCCACCAAGTAGTCTTCGGCCGAACATCTCCATGTCGCAAGTCCGAACGCATATGCGGTAGCTCCTCTTGAACGCCAAGGACTCCATGCCTCGGCACGTCCAAGCTAAGCTCCGCCCCGAACCGATCATAACCTGAGCCTGCACATAAACTAGTGGGGGATTAGTGCTTTCGTCCTCGCTTCGTACTGATCAAGACCCGCTCGCACCCAAACCAAACACTTAATCTTTTAGTGAAACATGCATCTTAATTGGTGATCTTTCTATTTAGCCTTAGGATCAGTTTCATAGCAATACGTAAACATAGCACATTATCATAAAGGTGTCCCATACCGTGTTCCTGCAGCAGATACAGTTAGCCATAACATGAACGTAAACATAGTGTTCGTGCTCATCTCCGTCCCATTTTCTTAGCCTGCAGTGGTTAGAACTTAACATAAGCAAACATACGATTCATACAACCGACCAATCATAAACGTAAACATATACATAATGGGTGGCAGGCCCTGCGCCTGCACCCAGCTCTCATCTCAGCCCACCGGCCCTAACTATATGAAGGTCACGATGTTTCGTACCGTAATGGACTTGGCATCTCATATGTATAAGCCTACAATCACTTCGATACGGGTTGCTAGCCCAGTATCCGAAGGATCCCAAACTTACGGATATCATAGCTTATTACAGCACTGGACGATCGCAATCCGTCCGAATGTTGTGCACCATAAATACCACACATAATTCCCTCCTAGGCCGAACGGTCCCGGCGCCCCGGCATAACCGTTCGAGGGAAGCCGTACCCATGCATGGGCCATCCGAGTCCATTGACCATGCAATACGTACCATATCATACAATCCATAGCATACCAACCGATCTCGTGTTTCCATAAACATAGTCTCGCACATAAACGGTTTCCTGTGCCATAAACGGTTTCCCGTGCCATAAACATAATCCACCATTCATATGGGGAGCTCCGTCGGCGTTATGTCCCAACACATCCATATTGATGCACGACGCCCAACGGTTTAGTCGTCTCGTACTCATATTCAACGCATACCATTCGTAAGTTATTCTCATAGCATAATTTCGTATTACTTAGTCTTTTCGTAGCATAAGTGCCCGAGGGCACGCTCAGCGCCGCAATCCATGTTCTACGCCTAGTGTTCATTGTTCTCGGAGCCGTACACATGATTCACATCTCATTATCATCTTTCAATATTCTACCATCATTGCCCTACCAACGACCCGTGCACTCGATGCACGTCGCTTCAATTGTTCGATTGTTCAATGTTCTACCTTAGTGTTCAACGCCTATTCAGACACTTACTCGCCGAGCCACGCACGCTTACTTAATAGCAAATTTACGCATACCATAACATATTTTATTAGACGTGAAGGAATAGGAGGAGAGAGTCAAGAACCCGCCCACCTTAAGCCGATATGCCTTGCCGATTGAAGCATCTCACTTCCATAACTCGATCGCATAGCTAACTCCCGGACTTAGCCATTCCTTTGAATTACTCGGTTGATCTGGCCTATCGCGCCCATACCACGATCCGTTGCAAGGCCGCGATTTGGTTTTGCGGATACTTCATTGTATAAGGCAAAATGTCGACCTCTTATCGTCCAGCGTAAAAGCATAGCCTGCACACCAGATCAACTAAAATCAGCACTTGCTCAATGGGACTTATCTTTTGTATCGATTCGATTCATAGATTCCAACCGACTCAAAGCTTACCTTTGGCCAACGTAACACTTGTATCGATTCATATCGATACTTCATCGGGTCAACGCAACTCTTCGAGTCAATGACTCATCGTAATGCACCGATGCGGAGCGGGGAATTACAACATGCTCCCACTTCCATTCTGGAATCGGCAAGGGCTGAAGAAGTCCAGCGGGCCTCTGATGTTCAGCTTTAACCTGCTGGCAAACCAAACACCGAGAGACAAATCGGGCTATCTCCCTCTTCATGCCATTCCACCAGAAATGCTGACGAATATCACGGTACATCTTCGTACCACCAGGATGAATAGAATACTGCGAACTATGAGCTTCTGCCATAACTTCCTGTCTGATATCTCCACTGGGTACACAAAGACGAGTGCCATGCCGACATCTTCATGAATGCACAACTCTGGCCTTCTTCCTGCCTCACACTCTGCTCTGAGCCGCTGAATCTTGGAATCTGTAGACTGCGCTATCCGAATCCTCTCAACTATGCTGGACTGAACCTGTAGACTGGCCATCAATGCCACGCTGGTAGGAAGAACCACTTCAATTCCCATCTTCTAAAAATCTGCCAATAATTTTGGTTGCGCCGTCAGAAAATAAACTCCGGCTCTCCGGCTCAATGCATCTGCCACAACGTTGGCCTTCCCTGGGTGGTACTGCAAATTCACATCGTAGTCCACCAGTAGCTCAAGCCATCTTCTCTGCCGCATGTTGAGGTCCTTCTGGGTGAAAACATACTTCAGGCTCTTGTGATCAGTAAATATCTCCATTCTATCTCCGTACAAGTAGTGTCTCCACAACTTAAGTGCAAACACTACTGCTGCCAGCTCCAAGTCGTGGGTTGGATAATTCTTCTCATGATCACGAAGTTGACGTGATGCATAAGATATTACCTTCCCATGCTGCATCAAGACACACCCCAATCCTCTGCCTGAAGCGTCGCAATAAACTATGAATCCTCCGGTGTCACGACCCGCACCCGCTTTTCGGATACGAAGCGTGTCCAAGTCCAGCTACGTATCGAACGGACTCCAGCCCATCTCGAATACGTAAACGCTGTCAAGGCTATAGTTTCTGCCAAATCATGGCAATGCAATCTATATCTCAATCCACAATAAGAATATGAAATATGAATAAACACTATGGGTCGTGGTCTGCAGCCCACTAGCATAAATGTTCGATAAGACTCTAAAAGAAATAACAAGAGTCTACAACTGAAACAAGGAACAAGATATCTCATGATAAGGAATGAAAAGCACGAGCGGATAATAAACACAATAACGATACCTGAATCCTGCATGAACCGCAAATCCTCCGTTATCCAGAACTACTAGCTAACTCCAGGCAATCGCTAAACCTGAGGAGATCATCAGGTCCTCAGAGGACATAGCAAGATACATAATATACATGCCTATCTAGCAGTTTTATCATGCGCAAGAAAATAAACAAGAAAGAACAAGGACAAGACAAATGACTACAAACACGAACACGAACACGAATACGAACACGAATACGAACACAGACACGAACACTAGAACAACTACGTATAAATGAACTGCCAGATGAACGAATACATGAGATCAATGGAAGAAATCAAACCCTCGTCCCGAGTGTGGACTCTCTGGTTTGAACTAAGCGCTAACCCCCGTCCCAAGTGTGGACTCTCTGGCTAGCTCACGGCAAGACACCCTCGTCCCGTGTGTGGACTCTCTGGTGTAAATAGTCAACCCTCGTCCCGTGTGTGGACTCTCTGGTGCCATTTGATCACGACAAACACCCTTGTCCCGTGTGTGGACTCTCTGGTGCACCAAACAACCCTCGTCCCGAGTGTGGACTCTCTGGTTGTGTACAACGATAATCAAGGCTATGGCAGTTCACTACACGCAACCGTTCTATGACACGACTCAAGCAAGGTACTGACGAGAACTCCAAATGTGAAGCACAAGGCCAAAACATGACACATGGCTATAAACAATAAAAACAACTCCACAAAACAACACGAAAAGCACATGTCCATAAACAATCAAATGACTGAAAAACGAAAGGAAATGCATGTAAGTAAAACTGTAGAGGAAGGCAAGGTATACTTGCCTATTGTGATTGTTCGAGTTGGTACACCAAGGGTTAAGGTCCACGCCTCAATTGCACGATTCACCTAAAATAAAATTATTCATAAATTGTCATCACATTATCTATATAGTAGTATATATAAATACTTATTATTTACCAACTAACCTATTAGTATATTAGCTTTACTTTACTATTAAATATATATATATATATATATATATATATATATATATATATATATATATATATATATATATATATATATATATATATATATTCTATTGTATAACTAGAGAATTATGCATGGTTGTAGTATTAAATGATATAGGGCCTTTTATGCAACTATCCATATTTATATGCTAACTCTTATATGGAGGTATAGGTATATATTGGAAATTAAAGATGTTGTGAGGGGAAATATGCAAAGATACCACCAACATTAGAAAGGAACAGAACCAAATAGCTTTTGCTTTTCTCTTCCACATGGGTTCACGTTGGTTCACGTGAATAGTATTAGCAATAGTTATATGGTTGCTACTTATTAGCAATAGTTAAATGGTTGCTATTGCCACCATCTTTCCATGCATACAAGCGTACCCACTCCATATGGTGGGGAAGCAAGGATGCACATGCTGCTGGGTGCACAGTGCAAATGAGGAGATCTTTCTATTACTTTGTGTATGTGAACTGTGTCGGGTTCATTATAAGAGATGGTCGATTTAAAATGGAGCTGGTGAATACGTATACAGTGTTGGCTATTGAACATTGTATTCTTATATATATGCTAGTGTCACCTATCTTCATATAACATATGACTTCTAAAGCCTGTTCTATCATGTCCTCTTTACACATTGCCCCTAGGAGAGTGTTGTAAGTAACGAGATCAGGAGAACATCCTTCACATACCGTCTTATGCAGAAAGTCGATCGCTCGATCCAGAAGCTGGTACTTGCACAAACTATTGATCAATATATTGTAAGTAACAACCGTAGGAGCATAAGAAGCCTCTCTCATAAGAGAGAGTATATCATCAACTTCGACCCACTTTCCCTTCTCCCCGCTCACATAACTCAACATCAGGTCCTCGGCCTCTTATCTGCTTCAAGATCCTCCACATCGAGGGCGTCTTCCATAGCCTCGGACTGGCTCCGGGCCTGCTCGGCCTTCTCGGTAGAGAGTTGCATGAAGTGCTTGCTGACCTCCTCCAGCGAGCTCACGTTAACCTGCTGGCACACGATCCTGTACTGGTTGAGCCCATCCTTGGCGAACCTTCCTCTCCGCATGTCGACGCAGAGCTCCACGTACTTGAACATCATCCTCTCCAGGGTCTTCTGCCATGCCCTGTACCTCTTCGAGGTGATGAGATCGTGGAGGGCTTGCAGCGCCGCTTGCTTCTGGCCCACATTTATTAGTTCCTCGGCGCGCTTCAGAGCGTTCTCCGGCTTCGCGAACTGCGCCATGGTTGCCGTGGAAGATATTTAGTCGGCGCCTCTGCTCTCGAACAGCAGACGCGTGCACTCGAATATAAGAGAGAGGGAGAGAGAGAGAGAGAGAGAGAGAGAGAGAGAGATATCGGTGTAGGGAGCGGCGGCCATGGCTCGCTTGTTAGGGTTTTCTCTTTCTCTTCCGTTCTTTCTCTATACTATATATACACGCTGGGTTCGGTTTTGGTTAACAGGGTCGGGGCTGTGTTCTGCTGTACACGCCTTTGGCTGGCATGTGGGCCCGAGCTCAGCTGGGCTTGGGGTCGGGTTGGTCTGACTTAGGGGGCTCGGCCTATGAGCTTGGGCTGTGGGAAAGCTTGGAGGAGGGCTCGGCCTATCTTTACTTCTATTACTGTTGCTTTGCTTTGGAAGGCTTGGGGGGTTCGGCCTCCCCTCTGGAAGTAGGTTGTCGGTGTCCAAGGAAGAAAGGGAAATTGGCTTGAACAAATGGTCTACTCACCCAGCCTCGAAGGTCTGGTTTGATCAATTCAGAACCTCAACATAAATTCCTAATTATTTATATCCCTTACTTTGTACCAACAAATCCAACATTTGACAAATATGGATGTCTATCTGTTGTACTTTCATTCCTCTGCAATTTGTTATATCATCATTTGCTGATATTCTATGCCCACACTTGATCAAATGAATTGGGAAAAATTAGTTCTAGTAATCGTTTAATTACAAAGAATAATTGTCAAAGCTTATATCAATAGAGCATTAAGGTAAAATATTAGATACAAGCATAGGATAATATTGCCTATGAAAATATTATAATGTAATTTCTTTGACAAATCGAAGTTTGTAAATCAAGGTTCGTTGTATCAGTATCAGCCAATAATGCAAACTATGGTTTAAACATCGAGTATGACTCCAGATGCAGATGATAGACTATAGTAGCTCCATGAAAAGAACCATTGACAAAATTTTGTATATAGACTCAAATTTGTGACTACATGCCGCATCACTTTGACTTTTATTGCAGTCAATCCCAGTAATATCTGTTTGAACATACATCACCTCTTACTATCTACACGCTAGAATAATTATAAAATCACCATTTAAAATAATTAAATAAATAAAAAATAATTCAAAATTTTCGGGAAGGGGAGCTACATCCGGTCCCATCCGGAAGTGTGAGAATAGGAGCTGTTATCAAGCCTCGCTTCAACTTCTCAAATGATTCTTGACACTCCGCTGTCCAAGCGAACTGCACATCCTTGCGGGTCAACTGGGTCATCGGCGCTGAAATCCTTACAAAATCTGAAACGAATCGTCGGTAGTAGCCGGCTAATCCAAGGAAGCTGCGAACTTCTGCCACTGAGCTGGGTACTGGCCATGACTCGATAGCCACAATCTTCTGGGGATCCACTTCCACTCCTCCTCGGGTAATGATGTGACCCAAGTACGAAATGCGATCGAGCCAGAACTCGTATTTGCTGAACTTGGCGTACAACTGGTGCTCTTTAAGCGTCTGAAGGACGATTCTGAGATGCTGCTCGTGCTCTGCTTCGCTCTTGCTATAGACCAGGATATCATCTAGGAACACGATCACGAACTGATCCAAGTAAGGCATGAAAATGCGATTCATGAGGTCCATGAATACGGCTGGCGTATTGGTCGCTCCAAAGGGCATAACAAGGAACTCCCAATGCCCATACCTAGATCGAAAAATGTCTTCGGGATGTCCTGCACTCTGACTCTGATCTGGTGGTATCCTGACCGTAAGTCTATCTTCGAGAATACTGAAGCCCCTCTGAGTTGATCAAACAAGTCATCTATCCTTGGGAGAGGGTATCTGTTCTTGATTGTCACTGAGTTCAAGGTACGATAATCTACACATAACCTGGACGTACCATCCTTCTTTTTCACAAGAAGCATCGGGGCTCCCCAAGGCGATCCACTTGCACGAATGAATCCCTTGGTCCTGAGTTCTTCAATCATCTTGTATAAAATCTTTAACTCTGAAGGCGCCATTATGTAGACTCGCTCTGACACTGGTGCTGTCCCGGGGATCAAGTCTATAGCGAACTCGATCTCCCGCTCTGGCGGCATTCCTGGAAGTTCTTCTGGAAAGACATCTGAAAACTCTTCAACTATCCGGGACAACTGCACTGCTGCTACTGCCATCCGCAACACTGGGGATGATGGTTCCACTGCTCCTCTGGAAAATGAGAACTCTGGCTCTCCTGGAATGCTGAAAACAACTCTGCCAACATGGCAGTCTATCCTAGCATACTGGTTCCTCAACCAATCTATGCCTAAGACTACATCATAGTCTGTCATAGGGAATTCTATAAATCTAGCGGGGAACTCTCTACCGCTAACTACGATCTGACACGAGGAAAACACTCGATCTACTCCCACAAGACCATTACCAGTAAGTATATTGAGCCTCACTGATAATGACTCGGGCTCCAATCCTATCCGTGTCGCGAATCGTGCAGACATGAATGAATGCGATGCACCAGAATCAAATAATGCCAATGCTGGAAAGGAGTTGACGAGAATAGTACCTGCCACTACCTCACCTGGTGTAACTTCTTCTTCCATAGCCATCATCATGGCCTGACCTCTAGCTGTGGGTCCCCTCTGCTGGAAACCTCTCTGCCTGCTCTGCACTGGAGCCTGGGTGCACTGCTGTTGGATCTGCTGTTGAAATGCCTGGGCCTGAGGCAACAATGGCCTCGGGTACTGCTGCTGCTGCACAGGTGCTGGTCCCCTAACCGATGGACTGGTTAGGCTGGAAGAGGACGAACTACGCCTATTTGGGCAAGCTCCTATCTTGTGATCTGTCGCTCCACAAGCCAGACACAATCCTTGCGCCCTACGATAATCTGCCACCACGTCGCCTGGCTTCCCACAATGAGAACATCCCATCGCGAAAGTCTGCTTCTGCTTCTGCTGCTGCGGGTACGTCGGGGTTGAATGTTGAACCGACGTTACTGAGGCCGCCCGCCTCGGAGTTCCAATAGTCAAACTCCGAGCTGCCGGGGCTGGAGCTGAGGATTGGTGCATCTGACTGTGGGACCGCTTCCTACCTCCGGTCCTATCCACGATCCTCTGGGAGGTGTACTCATGCCTCCTAGCCGCTCTCAAAACTGTATCGAAGGTCTGGTGCTCGAACTGCTCGACTGCCAATAAGATCTCCAAATGCAGTCCCTGCTGGAACCGCTGGGCCCTATCAAACTCGGTTGCCACCAAGGTGGAGGCAAACCTACTGAGTCTAGAAAACTCAGATGCATAACTGTCTACCGATCTGCCTTCTTGCTTCAAGTTGGTAAATCTGGTCTGCAGGTCGTACCGGGCCACCGCATCGAAATACTTCGTCCGGAATCTCTCTCTAAACACCGCCCAAGCAATGGGTGCCACTAATCCCATGGCCTGAGTCGCCCACCAACTATGAGCTAAGTTCAGCAACTGCAGGCGTACCACCGCCACCTTCGCATTCTCAGGTGTCCTAACTACTTCCAGAACCACCTCGGTATCCTGAAGCCAAGCGTCCGCGGCAATCGCATCTTCACTGCCGTCGAAGAATGGAGGTTTCAAGCGCTTAAAGCTGTTGGCCGCGCTGTTCCCTGGGTGACCGCCTCTGGTCAAAGCATCTGCCACAGTCTGGTGCAAGGCGTCTCTCCTACGATCCTGAGAAGCTATCAAGGTCCTGATGAGACCTACCAAGGTGCCATCATCAAGTTCCGCAGGCTGGACGGGCCGAACTGGGGGTTCTCCTCTAGTAGGTATCACTCTGGAGGCGACTCCGGAATGCTGGGCTTGATCTCCAGGTTGTTGCTGGTCCACGGGAAGTGCTCCTCCTTGCTGATCGGCGGGGTCAGGTACAGTACCGCTGAAGAAGACGAAACAAGGAAAACAATAAGGAAGGACCAGGACAGATCAACGATACAAGCATGTGATCAGGTCAAGATTCTTAGGGATTCAGAGGATACGAACGGAGATCAAGGACGAATAATGATTGAGACATCTATCGGTAAACCCCCATATTTTTTGATTGACACGACCTGCATGGGCCACCACTTAAACCATGTCACGCCCCAGAACCAGAATACTGAAGAGCAGGGGCGTACATAGCCAGCTACGTATATTAAAATAGGATACATCTCAACTATACGGTCACGGCTGTCTAGATATGAGGGTTTACTACAAGCCAACGGTCTCTTATGGTCAAGCCTATTGTCTCAATCGCAAGCAAGTAATATGATCACAAGATGTTTGACCACCAAATATACAATAAAAGACATCCCAAATATTACATATCAGCTGATCATGAAGCTAGTCGTACAAAATGCTGGGACTAGCAAGAGTTAAGTCATACATGATCAATCCTAGGATTTGTTAATCATGTTTACAGCCCGTAGGCAGACAGTAAGTAAAGTGCATTGAGCTAACAGGTGCTCGTCGGCTAAACGCCTCAAAAGAATAACTTTATAATAGAGTGAGCGAAACAAAATAGAAAACCCACTCGTAGCCCGGGTTCCTTTTAGTCGCCACCATCGGGCTGGAGGTTCGGAAGATCCTCGAGAGCTGCTCCGAAATCTGGCCACACAAAACCAGCTGGGTCAAATCCCAGAAAGAGCAATTGCCACAAAGGAGGCTACGAAATAAGAACAAAAGCCAGCATATCAGAACATAAGAAAATAAAAAAAAGTACAGGTAATTAAAGCACATCAGGGCAATAAACGACTAGGGACGTAGAACCATTTCGGGAGACAGGTTACAACCCGTAAACCAAACAAGGACCGGGGTTGTAACCCTTCACCTGAATAGCTCCTTGTCTCTACCCAATTATTGTTAAAGCAAGTAAAATAATCATGTTCGGGAGTACCAGGGTACAGGGACTAGACAAGACTTAGACAGGGCTAGACATCATCCATTCACAAGCGGCCAAGCAATTACTACGGCTTACTACTTTAACTAACTAGGGTTATCACAAGCCTAATTACTAACAAGATGTAACGAGAATTTCCCAGTCCCAAGTCCTGCAGACCATCCAGTTATCCTTTCGCGGGTTGAGAGTATATTTGGGTACATCGCCCCGGAGACGATATACCCTTAGGTAACTTAGAGGTGCAACACATGGCAGTGCGCTGGAAATGTGCTCTACTCGTCGACAAGCTACAAGTCCAATTAAGAGCGACCAGATAACAAGATTGCCTGTGACTGGAAATTCTCCATGAACTATAGTTTGATCTAGTCATTATCCTAATCCATATTCAGTGTGAATCCCTGACCGTAGGAACCAGGGAGTCACGTCCTAGACATGATGCAAGACAAGACAAGTGGATTGCACAAGCAAGCAAGCAGGAACACCCATGGTGTCAAGGTTGATTATACAAGTCAAGTTAGCCATCGCAACGGCATCAAGTCAAGTCAAGTTACAAGTTGAGTTGCAAGTTACAAGTCAAGAGTGCACCCCATCGGGTCACTATCAAGAAGATCAGAAAGTACCAGGATCGTAAATCACAGAAAACCACGAAAGCCGTACTAGTCATAGCAATTACTAAAAATTGTGTCAAGTCGTATTGGGTCAAGATAGTCGTGCTGTGTGGAACAAAATCTCACAACCCAATCCACAAAAGAGAAGCCAAGTCCAAGAATTAAAACTAAATCATCATGGGCCAATGGGTTGCGCAGGGGTGGATGGCGCAGGAATGGTTGGCGCAGGAGATAGATGGCGCAGGGTTGAACTGCGCAGGGGTGGAGTGCACAGGGGTCAATTGCGCAGGGATCAATTGCGCAGGGTGCAGCTTGCACAGGGATCAATTGCGCAGGGGGCAGGTTGCACAGGAATCAATTGTGCAGGGTACGGGTTGCGCAGAATCAGATGGCGCAGCGGCCAAAGGCGCAGGGACGCGCGCGCAATCGGGCAGCGGCCAGGGCTGTGCGATCAGCGACCAGCACTAAAGAGCACGGCGCGGGGGAAGGTTGCGTGGTTCAGCACTGCGCTAAAGAGCGCAGGCTGGAGTCTTCTTCTCCAGGTCGAGAGCAAGTCCAAGAACACTAAAAACTTCCAATCTTCATATCTTGGTCAAATCAAAGCCAAATCTAGATTTTCAAAGTTCTAACTTGAGTAAAATTGAATTCTCTTCCACATGGAAGCATCAAAACAAACAAAAATCAAAGTTTACTAGATCGAAACCAAGAATTTCCGAAAATGGTTAAAACCTAGATCTAGAAAAATGGAAGCTCCAAATCCAAAAATGTCAAGTTCTAATGTTGATCTCCATGTCCTAATCTAGCTATTGGACAAATAAAATATGGTAATTATTTAATGGCAAGGTGCACTTGCCTATGGAGGTTGGTGGAGGAAGGAGGAAAAAGAAAATGGAGAAGTAAATGGAAATTATGGAGGAGAGAGAAAGTAAGTAGAGTTTTAATGAGGTGGTTGTGGTGTGTTGAGGGTGGAGCATAGGCTAAGGTGTTCCAATGCATAATAAACCAAACCAAACCAAACCAATTCTCCTCCACAAAATAAAACCAAGGCATGTCAAAACTCGTTTTACGAAAAAACCAAAATCTGCAAGCTGAGCCAAAATAAAGTACAGGCCAGAATCTGAGAAAAGAAAATAAAATACAGGTCCAAGATACATGCAGGCTTAACAAAATACATGTTCTGAGATACGGGTGTTACATAAGGGAACGCCTTGGCAAACTACAGGAACTGCTGTACACACTACAATAAAAAGACCTATTAATGATGCTTGATAAGTGGTTTTCATGACGGCTGATGTGGAAGCGTCATCAAAGTTCAGCAAGACTAGAATCTATGACGGTTTACATTAAAAATGTTATTGATAGTGCTCCAGTGATACGAGCGTTATAGAAAAAGCACAAAAATTTAAGTCGAAACCTCGACTCCCCTGCAATTCTCCCGCACTTAAGAAAAATTCTAAACCCTCTCTCTTTCTCCTTCTCCTTCTCCTCCCGCTCCCCAACTCCCCTCGGCCCACTCCCCGCTCCCCAACTCCCCTCAGCCCGCTCCCTGCTCCCCAACTTCCCTCAGCCCGTTCCTCGTCTCCCTCGGTTACAGACTACACCGCAGAGGGAAGGTTGTCACCGGTGTAGCCTTCACCACCGGTTTGTCCTAAAATCTCGATTATTGCTTATTTTATGCCATAAATTCTGCCTCGACATGATTTTAGTAAAATCTTCTAATTTTTGACAACCATACATGCATCCATCTCTCCAAAATTAGGGTTCTTTTAGGGTTTCCCGACGTCTCCGTCCACGTCGGCGATGATCCGAAAAGGGCTGCATCATCGTTGACTTCTCTTGATTAAGTAAGTGATTTTAATTTAGATTTTTTTCCCTAAAAAAGATTTTGTTGGGAATTGTTCTATGTGCGCTTCATGTTCGATGAAATAATTGTAAGTACCAAATGCTTGTGTTCTTTAATTTTTTTTCTGTTTGTTCTTGTTCAAGGGAGTGTAATTGCATTTGGGGAGCCGAGTCCGAAGCCTCTCCACAGTCACAGCCACGATCCGGCGAGGTGTTGTGCGTGCCTGCGAGCCGAGTCCGAAGCCTCCCTTCGAATTCTGACACTAAATTCTGGGGTATAAATTCTAAACTCTTGATTGATTTCAGTTTCTGGATTTATTTTGTTTGTCGATGATGTTGTTGGATCTCGATCCCTACATAAAAAGGGTTTCGATCGACTGATACGGGTTGGGTTCGATTTTGGCTTGACGATCCTACGATTGTCTTTGTTTGTGAAGCGCAAATGATCTTTAGATCATGTTCGGTTCTTTACTTGCTGTTGGATCATTTTTGGTTTTGGGTTACCTAGCTGCTGTTGGAATTATTTGTGATGCATGTATTATTGGTTTGAGTTTCTTGTATAAATTGTTGCTTGGGTTCTCCTTCCTATACTTGCTGTGGGATGTTGGTTTAGGTTTTCCTTATTATACATGTTGGGTTGGGAAAGATTTCTTTGCTGTACAAGATGTTTTGCTATTTGGATTAAAATTGTTGGTTGGGTATCTATTATGCATGATGGGTTTAACTTGGTACTGTGGGTATTTTTGTTGGGAGCTTTTCGATATAAATCACATGCGGGCATATATTAGCTGGGAGTATTTCTATTTCGGGATTGACATCTCCATTAGCATGCATACGTCGTTGATTTTGGGACTATGTCTACTATGCCATGCCTGGATATTTTACTTTATTTGTCGGTTTCGGTTTTTATTAGAGTACTCTGATACTCTTGGTGATGGTCGTTCGACCAAATGAACCAAAGCGTTGCAGATCGCATCGGATACACTGGCTCCGTGTCGGGACATGTCCTATACGTGTTATGGTACGCTAGTACAGCAGATGATGATTGATCCTTATCTGAGACATCTTATATATCTCATTTCGTTTCTTGTCGTTGGTCGTAGTTTGTATGTTGGTACTGTTAGGTTGTTCATTCTGGGTGCAGATACGCTCGTGTTTGTACGAGTCGATACTGGACACGGATGTGAGGATACCTTCGTGTCGATGATGTAGCCTCTCCATAGTTGCAGCCGCGACCCGACGAGGTGTTGTGCGTGCCTGCGAGCCGAGTCCGAAGCATCCCTTCGGATTTTGACACTAAATTCTGGGGTATAAATTCTAAACTCTTGATTGGTTTTAGTTTCTGGGTTTATTTTGTTTGTCGATGATGTTGTTGGATCTCGATCCCTACAAAAAAAGGGTTTCGATCGACTATTTTGGCTTGACGATCCTACGATTGTCTTTGTTTGTGAAGCGCAAATGATCTTTAGATCATGTTCGGTTCTTTACTTGTTGTTGGATCATTTTCGGTTTCGGGTTACCTAGCTGCTGTTGGAATTATTTGTGATGCATGTATTGTTGGTTTGGGTTTTTTGTATAAATTGTTGCTTGGGTTCTCCTTCCTATACTTGCTGTGGGATGTTGGTTTAGGTTTTCCTTATTATACATGTTGGGTTGGAAAAGATTTCTTTGCTGTAGGAGATATTTTGCTATTTGGATTAAAATTGTTGGTTGGGTATCTATTATGCATGATGGGTTTAACTTGGTACTGTGGGTGTTTTTGTTAGGAGCTTTTCGATATAAATCACATGCGGGTATATATTAGTTGGGAGTATTTCTATTTCGGGATTGACATCTCCATTAGCATGCATGTGTCGTTGATTTTGGGACTACGTCCACTATGCCATTCCTGGATGTTTTACTTTATTTGTCGGTTCCAGTTTTTATTAGAGTACTCTGATACTCTTGGTGATGGTCGTTCGACCAAATGAACCAAAGCGTTGCAGATCGTATCGGATACACTGGCTCCGTGTCGGGACGTGTCCTATACGTGTTATGGCACGCTAGTACAGCAGATGATGATTGATCTTTATCTGAAACATCTTATATATCTCATTTTGTTTCTTGTCGTTGGTCGTAGTTTGTATGTTGGTACTGTTGGGTTGTTTATTCTGGGTGCAGATATGCTCGTGTTTGTACGAGTCGATATTGGACACGGATGTGAGGATACCTTCATGTCAATGATGTAGCCTCTCCACAGTTGCAGCCGCGACCCGACGAGGCGCTGTGCGTGCCTGCGAGCCGAGTCCGAAGGCTCCCTTCGGATTCCGACACCAAATTCTGGGGTATCAATTCTAAACTCTTGATTGATTTCAGTTTTTGGGTTTATTTTGTTTGTCGATGATGTTGTTGGATCTCGATCCCTACATAAAAAGGGTTTCGATCGACTGATACGTGTTGGGTTCGATTTTGGCTTGACGATCCTACGATTGTCTTTGTTTGTGAAGCAAAAATGATCTTTAGATCATGTTCGGTTTTTTACTTGCTGTTGGATCATGTTTGATTTCGGATTGCCTAGCTGCTGTTGAAATTATTTGTGATGCATGCATTGTTGGTTTGGATTTCTTGTATAAATTGTTGCTTGGGTTCTCCTTCCTATACTTGTTGTGGGACGTTGGTTTAGGTTTTCCCTATTATACATGTTGGGTTGGGAAAGATTTCTTTGCTGTAGGAGATGTTTTGCTATTTGGATTAAAATTGTTGGTTGGTTATCTATTATGCATGATGGGTTTAACTTGGTACTGTGGGTGTTTTTGTTGGGAGCTTTTCGATATAAATCACATGCGGGTATATATTAGTTGGGAGTATTTCTATTTCGGAAATGACATCTCCATTAGCATGCCTGCATCGTTGATTTTGGGACTACGTCCACTATGCCATGCCTAGATGTTTTATTTTATTTGTCGGTTTTGGTTTTTATTAGAGTACTCTGATACTCTCGATTTTTCGATATAAATCATATACTCTAAAATTGACAGACTCTAAAAGTGAGGGTTTTGCTTTCTTTTTCAGAGTTTTGCTATACGTACATGTGCTATGGACAGTCTTCATGTGACCAAGTTGAAGCGTTATAAGTGTGCTTCTTCGCTACAGTATTTGTGAGATTTTTTATGTCAATAGTTTTGATGTAGCTAAAGTGTACTCTATATTGGATACTCTATATATTTTGAGAAGATGTATATAATGAAATGGAGAAATGTAGAATGGTAGCTAAAATACTCTATTTTGAGACAATGAAATGGAGAATGGTACTTTATATTACATTTCAATGCTTTGTTGTGAATATGGTTCAAAGTGGTTGTTTTCGAATTGAATTGAGCAGCGTTTGGAATGTCATGCAGTATAGAGCGTTATAAATGTGATACAACGACCAAATACAGCGGTTTTTCATAACTATCCATAACGCTTTGAAAATAAAACGTATCAAAAATTCAACCTATTAATGACGGTTTTGGATGAATTATCTATAACGCTTTTAAAAACATTTATAATACCTGATTTCATAACGCTTGGACTGAGAAAAAAGCGTCATGATTTGCAATTAATGACGCTTTTTAGTCGTCATTAAAAGGTATTTTTGTTGTAGTGACACCCTCTATGAATTCATCCCACACACCGCACATGTCATCAGAATGACGGTTGTACATTCAAGAACGATTCCGCAGATAGTAATTCAACTCCATATCCATTTGAGAATAATTCTGTAAGATAGATACATGCACATCGTTGAAAGACTTGTAAAAGTAATAGGCGCATTAATCATGACATATCCTAAACATTGAAATAGAATTCCAAGTAATCATAATACAACAAGTGGTAATAGTGTATCACATGAAATAACCATATGACCAATGTTTTGAGGGGTGCTATAGTGTATCGGAATTGATACTCAAAAGCACCAATGGTATACTTGGTATCAGAACATATATATTAGAAGGGGCAGATCTGGGCACAAGCAACTACCTAATGGTGGCGTCTGTATCAACTTGACATAGGCCATCATGTTACTATGTCAAGTACAGACTATAGGTATTAGGGAGTGCAGTACTATGTATACTGGATAGAGGAAAGAATATATATAGGATATGTATCGACCAAGTTCAGTTATTGGGGCAATATCTAGATACTCGAATTGATACTAGAACCTAAAGGTCAAAGTTGCATATAAGGTACCAAGACCAAATCAATCCTAAGTTCAACCACTCAGGACCCATGAGATTCATTTTCCCTCCTCCTTTCCCAACATTTATTACAAAACTTTTTGTGGATCAATGCAAGAAATGTATGTGTCCGTGTGTATGTGTCCGTGTGTATTTGTCCGTGTTGTATTTGTGTATGTGTCCGTGTCCATACGCTACGTACCTTGGCCATACTAGCCCTAAGAGGATACTTGAGCAACAATATTATACTATATCCTAAGACACTATATATAAAGGTATCATTTAGGATATTCCAATATATATATATATATATATATATATATATATATATATATATATATATATATATATATATATATATATATTTGAACTAAGAACTTTATTGAAGTAATATACGCAAAATGTCGAAGCCTATACAAGTAAGCGCGCTAACGCGGCAAAAGGACTGAAAACGAAAAGCATGAGACAAAAAAAAAGGGAGAGGACGGCCTAAGCCAGAGCCTCCCAGAAAGAGTGGGGGATGTGGGAGCAGCGTCTCCTAACTTTGAAGCATTGTCTGATGACCTCTCTTGACAACTGATGAAGGGAGAGTTGGCGACCTTCGTATCTGAATTTGTTCCTGTTTTTCCAAAGAACCCAAAAGCCAGTGGCTGTTACGATCTGATGACCGTGGGATCGGCTCCAGTAGACCAGGAGATCGTAGAAGCCCCCAGTTGGTTGGACCATACTGAGTCTATTATAGAGCTTGGACCAAAGTCTGGTGGCAAGTTCCCCCGAGAGAAGGACGTGCTCGACCGACTCCATCGAGTGCTCCTCGCAGCAATGGCATCTCGATGCGAGGCTGAATCACATGGATCTGATGGTGTCATCCGTCGGAATCTTCTGGCGAAGACACGCCAAATGAGGATAGACCATTTGATGGGGATGCAAGCCTGCCAAAACCTGGCTATCACAGGATTCTGTACCCCGCTGCCTCTGGCCACCAGTCTGGCGGAAGCCAAGGCGAATAGCCCACTCGGGTTGGAGGACCATCTCCAAGTGTCATTCGCGTCCGTGATCCGTAGATTAGCAGCTAGAAGATGGGTTTCCGCTGGTTGGCCTAGCCAATCTTTGACCTTCCTCCAATTCCATCCGGAGCTGCCCTCTCAAAGGTCCCTAATAGCGCACTCCGGAGGGGTACGAATGTTGGGATGAATGATGTCTTCTCCAAGCCACCGCTCCAGGCATGCCGGAGAGCGACCGTCGTCCAATTGGAGGCAGATGAGAGGTTCGACGGTGATACGACCCTGAATAATACGACACCACGAAGGCGAGGATATGTTATTAGAGCTCGCCTCCGATAGATGGGAGAATCTGGAGTACCTAGCTCTCATAAACTTCGTCCATAAAGAGGTCTCGGTCCGCAACTTCCACCACAGCTTGAAGGAGCATGCATGCTCGATGTGCGCAAGCCTGCTGAAGCCCAGACCCCCTTCTTCCGTGGGTTTGGCCATAGACTCCCAGCCGGCCTAGTGATATTTGTCCTTGCCATCGTTATGCCCCCAGAAGTACTTGGCAAAAAGGGATTCGAGAGAGAGGAGCACCTTTTTGGAGGGGAGCAAACGAGCAGGGTATACAATGGGATAGATGATAGAACATGTTTGATGAGGATTGTTTTCCCCCCTGGGGATAAGGTTGCGTTATGCCATCCCGCGATGAGTTTGCGGATCTTGTCTACAAGGTGCTCGTATATTCCTGAGTTGGCCTTACCGTATACCAGCAGGCACCCGAGGTAGAGGAAAGGAGGGTATACCGTACGGTAATGCTCTTGTTGTTATTGACGCGCTGACCAGAGCAGGCGGTGTATTTATTGATCGTGCACAGGACGGCCTCGATCGATCTGCTATCTCCAGAGGAGAAGATGAGGATATCGTCAGCGTAAGCCAGGTGAGTGATGAGGGGGCAACCGGTGGTGGTGTGGAAGTGATTAAAGCCAGACATGTTGGGCATACTGTTAAGGCTTCTACTGAGGGCTTCGGTCGCGATAATGAAAATGGTAGAAGACAGCGGGTCCCCTGTCTAACCCCGCGGGTGGACCGAAAGAATCCCGCCGGCTGGCCGTTGATGATGGTGGAGAACCACACATTATTGATTGATCTGAAAACGATGTCAATCCATGGTTCGAAGAAGCCGAATGCCCTAAGTACCCAGATCATGAATTGCAAGTCCAAACGGTCGTACGCCTTCTCCATGTCTAGTTTGATGGCCACGTTTTCCCCCCTCGACGGGAACTTCATGCATGTGATCATCTCTTGAGCTAGAAGGATGTTGTCTGATATGTTGCGGCCTTGGAAAAACTCGCTTTGCTCTTCGGAGATGATCTTGGGGAGGAGATCGGACATTTGATTGGCGACGATCTTGGATATGATTTTGTTGGTGAAGGTGCAGAGGCTGATCAGACGGAAGTCTTTGAAAGTTTCAGGATTATCCTTTTTAGGGATAAAGATGATATTGGTGCAGGAAATCGAGTTGGGGTATCTAGCCCCTTGAAGAAAGGCTGCAGTAGCTTCGACTAAGTCGGTTTTAATGATGTCCCAGCAAGCTTTAAAAAATACCCCGTTGAAACCGTCCGGCCCCGGGGCGCTGTGCTCGTTAATGGCCCCGGGGCGCTGTCCTCCTCCGTTGTGGAGGCCAGCAGGGTGTCGTTGTCGTGGTCGCTAATGAGGGGGGTATAACAGACAATAACGAGACGTCCTTGACAACCCGCTCTTTGGTGAATAGGTTGGTGTAGTAGTTCACAGCTGCAGCCTGGATACCGACCTGATCGTCCACCAGGTTGTCATTGTCGTCAAGAATCCGGTGAAGTTTTAATTTGTTTCTGCGACCTTTAACGCAAGCATGAAAGAATCTAGTGTTCCGATCTCCATCGGTATCCCAAGTCGATCTGGCTTTTTGCCTCCAAAACTCGATTTCCACTCTCAGTCTAGATTTAAGGAGAGCTTTGGCGAGGTTGAGAGATGTGCGGTCCTCCGGGGATCTGGTACTGGTGAAAGAGTTCTCCGTAAGAGTGACATCATCCTCCGCTTCTCTGATAGCCTGGAAGCTGTCTCCGTAAGCCTCTTTGCTCTAAGAGGATAAGGCCTTACGAGTGGCAGAAAGTTTAGCTGCCATCCGGGCCATGGGTTCAAGAGTTGAGACGGAGTTCCAGGCAAGGGCAACGATGAGCTGGAATTGGGGGTGATGTCGCCAGAAGTCGAGAAAGCGAAAAGCTTTCTTGTTGGTGGAGTGATTATTGCTGATCTGGACAAGGAGAGGGGAGTGGTCCGATTCGGTGGAGTTCAGGTAGGAGAGGTTAGTGGTCAGGCCTATGTCGGACCAGTCATCGTTGATCATCGCCCGATCAAGGCGGGAGTACTGTCGCCGATGACCCTCCTGCATGTTGCACCAGGTGAACTCGCTACCGTGGAAGGGGATTTGGGTGAGATTCCCAAGAAAGGTGAAGTTGTTGAAGTCATCCATCGCTGACTGGAGAGGGGGACGTCCGTCGGACTTCTCCTCTCTGCATGAAACCATGTTAAAATCTCCGATGCAAAGCCACGGAAGCCCCGGAGGATGGACCGCCAGAAGTTCTGCCCAGAGCAATCTGTGCTCGGGGATGTCGTAACTGCCATGAACCACAGAGAGGACGGAGCGGGACTTGAGGGCTGCGTGCTCAACCCAACATGTGAGGGCCTATGGCGAGACATGGATGATGCCAAATTTGAAGTCTTGCGCAAGTAAAATCTAGATGTCGTTGCCGCCGGCGATGGCTTGCATGAATCCTAACTTGAGTTGAGTGACTTTTATTCTTTTTGGAGGGATTTTAGGTTCTATAATGATTAAGAGGTCTATGCGATGAGTCTTTTTGAGGCTGAGGATTCTGTTCATCGTCGGTTTTTTGCCGAGACCCCTCACATTCCAGAAGATGATGTTAAGCATCTGATGAGGAGATGGAATGGGGGTGACTGTGCTTCGAGGTGGAACTTGTGGTCCTTGCCGTCGTCTGCTTTTGATTGTTTTTGTTCTTCTTGGAGGAGATTTTTTTAGTAAGAGCCGGTGGGCCCTTTGCTTCTGGTCTCTTTGTTAGACCTACCAGGGTCGCCGCTTCCCTCGACGTCAGTAGAGGTGCTGGCTCGTTGTCTTATTCTTCTAGGGCACATAAGGGATTGCCACGGTCCAGGAAACCTGCTTTCTTGGCTTGCCAAAATCTTTCGGTTAAGGCGTGGCTAAACTTGGTTTGAGCGTCCAAAAGGTGAGGGGGAAGAGATGTGAGGGGTGCCGGCTCTGTCGAGAGGGCAGTGGCGGGGGACCGGGGTGCCTCGACCTGCACGGAGCTGCTCGCCAACGAGACCTTTCCAGGTTGTTGGGGGTAGTCGACGGGTGGTTGGATGGAGTGGTATGTCCTGTGGGGGTGTGGTATGGTGGGGTCAGTTGGGTTCGGGAGTTGGATGATGAGGGCTGTGTCAGCGTCTGGGTTATGAGTGAGGGTGCTGATCTTGGGGCAATCTTGGTGTTCAGGGGTGCTGGAGGGGAGTTCACTGGAGTCATTGTGGTCTTCATCGGACGTGGTGCCTGATAGGAGATCGAACGGATTGTGAAGGGAAAGGGTGGAGAGAGTGAAATGGACGATAGCGGAGGTGGTCGTGGTGGTCGAATGAGGGTGTGGGCTAGTCTGACTGTCGGTCTGAGGTGGGATATCTGGATTTGAGTTGTGGATGATAATGGTGGAGGTGGTCGTGGCGGTCGTTGCGGGGTGTCTTTGGTCTGTCGACGCACGAGGGGGGAGCGTGGTAGGCTTCTTTAGTTCGGGGTGAGCACGAAAGCAGTGCTGCAATAGGTGTCCGCTCATCTGGCAGTGTTTGCAGAAGATTATATTGTTGTCATAGATCAGCGGTTGGCTGTGTGTTTGATCTCCAAGCTCGATCTCGATAATTTTGGGGGGGTCGTTCGCGAGGTCTAGCTCGACACAAATCTTCGCGTAATTACACTTGGAGAGGTTACGAGTTTCTTCGGCGATGGCTACCAGGGTCCCAAAGGAGCTGGCTATTCGTTTGAGAGCAGCTGCGGGGAAGCAGACCAGGGGGAGGTTGGGCAGGGTGATCCATGTAGAAATAATTGTAGAATCGATTTTCGGGTTGAAATTGGGTGACCATCTGACAACCTTGGCGATCTGTGTGCCCATTCTGATTGTCCCCTTGGCTCGAACTATGGCGAAGTCCGAATCGAATGAGAGATGTAAGAGCATGTGCTTGGGGTCTAGCGGCACGACCCGGTAGGCTGCGGAGAGGCCCCACTTGGCAACTGTCTCCGTGGCAGCAGAAATCTTCGGACAGCCGGAGCCAAATTTGAGCACAAACGAATTAGAGAAGGAGGCGGACAGGGAGGAGATCTCCGTCGCGGCGAAGGGGACCCGAATGTGATCGCCGACGGCGGAGGGCGGGATTACAACGTCAGGGAGCAGAATCTCCACTGTCGGCAAAGGTGGTCGCCAACCCCGATCAGGATGAACTGCCTCAGCGTAGGAAGCACGTGGTATAGGGGCAGTCACACTGTCCGGAAGGGAGGAGTCGTCGGATGGTGCCACGGTGGCTGGGGGCCTAGAAGCCACGGAGGGCTCCTGAGCCGCAAGACCTACTCCGGGGATGGGGTGGGTGAGTGTGGCGAGGGATAACGCAGACGCAAAGCGGAGGGGGACATGACATGGGCCTGGGGAGGTTGGTGGTGCACCAGGGTGGACGGAGATGCACCGCTGGAGGGCGACAAAAAGGGAAGAATGTCCGTACAGGCAGATGCCTGGAGAAAAGAGGCTTGCACCCTAGTGGGGCCCGAGCGGGCGACGGCCTGTAGGTGAGGGTAGTCCGTGCAGGCGACGGCCTGGGGATCCGGGGCCTGACCCGACAAGGGGGACCCGAAGGGAAATACGCGGGGAGTGCAAAGGGAGAGCGGTGGCCCCGCGGGCAAAGTGTACGCAGAGACGGCTAGGCCCGCGGAAGGGTGGGGGCCTACAGGCCCTATTGGCGCCATAGAAGGCCCAGGGAAGGGCTAGGCCGCGTAGAGAGCAGAGGCAATCCCCTTCTGTGTAAAAAGGGGGGAGGGATACTCGCGTATAGCGGAGATGAGGCAGTCGCCTTCTGCGTAAAAAGGGGGGGTGCATTGCTCGCGTATAGCGGGAGACCCGAGGTCCCGGATAGGCAAGAGTCAAAGGCAGTGGAAAGTAAGTCTGCCGTCCAGGCAGGAAGGTGCCGGGGGGGTGAGCCGAGAATAGAGGGGAGGGAGGAGCGAGGGGGCCGACGACGGAGACTGAGGTGGGGGGCGTCAGGTCGCGAGAGGGAGCTTGCTCTTCCGGCGACGGCGGGACAGGGAGGGGGGAGACGGAATCGGGAGGGTGACGCGAAATGGGGGAGGTCCTGCAGCTCCCGAACGCTAAGGATGTCCGATGGGGCAGCTTGGGCGAAGATGGGATGTGGAGAGGAGGCATCGGGAAGGAAAGGAAGAGGGGGACGGCGGGGGAGGGGGGTAGGGTCTGCCGGCGCTGGCCGGGGAGGAAGGGCCATGGGTGGAGTGAAGGGAGGGGGGAGGGAGCTCTGGAACATGACGATTATTGTCACTCCCCAATCCTGGAATACGTATTTTAATACGTAAACCGATAAATTGTATTTACCTTGTATTTATACTATATTTATTATGCTGTATTTCTTCATGCATTTCCCAAAAATATTTGACAAAATATTATTTCCTAATTTATTTTCTGCATTTGGGCCTACAGTTTTGGCTCATTTGGGTAACCTATTCTTGGTTCACCAATGGTTCATCTTGAACCCTTTGGTTCATCATGAACCCATAGGTCCAAGATCTTTATATATATAACTCATCTCATTCTCTCTCCTCTCATTTACTTCCTCTAATTTATTTCCTCCACCAACCAAGGCAAGTACCAACTTGCTCAAGAGATGGATCCATAATTTTGTCAATAATTTCTTACAAAACTATTTGCCAAAACATGTTCTTCTCTTCAATCTATACTAGTTTAGAACTTGGAAATTTCCATTTTGAAGCCTTGGTTTTTGTAGATCTAAGTTTTAATCATTTTCGGATTTTGCATGGTTTGATCTACTTTAGTTGGATTTTATGGGTTTCTGATGCTTCCATGTGGAAGAGCATTCAGTTTCACCCAAGTTGGAACCTTGGAAATCTGGATATGCAGTTCGGATGGCCAAGTTATGATGCCTTGAAGCTTGGGTTCAGCCATGGTGTTCTTGCTGTTTGGAGCAGACAGTGAGCAGTGTGCTCCTGTTTGAGCACGCTTTCTGTTGGAAGCGTGTCTCCCCTTGAGCCTGCGTGTCTTTTCACGCAGCTCTCCCCTTGAGCCTGCGTAACTTTTCACGCAGCTCTCCCCTTGAGCCTGCGTGACTTTTCACGCAGCTCTCCCCTTGAGCCTGCGTGACTTTTCACGCAGCTCTCCCCTTGAGCCTGCGTGACTTTTCACGCAGCTCTTTCCTTGAGCCTGCATGACTTTTCACGCAGCTCTCCCCTTGAGCCTGCGTGACTTTTCATGCACGCTGCCTTGAGTGAGCCTACGTGACTTTTTACCCCTTGAGCGTGCGTGCTTTTGTGCGTACGCTTTTGATATTTTATTAGATATTATATGCCCATTTTATATCCTTACGCCTTTTGTCCCGAGCATGATATGAGCACTAATGTGACCCCGGAGAACAAAGTGTTCCTACCTGATACATGTACCTGAATGTTCCAATTCTTGTTCATGCTCGACAAATGACTCGTAACTCCACGTGGCATATTTGCAATGATGCATTACACTAAGGAGGGTAGAACATATTGACATACTGATTGACATGGATCCTCCTTGGGGTACTCGTACTAAAGTACGACTTTAGGAGGATAATCATGCAGGCCACAGCATGTGAGTCCAAGATTTCACCCAGGGTTAAATTAGGCAACTAAATGTACTAGATGCATGGGGAGGGCAAAATCCCGAGATCGTGTTACACCAGTCGCCTTGAGATATTGTCTTGACGCGCCGGCTGGTCTCCACGGATACTGTGTCATCTACAACGAGTGGATGACTGTATTCGATTAATTCCTGCTATATATTATATGTTTTAGCAAGGTAGCCTTGTGAGGGACCTGTGCTCAATCATACCTGTCTACGCGAACCCCTGGGTTGGCTAGCCTTGCTGGAAAGATACGATCTGAGGATTTTCTTATAACATGACGCGAGGATAACCTCGTCCCACTAGAAACTCGTAGACTTGATTGGCCGTGAAAACGACTTGCTTGTATCCTATTACCTTCCGTGAATAACTGAGGGAAGCGGACTGTCATGGTACGTGATCCAACCCATGTTCTTGTTTGATTGTTGGGTTGGTTATCGTACTATGACAGGTTGTGGACTGAAGTTATGAACGGAAGACTTATTCTGGTTGTGAAGTGCTACTTCTGTGAAGGACTGAGGAATATGGTCTATCATGGTACATGATCCAATCCATGTTCTTGTTTGATTGTTGGGTTGGTTATTGTGCTGCGATAGGCTATCGACCGAAGTCACGATCAGAAGATTTTATTGTTTATACCTTTTAACTTATGTGAGAGTTATAGAGTACGACACGTCCCGACTCCATGCGGCACCTTTTGTCCTTGTTTGGTTGTAAGGGTGCCATATGGGTTTGAGGATGTTGCGCTACCCTATAATAGTTGCATAAGTATTACTATTATCAATCATTCTATTAGCTGGGTTTTTAATCTTAACTCTTGTGCCCCTTTGGCGGTACTTGCTATTCGGGGCTGACCCCGCTGGTTTTGTTTGGCCAGATCTCGTAGCAGAGCCGGAGGACACGATCTTCCTCCCTGACATCCATGGTGCATACTAGGAGCATGGCGGTTCGGGAACTCGAGTGGGTTTCTTCACCACCACTCCTGCTTATACTTTTGCGGTGTTTAGCCACCGGCACCTGTTAGCCGGATTACTTGATATTTTGTGTCAGTACAGAATTGTAAATAAACAGACTGCAGCTGTGTATAATTTTGTACTCCTGACTCTCTGAGATAGCTAAATTATAAAGCTAGTCTCTCATGACATTTTGATGAAGCGTCGGGGATGCCTTACTGCTTTATCTTTAATGTTTATTTAATTGCTGATATGATTTGATTGATTGAGACATAGAACTCTGTGGGACTATAGGAGACTTGATTGTAGCATGTACCCCCTAGTCTCTCGACAGCCACGATCGTCGTATGACGTTACGTACCTCATATGGAGTAGCTGGCCTAGTCCGTCTCCGTATTTCGGTACTGGGGCGTGACATGGTTTTAGTGGTGGCCCATGCAGGTCTGATTTTCAGACTTGTGGGGTATTGTAAATTATTAGGAGTCTCAATCAGAACTTGTTCCCCTTGAAATTCTGTTTCAAATTATCTGTCCTTGCCTTGATCTCTAACCTGACTTGCATCCTCAAAATCTTCCTCGTCCGGACTTGATAATCTTATATTCTTCTCTATAGGGGTGCTTCATTCTCAGTAGCGGGTGAGGCCCATGAGGAAGAGCAGCAAGAGCATGGCTCGACTGGGCAGCAACAGGGGAGAGAACCTTCCCCAGGGCAGACACGAGCAGAAATGGAACCAGAGGCAGTGCAGCCGCAGGTTATTGAAACTCCTGTAGCACCAGCAGCGACGGCAGTACCAGACGCCGTAGCACTCCTGGAGATCATCCGGGGGTTTCTTGTCACTAACCAACAGCAACAGACTCGGCAGCAGGAGAAAAACGTGTTGTTGAACCAAGGGATTCAGTTAGCTCTTGAGAGGAGTGTCGGGGCTGACTCGGGAGCATCAGGAAGGTTTCGTCGCTTGAACCCGAGGTATGTTGATGGCACGGAGGATACCATCACTGCGGATGCCTGGATTCAGGACATCGAAGCCATTCTTGTGGCAGCCAAGGTTCCAGATGATGAGAAGGTTGATCAGGTCAAACTGGTACTTCAGGATCTTGCCCGTGACTGGTGGGCATCAGAAGAAGTTGGTACAAGACGCCCTGTTCATTGGACCACCATCAGTGACAGATTCAAGGCCAAGTATTTTGGCATAGTAGCTCGATATGAGCTCCAGCAGAAGTTTATCAGTCTCAAGCAAGCAGGCAAGACCGTAGATGGGTATGCAGCAGAGTTCTGCAGATTGTGTCATTTCGTACCAGCAATGGTGGCAACGGAGCGAGAGAAGGCTATGAGGTTCCAGCAGGGACTTTATTTGGAACTATTACAGCTTGTGGAAGGACACGACTACCAGACATTTGATGCTGTTTTGACGGCCGCTCGGAGGCACGAGCTTACCCAGCAGAGGTTGGCATCGAGGACAGGAGGTCAGAAGAGATCTCATTCCCAGGTTGGAGGAGGAGCAATGCAGCGAACATCGGCACCAGCACCCGGTGTACGTATTTATGATGCAGGAGCACCGCGGAGGACGGACGTGTCAACTAATACAGCGCCAGTTCGGCCTCAGCAGCCGAGGAACCAGCAACAGCGTCAGGGAGCACCCCAGGGCTGTACATTCTGTGGGAAGGCAGGGCACACGAGGGAGGTGTACCGGTCAGCGAATGGCTTATGCTTGAGGTGTGGTAGTTCAGACCACCATATCTCCACTTGTCCTGTGATGCAGAGGCCAGGAGGGCCAGCTCAACAGTTTCCAGCATTGCCAGCCCCGGTGGAAACCCCGAGTGGAGGGCCAGTATTAGCAGTAAGGCCCCTAGCCCAGCGTCTACCAACGCAGGCTCAGATGTTTCGCCAGGCACAGGAAGCCGAAGGCCCACAGAGGCAGCAACAACCTGGTCGAGGGAGGCCGCAACAAGGGGCTCCGCGGGGCCAGGCTCTCACATTGACCTGGGGAGAGGCTCTAGCATCTAGTGACGTGGTGGCAGGTAAAATTCTCGTTACCTCATTTCCCGCTGTAGCATTATTTGATTCAGGTGCTACTCATTCATTCATCTCTGCACAATATGCTACACGGATTGGATTAGAGTTTGAGACATTGCAGGAGAGGATGGATATACTCACCGGCAATGGGCTCGTAGAAGTTAGCAGGGTGCGCTTTTCATGTCCGGTAGAGGTGTGTGGGCATTTATTGCCCGCATCATTGATTGAATTCCCTATGGAGAATTTTGATGTCGTTCTTGGCATGGACTGGTTGAGAGAAAGTCATGCGACAATTGATTGTAGAGGAGGTAGGGTCATATTCAGCGTCCCTGGGATGGAGCAGTTCATCTTTACTCGAACCTTGAAGAATCAGGCCGGAGGCGTCATCTCAGCAGCAGTGTCAGAGCCAGGACAGATTCCGAGAGTGGTCGAAGATTTTCTCGACGTCTTCCCTGATGGGCTCCTAGGGATACCCCCAGTCAGAGAGGTAGAATTTTGCATTGAGTTGAACCCTGGAACGAGGCCTATTGCAGACAGAGTTTACAGAATGTCGCCGTCAGAACAGGATAAGTTGTATCAACATGAAGAAGAGTTGAAGTCTAAGGGATTCATTCGAGACAGTAAATCACCCTGGGCCGCGCCAATGATTCTAGTTCCCAAGAAGGATGGGTCGACGAGGATGTACATCGACTATCGCAAGCTGAATGCAGTAACAGTGAAGAATAAGTACCCACTACCAAGGAATGATGACCTGTTTGACCAGTTGAGCAAGGCCAGTATCTTTTCCAAGATCGATCTTCGGTCAGGATACTATCAAGTAAGAGTCCGGGAGCAAGACATACCGAAGACAGCATTCAGATCTAGATATGGGCATTATGAGTTTTTAGTAATGCCCTTTGGACTAACCAACGCCCCCGCAGTATTCATGGATTTAATGAACCGCATCTTTCTGCCGTATTTGGATAAATTTGTGGTGGTGTTCATATATGACATTCTTGTCTACTCCAGCAGTGAAGAGGAGCATGAGAAACATCTTAGGACTGTCTTACAGACATTGAGGGAGCATCAACTTTATGCGAAGCTCGACAAGTGTGAATTCTGGTTAGATCATATTTCGTTCCTGGGGCATGTAATTTCTGGGGCAGGAGTGTCAGTGGATTCGAAGAAGATTGGGGCCGTAGAGCATTGGCCAGTCCCGAGAATGGTTGCAGAAGTACGAAGTTTCTTAGGATTAGCTGGTTACTACAGAAGGTTCGTGGCAGAATTTGCCAAGATCTCTGCGCCCTTAACGCGTTTGACGCACAAGGACGTAGAGTTTGTTTGGTCAGCTAGCTGTCAGGCATCCTTTAAAGAATTGAAGAAGAGATTGATCTCAGCCCCGATCTTGACGCTTCCAGTAGGAGCGGGAGGCTTTACAGTATATTATGACGCATCTGGAAAGGGTCTTGGATGTGTATTGATGCAGCACGGAAAGGTGATAGCATATGCGTCTCGACAGCTTCGAGATCATGAGAAGAATTACCCGACTCACGATTTAGAGTTAGCAGCTGTGGTGTTTTCACTCAAGTTGTGGAGGCATTATTTATACGGAGATCGGGTAGAGATCTATACTGATCATAAGAGTTTGAAATACGTATTCACGCAGCGAGATTTGAACATGAGGCAAAGAAGATGGTTAGAACTACTGAAGGATTTTGACTTAGATCTTCAGTATCATCCAGGCAAGGCGAATATAGTTGCAGATGCACTGAGTAGGAGAGACAGTGCCTTTATCTTGACCTCGCAGAAGCATATTTTAGAAGACCTTCAGAGTATGAAAATCGAAGTAGTTTTGCCAAGGGATATAAGAAGAATGACCAGTATACAGATTCAGTCAACCTTAGTAGAGAGGATAAGGGCAGCACAAGCAGGAGATCCACAGATTCAGAAGCTGCGGTCGGAGTGTGAATCAGGCCGTAGGAAGGAGTTAGTGATTCATGAAGATGGTACGCTCAGGTTTGGAAGCAGACTCTGTGTACCGAGTGGAGACCTTCGGCAAGAAGTTTTGTCCGAAGCTCATAGTTCTATTTACTCCATTCATCCAGGAGGAACGAAGATGTATCGAGATATCAGGCAGTAATTTTGGTGGAATGGTATGAAAAGAAAGATAGCGAGATTTGTATCCAAGTGTCTGGTATGTCAGCAGGTGAAAGCCGAGCAGCAGAGACCAGCAGGGTTGCTACAGCCGCTTCCTATCCCAGAATGGAAATGGGAGCACATCACGATAGATTTTGTGACCGGTTTACCTCGATCCCCGGCTGGAAAGAATGCAGTCTGGGTAATAGTAGATCGACTCACGAAGGTCGCTCATTTTCTTCCCTTCCGAGTTGGACAGACTACTGAGCAGTTAGCAGAAATGTACATGAAGCAGATAGTAAGGCAGCACGGTGTTCCAGTTAGTATAGTATCAGATCGGGATACGCGGTTTACTTCCTATTTTTGGCGAAGCTTATACCAAAGTTTGGGAACCAAGTTAAGATTCAGTACTGCTTATCATCCACAAACCGACGGGCAATCAGAAAGAACCATCCAGACGTTAGAAGATATGCTACGGGCGTGTACCTTGGATTTTGGCGGATCTTGGGAGGATCACCTTCATCTAGTGGAGTTCTCCTATAACAACAGCTATCAGGCTAGCATTCAGATGGCCCCGTTCGAAGCATTGTACGGAAGGAAGTGCAGGTCCCCTTTGGCATGGGACGACGTCGGAGAACGGAAGATGTTGGGGCCAGAGATGATCACGCAGACTGTGGAGATAGTTAAGTTGGTCAGAGAACGCCTTCGAGTTGCGCAGGACCGACATCGTCATTGGGCAGATCACCATCGTAGGCCTCTAGAATTCAGAGTTGGCGACCAAGTGTTTCTACGGATTTCGCCTACTCGGGGTATCATCAGATTTGGAACCCGAAGAAAGCTTAGTCCAAGATACGTTGGTCCTTTTAAGATTCTCGCTCAGATAGGCGATGTGGCTTATCGACTTGCCCTTCCGCCTTCGTTAACTTGCATACATGATGTGTTTCATGTGTCCCAATTACGTGGATATGTCCCGGATCCGAGTCATGTCCTCGATTATTCTGAGTTAGTCGTTGGTACCGACCTAACTTACGAGGAACAACCCGTATCTATTTTAGACCGGCGAGAGAAGGTACTCAAGAATCGGACGATAAGCCTTGTCCGTGTTTCTTGGAACCATCACTCTTCGGGAGAATCAACCTGGGAGCGCGAGGACGAGATCAAATCTCGGTATCCGCATTTGTTTGACTAACAAGGTATATTTTTGCACCTTATTGACACGATTCTATGCTTATCTGCACCTGCTTGTTTTGCACTTTATGATGTAGGATAATAACTGCTATGATAGTTAACTTGTATACGATTGTGCCTTGCTCGCCCTGATTTCACTATCCTGTCTTGGATGGAATTCTGAGGACGGAATTTTTCTAAGAAGGGTAGAGATGTCACTCCCCAATCCTGGAATACGTATTTTAATACGTAAACCGATAAATTGTATTTATCTTGTATTTATACTATATTTATTATGCTGTATTTCTTCATGCATTTCCCAAAAATATTTGACAAAATATTATTTCCTAATTTATTTTCTGCATTTGGGCCTACAGTTTTGGCTCATTTGGGTAACCTATTCTTGGTTCACCAATGGTTCATCTTGAACCCTTTGGTTCATCATGAACCCATGGGTCCAAGATCTTTATATATATAACTCATCTCATTCTCTCTCCTCTCATTTACTTCCTCTCATTTATTTCCTCCACCAACCAAGGCAAGTACCAACTTGCTCAAGAGATGGATCCATAATTTTGTCAATGATTTCTTACAAAACTATTTGCCAAAACATGTTCTTCTCTTCAATCTATACTAGTTTAGAACTTAGAAATTTCCATTTTGAAGCCTTAGTTTTTGTAGATCTAAGTTTTAATCATTTTTGGATTTTGTATGGTTTGATCTACTTTAGTTGGATTTTATGGATTTTTGATGCTTCCATGTGGAAGAGCATTCAGTTTCACCCAAGTTGAAACCTTAGAAATCTGGATTTGGAGTTCGGATGGCCAAGTTATGATGCCTTGAAGCTTGGGTTCAGCCATGGTGTTCTTGTTGTTTGGAGCAGACAGTGAGCAGTGTGCTCCTGTTTGAGCATGCTTCCTGTTGGAAGCGTGTCTCCCCTTGAGCCTGCGTGACTTTTCACGCAGCTCTCCCCTTGAGCCTGCGTGACTTTTCACGCAGCTCTTCCCTTGAGCCTGCGTGACTTTTCACGCAGCTCTCCCCTTGAGCCTGCGTGACTTTTCACACAGCTCTCCCCTTGAGCGTGACTTTTCACACAGCTCTCCCCTTGAGCCTGCGTGACTTTTCACGCAGCTCTCTCCTTGAGCCTGCGTGACTTTTCATGCAGTTCTCCCCTTGAGCCTGCGTGACTTTTCACGCTCGCTGCCTTGAGTGAGCCTGCGTGACTTTTCACCCCTTGAGCATGCGTGCTTTTGTGCGTACGCTTTTGACTTTTCACGCTCGCTGCCTTGAGTGAGCCTGCGTGACTTCTCCTTACGCCTTTTGTCCCGAGCATGATATGAGCACTAATGTGACCCCGGAGAACAAAGTGTTCCTACCTGATACATGTACCTGAATTTTCCAGTTCTTGTTCATGCTCGACAAATGACTCGTAACTCCACGTGGCATATTTGCAATGATGCATTACACTAAGGAGGGTAGAACATGTTGACATACTGATTGACATGGATCCTCCTTGGGGTACTCGTACTAAAGTACGACTTTAGGAGGATAATCATGCAGGCCACAGCATGTGAGTCCAAGATTTCACCTAGGGTTAAATTAGGCAACTAAATGTACTAGATGCATGGGGAGGGCAAAATCTCGAGATCGTGTTACACCAGTCGCCTTGAGATATTGTCTTGACGCGCCGGTTGGTCTCTACGGATACTGTGTCATCTGCAACGAGTGGATAACTGTATCCGATTAATTTCTGCTATATATTATATGTTTTAGCAAGGTGGCCTTGCGAGGGACCTGTGCTCAATCATACCTGTCTACGCGAACCCCTGGGTTGGCCAGCCTTGCTGGAAAGATACGATATGAGAATTTTCTAATAACATGACGCGAGGATAACCTCGTCCCACTAAAAACTCGTAGACTTGATTGGCCGTGAAAATAACTTGCTTGTATCCTATTACCTTCCTTGAATAACTGAGGGAAGCGGACTGTCATGGTACGTGATCTAACCCATGTTCTTGTTTGATTGTTGGGTTGGTTATCGTACTATGACAGGCTGTGGACCGAAGTTATGAACTTTAGACTTATTCTGGTTGTGAAGTGCTACTTCTGTGAAGGACTGAGGAACATGGTCTATCATGGTACATGATCCAACCCATGTTCTTGTTTGATTGTTGGGTTGGTTATTGTGCTGCGATAGGCTATCGACCGAAGTCACGATCAGGAGATTTTATTGTTTATACCTTTTAACTTATGTGAAAGTTATAGAGTATGACACGTCCCGACTCCATGCGGCACCTTTTGTCCTTGTTTGGTTGTAAGGGTGCCATATGGGTTCGAGGATGTTGCGTTACCCTATAATAGTTGCATAAGTATTACTATTATCAATCATTCTATTAGCTGGGTTTTTAATCTTAACTCTTGTGCCCCTTTGGCGGTACTTGCTATTCGGGGCTGACCCCGCTGGTTTTGTTTGGCCAGATCTCGTAGCAGAGCCGGAGGACACGATCTTCCTCCCTGACATCCATGGTGCATACTAGGAGCATGGCAGTTCGGGAACTCGAGTGGGTTTCTTCTCCACCACTCCTGCTTATACTTTTGCGGCGTTTAGCCACCGGCACCTGTTAGCCGAATTACTTGATATTTTGTGTCAGTACAGAATTGTAAATAAACAGACTGCAGCTGTGTATAATTTTGTACTCCTGACTCTCTGAGATAGCTAAATTATAAAGCTAGTCTCTCATGACCATTTTGATGAAGCGTCGGGACGCCTTACTGTTTTATCTTTAATGTTCATTTAATTGCTGATGTGATTTGATTGATTGAGACATAGAACTCTGTAGGACCATATGAGACTTGATTGTAGCATGTACCCCCTAGTCTCTCGACAGCCACGGTCGCCGTATGACGTTACGTACCTCATATGGAGTAGCTGGCCTAGTCCGTCTCCGTATTTCGGTACTGGGGCGTGACAATTATATATATATATATATATATATATATATATATATATATATATATATATGGTATGGTATGGTATGGTAGCTAAACTAATACCAAGTGGATACCTTGGCTTGGCCAACATGGTACCCTCACCCTAACTATTTCTATACCTTTTCAACCTATATGAAAATACCCACATATTGATACTTGTAGGCCAAGATGGCCCCTCTCAAACACCATGTTCGCTAGTATACTACTTAATATTTAACTAATTCACAAGGATATCAATGTATAGGCACACATAGATACATTAACTCCTCACTATTTCTAACCTTTAAC
Source organism: Iris pallida (assembly GCA_029216955.1). Lineage (NCBI taxonomy): Eukaryota > Viridiplantae > Streptophyta > Magnoliopsida > Asparagales > Iridaceae > Iris > Iris pallida. The sequence goes on from JANAVB010032619.1 coordinate 13,570,675, forward strand.
AGAGCTAACTGCTCTCAAGTCCCCTCTCAATATAAACAGTAGGACAACTTATAGGATATTCTAAGAACTGGACAGAACCACAAGGTACTTTCCAAATCCCCAACCTGAACATATAAGCTCCTTCTTATTATAATTAGACTGCTACTTGCTATTGCTTAAGATCGAGTCCCCTCCTCCAATACAAACTGATACAATGTATAAATAGGCTCGAGTCCCCTCCTCCAAAATTACATTTTTTATAAATTCTCAACATTCATCCACCATAAAATCATTCCATCCAAAAGTGTCTATTGTGGCTGTACTTAGTCTAAAAGCAAGTAAATAAGAAAACGTATCTTTTATGGGTGAAGGATTCAACAATGTTGAATATATTCCATCCAAAAGTAACGAGAACGAACAAATAGTATATAAATTTATGCCTAAATGTATTCGAATTTTTCTAGTTTTTAAACAGACTCTCATTATTATTTAGCTTTCCGAAATGAAACGAAGAACTCCAAGCACTGATCTGAAAGTCAAAACCGCTGATACCGATACTAATAGAAGTGTCCAAAACAGATTCCAATATCGATACTACGAACCTTGATATAAACAAGACTTGAACTATTATTTGCACTATTTGAATACTTGAACTTTATTGGAACATAATCTCAAGATAAGTAACAACTTCTACTGCTACTCTTTGGGAATCAGGATTAGATTAAAAAATGTACTCAACCTTAAACTACTATTTAAATTATAAAGTTTTTGAACACAAATACATCCAAAACCTAATTACCACAGCACTTTGATCAGCAAACACCATCCGCATATTTAGCCCAACTCAATACACAAATCTAGAATTTCTACCCTTACAAGTTCTTTTATGAATTATTTTTCTTCTACATAATTTTTCTATTTTATTTTTTATTCAAGTGATGCTGATGGGATTGCTCAACTATCAAAGTACAATCTGCACCCGATATCTCAATATGATCAGAACTTAAATGTTCTTAATTGTCTTAATTTCAGACTGTTTACATGGAAGAGAGCTTTATCCCCACAAGCTTAAGTTTGAGCTCTTCTGCCAAGCGATTATGGGTGATCATGGGTGCATCGAACTTGCCCAGTCCTGGTTCCTCTCAGCTACTGACTCGTGTCAGAGTCGTTTCCAATCTTATATGTGTCCGTATGTATGTGTCCATGTGTATGTGTGTCCGATTAGGGTTAGGGTTTACCTGATCAACGGGGGGAGGGGGTGGGGGTGGCAGGAGGGGAAGGGCGTTGACCGACGAGAGGTGGTCGGAGAGGAGAAGGAACCTAGTGGAGAGGGAGGAGTCGGCGAACGGTTGTCGGGCTCCGGCGATGGCGAGGGGGAGCGGCGATGGCTGGAGGTGGTGGACGTCAGGCTCCGGCGATGGGCGAGGCGCGCGATGGTCGAACGAGGATTCGGGGGTTTACAATTTTTGGGGTACGAGTGGGGGGAAAGAAATGAAGTCGGAACCCTATATTAAAAATATTAGCGACGTCACTAAATACGTCGGTAAACGTCGCTATTATTTGATATTAGCGACGTAAAAACACTTACGTCGGTAAACGTCGCTATTACTAGTCAAATTGGCGACGTTTACCGACTTATCAGTAACGTTATTTTTTTAACTTAAAAGACGTCGCAGTAACGTCGCTGATCATCGCTGATAGCGACGTTTTATTTATGCGTCGCTAATTCCCTTAACGGTAGCGACGTTTTCAATAAACGTCGCTAATTTCGTCGGTAATATGACTTATTTAGGTAGTGACGTGTCTTCTGCTGCCCCCTCCCCACCGTACGACCCTGCTGCCCTCCTTCTCGTCGCACACGCTCCCGCCCCACCGCACGCCGGCTTCACCTTCACCATCACCACCACCTTCACCAACACCAACACCAACACCAACATCACCACCACCACCACCATCACCGCCCCCCTCCCCCGCGCCCACTCCCCCACGACACCGCCCACCCCCTCCCTCGCAGCCCCTTGCCCACCCCTTCCCCCGTTGCCCCCCTCCGCTCCCACTCTCCCCCATGGTGCCGCCCACCCCCCTCCCCTGTAGCCCCCCGTCCAGCTTGTCCACGTCGGCCAGCGTCCGGATCAGGTGCCCGCAGGACGGGAAGTCCGGGACCTGGCCCAGCCGTGCCATGCCTTCGACCAGGTTGGCCACCTCGCGGAGCCGCCCGTCGCCGCAGAGCTTGCGCAGCAGCTCGTTGTTGGACCCCTCGTCGTGGTCGGCGAAGTACCGTTCGGGCGGCGCGCGTCCACCCTCTTGGGCACGGGCCGGACAGGGTTGCCGAAGTACCCTCCGCCGGCTGCTGCTCCCGCCGCTCTCCCCTCCAGCGTCGAAGAAAGAGGGTGGAGGGGGGAAGGAGAGAGAAGGGGTGGGGGGGGGGGGGTGGGGGAAGGTGGCAGCAAAGGAGGGGACTAGGAGAAGAATGTGAGAGTATTTCGGTCAAAAAAAAAATTGGTCAAATGAGTTGACCGTTTGTAAATGACGGTTTCCGTCAAAAATGGGACTACCTTACATTATGGCAATTGGGTGGGGTGCACCTTGAATTTGGATTCAAAAAAGTAGGGTGCGACTCAAATTTTTTTTAATTTATATCTATTTTTTTTTAAGAGTAGTTGGATAAATTTTCTCAAATTTTTTATATTTTTTTTATATAGCATAGTATGATGATCAACACACACATGCAACCTTCGTGCTTTTCGACAAGAACGATGAAGGACAGACAACGGTTTGAATCCCCTATAGGTTGCTCGCCGAACTGGAGACATGATATCTAAAAAAAATGATTTAAGGACCCAGCTTGTCTAAGTTTAGTTAACTTCGTGTGTAAAACCAAACGACTTTCATTTAAGATGAACCCTTTTTTTCTTCATAGACGTAACATGCATATCAAGGTTCAAATGGAATATCTTAGAAATTGATGTTTGAAAAAACACAAGATAAAGAGGTAAACTAGGCCTTATTAAAAGCTAATATAAAATGCAATTACATTTCATCCTTTTTTGCTTAAACGCCTATTTTCGAAAATCTCGAGTCTCTGAAACATCCATTTGAAGCTCTGAAATTACTATCACGTTTAAAAAAAATTGATCTAACAAAAATATTTTTTAATGAAATTGTAAGAATAAATTTTCAACTCTGTATTTTAGACTCTGAAATTAAAATATAACAGTTTTTACAATATTTGTCCAGCACTGGTGTTTACGATTTAATGGCGATTAGTCCAGCACTGGTGTTTACGATTTAATGGCGATTAGTCTTCCAGTATATTTTTTAAAATATTTTTTAGTTCAATGTCCTTAATACAATATTTGTCCAGCACTGGTGTTTACGATTTAATGGCGATTAGTCTTCCAGTATATAACAGTTTTTATCCTTCGGTAGCAGCACTTCACACTGCAGGAACTGGACGAAACAATGTAGGTAGTCTGTCTCTCTTCTGGACTTAATATTTGATTTATGAATTGAGTGAATTGAATTACTTAACAAAAAAAAAAGAAATATATACTTAAACATAATATTATGCTTTTATAAATGGCAAAGAGATACAATGTAATAAGCAGACACAATATTTAAAAAGGACACACATTTTTAATAGATAGATATTTTTTAATAAAATATTTATATTAATTAATTATCCAAGTAAAAAATGCATCCACTTTTTCAACAGAAATTAGATAGAAGGAAGTTTTCTAAAATTAGTGGTCTGTTGGCGGAATTTTGGACCGTCCAAAATTTTGCCCTCGTTATTGGCGGAAAAATAATAAATATTAAAATTTGTCATCTCCGTTGGGGGAAAAAAATGACAAATGCCGGAAAAAAAAAAAAAGCAAATGGCAAAACTGGTTTCGGTTGGATTACTAGAAACAATGACATCTTTAGCTAAAGATTGGTTTGGATTCCGCAATAATAAATCTTTTTATTTGCAAAATGGCAAATGACAAAGCTGGTTTGGGTGATTCAATTATATATATATATATATATATATATATATATATATATATATATATTTTTTTTTTTTTTTTTTTTTTTCCTCCCGCCCGGGGACCCTCGTCGCTACCAACAAGCCACGACCCCGCGGACCACCCAAATATATATATATATATATATATATATATATATATATATATATATATAGTCCGAGCTCTCTAGCCTAGTGGTATTAGAGCGGACATCCGGAGGGGCCGGCAAGGTTCGAGCCCCCCAATTGTGTGTGTGCGTGTGATTTCAAATATATATATATATATATATATATATATATATATATATATATATATATATATATATATATATATATATATATTTCCGTTGAGCGTCTCCTCCCCGCAACCTAGGGTTTTCCGCTTGATCCTAGGGTTTGTGCCGACAAACCCCTCCTCTGATCGCCGATCCCCCCCCCACCCCTTCGATCCCGATCGCTGCTACTCTCCCCTCCCTTGAGTTCAAACACGGTGAGGTTGGACTATAGGCGACTTCTCCGGGTTTTTTTTCGCTGAGCGCCTCCTTCCCAAAACCTAGGATTTTTCCACTTGATCCTAGGGTTTGTGCCGACAACCCCTTCTCTAATCGCCGATCCCCTCCTTCGATTTCGATCGCTGCTACTCTCCCCTCACTCTATTCGTTTTATTCTCCATCTCTTTCTTATCTCCAGGATTTTATTCCTCCCCCGCCAATACTGTCGAGCGCCCATATAAGCGGTTAGACGGTATGACGACTTACAGAGATGTAATAGAAAAAATGGCTTCTTTGTTCTCTATGCAAGGGTCGGCGGACACTGTGGCCTTATCGACCAGAGATAGTGCTGTTTCCCAACACTGGGCTCACACCGTAGCCATCAAACCTTTCTCTACCCGACGTTTTACAAGACCAATCCTTGCAATGATTCTGGAAAAACTTTGGAAAACACACATTGTCGATCCATGTCCTGGATCTGGATACAGAAGTGGGGACGTTTTTAGCGCGTCTGAATAATGTTGATACCGTCAACAGGGTGCTCTTAGAAGCGCCGTGGAGCATTAATGATGATCTTCTTATGGTTGAGAGATGCGATCCGAGCAAGTTGCCTGAAGAATATCAGTTCCGCTATGCCGATTTTTGGGTACAACTCCACAAAATCCCTCCTAAATTTCTGAATCGGTTAGCGGTAATCCGGATTGCTGAAGCTCTTGGAGCACCAAGAAGTTGTTCGCAGGAGGATGAATTACAGTGGGCTACATTTGCTCGTATTAAGATCCTGATAGACATTACTAAACCACTGAAGAAATCTATAACCACTACTATTGACGGATCGACGATCGGTCAGGTCAAAGTTAAATATGAGTTACTCCCGCGGATGTGTCTATTCTGTGCCAGGGTGGGCCATACCTTCTCCGCGTGCAGTGAGAGAGAATCATTCTCCTCCTTAATTGGAGAAGACTGGTCGACAGAGGAAAGATCTCGAATTGAAGAACTATTGAAACCTCGAGTCAGAGAGGAGGATCTCTTGGCTGATATCCAACGTCAAACCGCACGATGACGTATCCCAGATTCGACTAAACACACACCACCACATTCTCACCACCCTGTCCCTCGCCCAAATTCGGATGCAAGTCCCAATTTTTCAGAACCCCCCTCCCGCACTCCTTTCTCAAATATACGATTCAGCCGATAATCAAAACTGTCAACTTGAAGTTTATATCCCCCCATAGAAGGGTAGGCGCTACCAATCAGGCAGCGGAGGTCAGTTTTTCCAAGGATAAACTTCTAGTGACAGAGCCCCAAGGCGTGCCTCAACAAAAATTGGTCCAAAGGAACTTGTCCCCCGATAACTTGGTGTCTGGTCAGCTAGCTCATAGAGACTTAATGGAGACGGAGAATGACATGCCCCCTTCATGTGAGGATGAATCCATCACCAATGGGGACAGAGCTGCATGGGTTTTGAATGACACGATGGCTGAAGCTTCAAATACCCCACACCCTCCTCTTCCTATTATTGAATTACCTGATGAAGCTTACTCTCCGCCACAAAAGAAAATGAACTCACCTGGCATCCTTGCTAACACCTCCGTCCAAGATCAACCAACTGGGAAAGAGATATGCCCAATGGTTATGTCAATTCCATATGACGGCTTCATCATTCGACCGACCAGTCTCCTGAAAACTTCATGGAAGCGATTGGCCAGGCAGCACTCGCCCCAACAACCGCTGAGATACATCTCCAGTGTGCTTGAGAAGAGACCAAATAGCAGTCCAGATGAGCCCAGAGCCAAGAAGAGGGTGGCCACCACATGCGAGTCTCTGTATCCAGATCTTAATCTTAATGTGGCTGCGAGTAGGCAGCCGCTAGATCAATGAAAGCCCTAGCATGGAACTGTCGAGGTCTGAGGAATGTCTCGACAGTTGCTACGCTTCGATCATTCCTCTCCGCCACCCGCCCCTCTATCTTCTTCATCTCTGAAATAATTTCTTCCCCACAACACACTTCTCTTATTCTCCCCCGTCTTGGATACGCAAACTATTTCTCTGTCCCCCCTCAAGGACATTCGGGGGGTCTCTGGCTTGGATGGGACGACACTATCAAAGCTACGGTGTCGTTCTCCTCTAATAATCTCATCCTCCTCTCCATTGATGCTTCTCATTCTCATCCTGCATGGAAGTTATTATGCATTTATGGTTGTCCGAAGAAACGTGACAGAGTTAAACTATATGCTTTTATCCAAAACCTCTCCGAAGACTTCTCTGTTGGAATTATTCAATAATATGGACCACACATGTAAAATTAATTGTGTTGGGCTATCTAAATAATTAAGCCAAATTAAAGTGGTCTATTTGAAAAATTGACTTAAGGGTATAATTGTCATGGAATTAATGTGTAGATACCGGAGATAATTCTAATTTGATGAGGGGCCAAATTAGAAATATCAACACATATATAAATATGTGTATTCATTAGGGTTATGGTCCCCAACTAATACGGCCACCAAAGAGAGGGTTTCTCTATTCTCTTCTGTATCCCCATCAACAAAGAGAGGAACCAAGATTTCATCTTTGTTATTAAGGGCCGTAGCGGGTTGGAAGATCAAACTCCAATAAAGAGACGTTCGTTTCAAGATCCATCAAGTCTAGCAATGGATTCAGGTACGCTTCCGCAATTTTATTATGTTCTTCATCTCATGAATCGACAGGGTACAATAAAATTTCTAACAAGTGGTTTCAAAGCCTACCTGTTTGATTTATGAGATCGAAGTTTCAAAGTTTCATAAATATTTTTTGTTGTTATTCAGAAACCCTAGATTGTTCGATCTAATTTAATTTAGAGTTTATATTATATCGGGTTGGTCTTAGATGGATGGACAAAAAATCTGAGGATATATTATTTATTTATTTATGTCAATATATATTGTTAAGAGGCAACTCCAGATTGCTTTTGTATAGAATTTTTTTGTCCTCAAATATTTATAATAACATATAAAGTTGGTGGTTCCACATTGCGGTGGATTAAGGTTATATAACAGAGGCATCATATAAAGTTATACCATCACTTGTTATGATCCTGTTGTCCGGACACGTATCCAAACGACAAACAGTATAATAGACTTGGACACGTCCAATTGGTGCCGCCCATATCGTCCATGTGCCGGTATTATGTGATATTCATGTTAGTATAACTTATGTTTGCATTGTTTGATCAAAATATATATATTCAACCCTTTACACATAGTGGAGTAATTTATTTGTTTTCTGTTGTGTTGTACATAATTGGCTTACATAAAGATTGCTGCTATGAATCAATATTTTGTCCTATATTTTTTCTATATTTTGATGGTGCGGATGATTGATGACTGAGCTTTGTGTGATATATTTTTATTAATTAATTGTAGCTACTCTTTATGCATGATACAGTTGTGGTTCGAGTTTCAAAGTATTTGAATCCTCCACCAAAACAAACATACTTCATCCGTCAATTACTGTGCACAAATATAAGAAAATCTTCTGGAATATTGAGCATTAAGAAAATTATTAATTGCTGGTATTTTCTTGGCATAATCAACTGATATGGTGCTTGCTAAAAGCACAAATAGAAATATATTATATATAATTCAGATTTTGTGTTCAGTAGATTATTTTATTTGGAGTAATCATTGTGGGTTAATTGATATACGTAATTCGTTAATACATATCTTCAGTGAAATCTGTTAATGTATCTGTTGATTTGTGATTATTTAATTTAAAAATATGCAAGTACATAAGGATTTATGTTTATTTAATTTAAATAAGTAGAAGGATTTGGACATGATTCAGTTTTGTAAAATTTAGTCAACATTCAAATTTTTTGGTACCTTTTGTGATTCGCAATAGTTGGCCAATATTCTAAATAGACTCATTGAAACAAGATGTCGCCAAAGTGACATCTTTTGCGTAGATAGTCTACGAGGGATGTCGGATGTTTGTGTGTGTATATTCATACGGGTATTAGCCGGCCCAAAGGAAGGTTAATACTTGGCCGAATTGCACACATACTTGTGGTGATAAATGTGTGACAATTATACGGTTTACATGTGAATAATAACCCGATCCAAAGATAGGCTTACTATTTGACATGACTTATTGTCAACATTTGATCACTACACCAAGAGTACCACTTGTAGTTAATATCACTGTCCAAAGACTTGATATTAATGATGTACTAGGTATCTTGAGATGGGGTTCACCATTATTTGAATTTGTTTGACTATCTTTTATTCTTTGGTTATTAATTAGAGCATATTTGTTTATTTATTTTTGTTCTCTTTTCAGTTAATATTTCTATAATATCGGCCAATACGAATTTAATTTTCATGTTTAATGGGATAAACTTTAAGGGCGAAAAAGAAAATAAATACAGAAGCTGCTAAAGGTCCAGCTCAAAAGAAACAACAATATAAAACTAAAGGTTATTTCTTTTGTGACAAGCCAGGACACATAAAGAAGAAATGTACAAAGTACCACGCATGGCGTTTAAAGAAAAGTACATTTCTAAATTTGGTCTGTTCTGAGGTTAATTTAGATTTAGTACCTAAAAACACGTGGTGGTTAGATTCTGGTGCTACTACCCACATTAGTGTTTATAGACAAGGTTGTCTGAGCTACCAAAGCCAATTGATGGTGAAAGATACATCTATGTGGGTGACGACAAATTGGTAGAAGTGAAAGCAATAGGACATTTTAGGTTATTTTTAGGAACCGATTATTATTTGGATTTGATAGACACTTTTATTATACCGTCTTTTAGACGAAATTCAGTTTCAGTTTTCTTAATGGACAAATCTGGTTATCATTGTTCATTTGGATATAATAAGTTTAGTCTATCTTTAAATCCAAATATTATTGGTAACGGTTCCTTTAAGATTTATGATAACATATATTCACTTGAAACTATTGCATCTTAATATAATGAAACCTTGCAAGTGGAGTCATGTGGTACTAAATGCAAAATTAACAATAAATATTTTTAACCTCATTATGACATAAGCGATTAGGTCACTGTTTGCAAAAACAAAATTCTTTATTTCACAAACTTTAAAGAATAGTACAAGAGAACAATAAATTCTGGAAAAGTACAACTTTAGGAACCCGATCAGAAGACGATCGCTTTATCCCTTGGACTATGTGAACTTTGAAGACAATAGCCTCTGAAGAATACAGCAGCACTTGGACAAGAACTCCTGATCTCTGATGGTCTCAAAAATGACCTCTCCCTTTAATGAAGAACTTGAAACTCTATTTATAGAGTTCTAGAAATAACTATTTTATAGTTATTCTGGATTGCGCACAATGAACTGCGCCAGTAACAGACTGCGCAGGCAATAAATTGTGCTGGCCTTTAGGTAGTTGCTCGATCATGGGCTAACTATATTTAGACGCGTGGCATTGTTCGATTAAAATGTGCTTGGTCGTGTACAGGCGGTTGCCACGTGGCGAGCAATTGATGGCATGTAAGCCACGTAATAAGTGTTAGTTATCTTCAAAAAGCTTGATGGATCGCACTACAACTGTGTTGGGATTGAATAGCACTAGCTTCAGACTGCACTCAGCTCTGGTCAATGAATTGTGCTGGGATTTGGACAGCTGGACCGCGCTAGGATTTGGACAGCTGTCCTAGAGTACGACGTGGCACGAGAAACGAGCAGACTCCTCGCTTCTCGGGCTGTCAGGCTGTCAGTGGATTTGATTTTCTTGTCAGGTAATGATGGCTTTGCCACGTCAGTATTGACGCGCTCAGGCAGTGGCACGGGTCAGTCTAGCACGGTTGATTTTTGGCGCTGTTCATGTTAGCGCTGTTTATTTGATGGGTGCGCAGTTTGGACTTCTGTGCACTATTTGATGGGTGCAACTTGATTTTTAGGACTTACAAGACCCCCTTCAAAGTTTTCAAAATTTGAAAATATTTCAAAGTTTCGAAATACTTTGAATTTCAAATTTGAAATCAAGTTGCGCTTAGACCCGCACGTTTTGAGGAATTAGTACCAATTTTCTCCGCACAATCGGAGGTGACTTTTGGGTTCCTGTGAGAAACTATAAATAGTTTCCTCCTTCGTTCTTTTAAGTTTTACTTGCTTTTGGATCTCTGAGAGAAAAACTCCTTCGAGCATTTGAGCATTTGTGATTCTCCTACTTCAACTTCTTCTTCCTCCTCTCGTCGTCGACACCCATGGCGCCTAAACGATCGGCCACTGAGAAGGGTAAAGATCCTGCCGAACCTTCAACTCGTGCTGTACTGCGAGTGTCTCGCCATGAGACAGGCCACCCCGCTCTTCAAGGTGAAGATGGACAATGATTGAAACCCTTTTTAAGGTTTTTGATAATTTCGAACCTTCATGCCTCTCTCTTTTTAGAGATTGATGGTATTTTCAACCACTTGCGCCACCCTGTTTAGGGTTTTGGCTGCATATACAATAATTTTTATTTTTATGAAAACTGTGTCTTGGCTCTAATTGCACAATCGGTTGGAGAGTGCTGAGAGTGTTTAGCACAATCTGTCGATTTGTGCACCAAGACGTCGCTGGCACAATCTGATGTTTTTGTGCAACTAGGCTGTGCTGGCACAATCGGATAGATTGTGCACGCAGCGCAATCGGAAGAATTGTGTATGTAATGCATTCAAAAACTTTAATTTCTTTTGCACATTCTGATGTTTGTCCCTTCATCAATACAGTTAACCTCAGAGAAGACCCAAACTACGAAGTTCTTGTCGGAACTCTGTCCGAGTCAGAGTTCAAGGAAGATCTTTCGCATGTCTCCTTTCCTCAGTACGCTTTGCCATCATCTCGGCAGGCTGTCTTGATTGCACAAGATAATGAGACTCTATTATGTCTGATGAACGGGCAACCTCTACAGACTGCTGATACTGTCACACACAAGAAACCCCTGTTCTTGTTCGATAAAGCTTTTGATAAGAACTCACAGCCGAGGCCTCGTATGGAGGAGAGAATCTTCCGAAGGGGCGAGGAAAACAATATATCTGACAGAGATCTCAAGATGTCTTCCTCAGTCCAGATACGCTTTTGCGAGCTATCCCAGAAAGATGGAGTGGGACATAACTCCACTGCAACAGGCCCGAGTGGGCAACATCTATGTCAAGAAAGGGCCAGAAAATAAAGATGTATTCTACAGCTCTTCTGAACGACATAGTTCTTTGCTTCGAGGACTAAAACCCGGTTGCATCCCACCGGAGGATTCTTCTCTGTTGTTGCCAGTGAGGACCCCAATATTTGTAAATGAGTTTGCAAAAGTGGAAGGAAGATATCCAGACAATGACCTGCGATTGACAGGTCTTGTTAACCCAGAGAATAAAAGATGGAGTTGCGTGGCCAATTGGATATTGGTCCAGTTTGAGAGTCAGCTCAGAGACATTGATCTGTATCATGCATTGTACGCCACTGTCTATGGGTTTCCCCCTAATCCACATTTGTTCCTTGCGTTGGCGGAAAGATATAATTACAGAACCGGAACTTTCATGACGCCGCATGGGGAAATCGGCTTAGCCTTGCATGAGATGAAACACATCTCTAATCTGCCGATGGAGAATATCTCATACGAAGAGTTCATCCCGACGAATGATGAATTGGACAATCTACGCAAGGAAAATGCCGATATGGTAGATGTCTTCGAAGAGCTACTATGCCATTATAAGATTTGTTCTATGTATTACAAGAGTAGCACGGCCGGCACTTGCTATTCTACCAAGTGGTTGCCGTATCTTTTTCTTAACCACATTATTGAGAAAAAAGCTAAGGAACACGAGAACTGCAAACCCAACTTCTTCAAACCGCTTAGCAATAGCGAGGTGATAGAGTTGATGGAGATGCACGTGAGATGGACATCAAGATCGAAGATGATCTTCAGTACCCTCCTTTCAAGCAAGGAGACATCATCGAGAGCTATATGAGGATGGGTTACAGGCCCATATCGAAAGAAGCCAGCTGGCAGGTTTCCATACTCTCTGGCTTCGACGATATATTATTCCCGGGGCCAGTACAGTTGACCGCTTCTATCGCGGTGTATTGTTTGCTGCTGTGCGTCTAGTTTTTGGCTATCAGATGGATTTGTTATCAGCAATGACGTGCAAGATGAACGCCGGACTCCGTCTCTTTGTTGACTCAATGATTCGAGAAGGCGAGAAGGGACATTTTCCCCGACTAGAACTGTCGTACACGTATTTATTTGGATGGCTGCTTCTACACCATCATTCTCTAATGAACCCTGCTATGGGGGCGGTAAGCGGCAGTTTCTTAAGAAGATATTCCGGATGCAAGTGGGTTTATACCACTTTGAAAGACTGCCGACGAGTTTTGAATCTTGGCAAAGGATGTAACTTTTACTGTGTTCCCCCTCCAGCTGGTTATGAATATGTACCGACGAACCTCATCGACTCGGTGAGAGTGCCGCCCTTGGGCCGTACAACCTTTGACTAGCTGAGAATGATTCGGCCATCACATCTGGTGTATCGGTTCGAAGACAAGTGTTATCTTGAACCCTATCTTCAAAGTCGTTTTGCACGTCAATTCGGCTATGACCAATTCCATGTGGGCAATGCCATAATATGCTTACAGGGAAAAGGTTACCTGATTGATGGAGCCCGGGCTTGGGCCTATTATAATGCCCGGGATGCCAAGACAACATTCTCTATGCCCACAAAGAACGATTGAGGCCCGCGCATGCTGTACACTTACTCAATCTTCTATACGTCAGAAAATACTTTTGCTGAGAATTTCAATTTGACGGACAACTTTGCGACAATGACACGTTTTAGGAAAGGGGCACCCGTTCTGCTACCTCCTAGAAATGATGAAGAATATGAACCTGCTGATGCGCCTTTGGAAGCTTCGAGGGAGGCCAATTTCCCTGAAGAAGTCAATGAACCGCTACGGGTTTCTTTAAAGATTGCAAAATCTCCGATCAAGGAGAAGAAAAGAAAGGCAGGAGAACCATCTTCTCCTGTCTCCAAGAAGAAAACTGCCATAGACTCTTCAGAAAGGGTCACTACCCGATCACAGTCTCAACAACAGGCTGAGTCAGCTCATAGAGAGGAAGCGACGACCCCCACCTTAATCCAAAGACAGACACAAGCTGTAGACGTAGAGAGTCCTGAAGAACCTCTACGTAGGAAAAAAATAGCCTTCAGAAAGAAAGCAAACACTCCTCCAAGACCCATCCATACATCGGCCCTGGTTAGTGCTGTCGCTAGGGTTATGATGTCTTCTCCTACACCTCCTCCTGAGCCTGGGCAGGTGATAGATACACGAGAAGAAACTGGAAGCACAGAAATAAGGGATAAGGCCACATAAACAAGAGGAGAGACTGCGGAGACAAGAGATGAGGCTACGGAAGTAAGAGAAGGGACTGCAACTCTGATTACGATCAATGAGTCAGAATCGTCTCTTGAAGTAGTGCCGCCTCCTATACTTGCAATGGGAGCAGCTGATCCTCTAGTTACACCGAGTTTGCGTCGCACTGAGGAAGATCGACTAATGATAGAAGCTCTGGATGGATGTGACTTTGGCTTCCATGACGCAGATCCGATCGATGCAACTGATGATGAAGAAGCTCCAGAAGAGGCATCAGGTGATAAAAAAACACCGACAGAGGATGTTAATGACAACATAGTTTCGAAAGAGGATGCTGCTGACCAAGCATCACAGGAGAAGAATGCTGCTGATGAAGTAGCAGCGGGAGAGGCTACTGCCACCGACCCAAAAGATCAAAGAGGTATTGACTGATTTTGATAATCTTCATTTATAGATTAAATGACTGATGTTTTAACCTTCATCCATGCAGAAATCCAAACTCCTGCAGTTATTTCGGCAGGCACTGACATGGTCCAGGCAAAGGCGATAGCCATTGGCAGCCGTCATCTATCAGGTGGCTCCGAACCGGGGAGTAGTCAGGCAGTGATATCTGAAACTACTTCTGCGAGGCTTCAGCCTGTTTCAATAAATGACAATCTTGTCACCAAACCAAGCTTTAGTAAGTTGTCTTCGTTTTGATCTTTTTGATAGTCGTTAGTGACGGCAAACTGATGATGTTCATTTGATTTTGCAGAAGAACATCCGGGAGGGGCGACCAGCTCCACCATGATTCCCATGTCAAAAGAGGCTACGGCCAATGTTCGAGATGCTGAACTTCCACCTTCGCCGGCATCCGCTGCCGAAGCTTCTATAGGAGTAGTTGCCACACCTAGTGCAGTGGCTACCAACAAATTTATAGTTGGTTCCTTCACCACTTTTTTCTTCACTTCATTAGGACCTTTAGTAAAAAGGATAATGGAAAAAGAAAATGTTGGTTTCAATACTGTCAGAGGTCCAACTTCCTACCTGATCGGAGGCATCCGAGATCAGGGTGATGAGGTTCAGGCCGCTTATCTTGAACATGTGTTGGATGAGTTGGAAGAATCGATCAAGGTTTACAAAGACCTTAATCGAGGGGAAGTAGAGCCGCTCGTGACAGCCGAATTCGAGAGAATGGCTCAAGAAGCTGAGGTTTCAAAGGCTGATTTTAAGAATTTTTTGGACACTTTTGCTACGAAATCCTCGGAGTTTGATTCTCAGCTCAATATAGTAGCGTCTACTGCTGGGGAAAAGGAGAAGAAGGTTGCTGATTTGAAGACAGAGTTCGCTCGGCTTCAAGAGGAGTTGAGAGTCATTCAACTTGCTATTGATGAAGAGACCACACAGCACCAGGCCGCAGTTCAACAACTGGATGTTCTGACCCATGAGAAAAATGAATTCGTCAAATTTTATCAGGATGAAATTGTTCGTCGATTAGTCACCTTACCAACATTCGATGATGAATCTGGAATGGCAGAGGCTAGAAAACGAGTGCTGGATTCTCGTGATAAACGACTCCAAACTTTGAAGCAGCAGATTGCTGATCTTATGATCCCTCCGGCTGAATGAAAGAAAACTTTCTGTATTTTCTTCTTTGCAGTATGTCTTTTGGTAATATCTTTCACCTTTATCAATGAATCAATAAAAAGATATTATTTTGTGGCTCTATTATTTGTTGCATATCCTGTTATGGATATAAATAATAGCGATAGAAAATATATTCAGAGGTTCAGGACATGATATATTTCTTGATTTAGAAAATAATTATATTCATTATATCTGTTCAGTGGTAATGTGGACATGGCAGAATATAATAATTTTTTTTGAATATCATTATTTTGGTAGATAACTTAATCAGAGGTAATCAATATGTAACAAGTTGCTGATATAGGTGAACGAATGAGTCGTCAGAATGAATGAACGAAATGAATTATCGGGATGAATAGATGAACCGTCAATTGGATGGAGTGAACAGGTGAACAAAAATAGGATGAACGGATGAACCGTCGGATGAATGGAATGAACGGATGAACCGTCGTAATAAATAAGTGAATGTTGTGAAGAACACGTCGCTTCGGTTCTCGTAATAGACTATCTCAAGAATCTCTGTCTATAAATAGAACAGAAATTCAGATGGAATGATCAGTTTCAACTTTTTTAACACAAAATGTCATCTGAAGATGCATCCAAGAAGGCTGAGATCGTTCCAAAGGTCGAAGAAGCCGCGGAGGAACGTCCAGCCGAGCCAACCCAGCCAAAGCAGACGGAGGCGGGCGAAGGTTCGTCTGTACCCAAGCCGCCACAGGATATCTTGGCCTTCCTAGTTGAACCAGGGAAGACTGAAGAAGAAGAGGAGGCTATGAGGATGGCCGCTTGCGCGTTTCTAGTAAAATCGAGCAAGGATGTCCTCAGCTCCTTTGCTGACTATATTTTTGAAAAGGACGGCAGTGGTCCTCATCCTGTCTTTAAAAAGGACGATAGTGATCCTCGTCCTTGATATCATGTAATATCGTTTATGATGAAATAAAAAATTTATGAATTATCTTGTCACATTTACAAGAAATCTCTTTTGTATTTATATATAGTACTTTTTAAGAAATTTGCCATTGATAGGCATCATTGCAACTCGATCGTCCAACTCTGTGAGTTGATAGGCTCCATTTGAGAAAACTTTGCTCACGATATAAGGCCCTTCCCATTTTACGTCAAACTTGCCTTTGCTCATGTGAGTCATAGACATAGGACGTTTGACTGTTAGAACAAGTTCTCCTTTCTGAAAGGCTCTGACTTTAACTTTACGGTTAAAAGCCTTCGAGATGCGGGCTTGATACAATTCAATATGTTGTTGAGCCAATAGTCGCTTCTCGTCGAGCGCCTCCAATTCTTGAAGTCGAAGAAGATCATTATTCTCTGTAGTAAGTTCGTTAGCGATGGTAATTCTCAAAGATGGAATTTAAAGTTCCAAGGGTAGAACTGCTTCACAACCGTACACCAGAGAGAAGGGTATACAGCCTGTGGGGTTGCGAACCGTAGTACGGTAGACCCATAGACATTCTCCGAGCTTTTTACTCCAGTTCCGTTTGTTAGTAGACACAAACTTCTTAAGGAGTTTGATGATAGTCTTGTTGAAGGCTTCAACCAAGCCATTAGCAGCAGGGTTGTAAGCTGTAGAGGTGACATTGTCAATCTGATGATCGTCACAGAACCTGGTGAACTTTTGACTGATGAACTGAGGTCCATTGTCGTGAATGATTCGTCGAGGTACACCAAATCTGTAAATGACATAATGTTTGACGAAGTTGATGACGCTACTGGTTTTGACTTCAGCCAAAGGTATAGCTTCGGCCCACTTGGAGAAATAATCCGTTATTGCTAGTATAAACAGATATCCCTTAGAAGAATAAGGATTGATGGGACCTATAATATCCATGCCCCAAGCTTTAAAAGGCCAGGAAGCAACAGTCGGATGAAGGAATTCCGACGGTTGATGGATGAAATCTGCATGGATTTGACAGGCTCGACATTTTCTTGCACATTCGATGGCATCAGATACCATAGAGGGCCAGTAGTAACCCATTCGTCGGATACGATCATGTAGCTTAGGACCGGGTTGATGTGCTCCGCAGACACCATCATGAGCTTCACGCAATACCTGCTTCGCTTCATCACCAGCAAGACAGCGCAAGAGTAGGCCATCATAAGTCCGTCGATAGAGAGTCTTGGTAGTTTAATTATAGTAGAATCGAAGAGATCGTCGACGAATACTCGTAGCCTCCTTAGGATCTTCAGGAAGTATGTTATGAACTACGAAGTCAATAAAAGGAGCTCTCCAATCTTTATTGATAACATTGACTTCGGTGAAGTTACTGAACTCAATATTGCGATTGTTTTCAATGCAGAACAACTCTCTATTGGAAACAACAACCACTTGTTATCTTTTGACAGGAATTGCTAAGACTGTCGCGAGATTAGCTAAAGCATCTGCCTCAGTGTTGCAAGCTCGTCGGACATATTCAATAAAGAAAGCTTTGAATGATGTAGCCATGTAAATCGCTGCTTCATGATAGGGCACTAGATCTTGATGGCAAACTTCGTATGTTCCTCTAACCTGATTGACAGCCAGTTTAGAATCACCATAGACTTCAAGATATTCGACTTCCAACTGTTTAGCTAACTGGAGTCCAATAAGCAAGGCATTGTATTCAGCCACATTGTTAGGGCACGGCTGGTCTAAGGAATAAGCTCTTTGGATAGCTAATCCTTCTTGAGAGACTAGAACAATTCCAACTCCTGCGACAATGGTCCCATTTGGTCCGATTCGGGATGCTTCGTCGAAGAACAGACGCCAGGTAGGAAATTCTTCAGAGATCATGTTTGATTCCAATATTTCATCTGAAATTTCGTCATAAAGCTTAGATGTCTCCGGAACATGATGAGCTGCTAAAAAGTCAGCCAGTGCTTGACCCTTAACAGACTTTTACGGAACATAAACCATGTCGTATTGGGCTAGCAGAATGGCCCATGTAACCAGTCGAGAATTGAGTGTGCTGGGCTTCTTCATCAGTACCCGAAGAGGATTAATTCAGGAAATGACGTGAATGGTTTGGCCAATATATAATGCTGAGTCTTTTGAACAGCTAACATAAGAGCTAGGCATTCTTTTTCAACCGAACTATAACGGTGTTTAGCACCAATCATAGTATGACTAAGATAGTAGATGGCTTGTTCATGGCCTTCTTTGTTCTTCTGGGCAAGTAAAGCACCCAACGAATGATCCATAGCAAGGATATACATTAAGAATAGTATGCCTGAGATTGGTGGCACCAAGACTGGTGGGTTCATCAGATACCGTTTTATATCATCAAATGCTCGTAGACATTTTTCGGTCCAAACGAAAGATACATCCTTCTTCATTAACTGAGTAAACGGTCTGCAGCGTCCAAACAGTTTTGAAATGAACCTCCTGATGTACGCAAGTCAACCTTGGAATCCTCGTAGCTCTTTTAAGTTACGTGGAGGACACATCTCTTGAATGGCTTTGATCTTCTCAGGATCCACGCGTATACCTTTAGAGGTAATGACGAAGCCAAAAAATTTACCACTAGAGACACCCAAGAATGACTTGGTGGGATTCATTTTTAATTGATATTGGCGCATTAGATTGAAGATAGTTCTTAAATCTTGGATGTGATCTTCCTTTAGACGACTCTTGACAGCAATATCGTCGACATAGCATTCGACAGTCTTGCGCAGATGATCTCGAAAGATGGTACTCATAGCTCGTTGGTAAATTGCACCAGCGTTCTTGAGATCAAATGGCATCACAGTATAGAGTAGACTCCGCGAGGAGTGCAGAAAGAGGTATGTTTTTTATCTTCATGATTCATCCGAATCTGATTGTATCCAGAGAATCCATCCATGAAGGATATCCTTTCGAACCCATAAGTGTTGTCGATCATGACATCTGTAATAGGGAGAGGAAACTCGTCCTTTGGACAAGCTTCATTAAGATCCCGAAAGTCGATGCAAACTCAAACTTTGCCAGTCTTCTTCAAGACTGGAACAACGTTGGCTACCCAATCAGGATGTTGTTCTTCTCGAATAAAGCCACAAGCTATGAGCTTTTTGACTTCATCATCAATTGCATCCATCATTTCTGGCTTGAATCGCCTTTGCTGCTGTTTGACTGGCTTTGCATTAGGAAAAATATTCAGTTTATGATTAACAACTTTGGGATCTAAACCTGGCATGTCGTCATAACTCCAAGCGAAGACATCAATGTATTCTCGAATAAGAAGAATTAATTCTTGCCTATCCGCCTATGGAAGGTTCTTGCTGATGAATATTGGACAAGGCGACGCATTTTCTCCTACATCAATTTGGACCAATTGATCTTCGGTAGGAGGTTTCCGTTGTTCGAATCGGAGTTCCCATTGGGTATCCATTCGTTGAACCCAAAGATCTGTTTCAGGATTTTCTTCAATATCCTCATCATAGCCTTCTGGGAGTTCAGCGGAGACCATGTTAGAAGATACGATCAATCAATGAACTTGACCAATGCTGGTGTCAGAATCCCATGATATGGAATCAGAAGAGTTAGAGCGTTCCTCATTATCGGATTCGGAGACTTCTGGAGATAAGACTGGAGGTGAAGTATATCCGAGACCTCTTTTCGTCCTGCTGTAGTACATCTCTGATTTTCCTTTCGGAACAACCGTACGGATAGGAGTTCGTCTACCTTTACCATAATTGAGTCCATTCTTGAAGTCATAACCCATCTTTCGGATGATGTCTTTTGATTGTTGACTATAACGACGAAGTTGGAGATGTCCCATATCGTTACTTTTGTTATCATCCGTATAGCTGAATTTTTGTTCTGGCCCTTTACTAAAAAGTATTGGACTCTCGTCTCTCTTTCGAGAAGGGACAATAAAATATGAGTCATCTGGATGTTCAAATAAGACCTCTGTCTGAAGGGATTATACGACCTCTATTGTAAATGACTGAAAGCTGTCTAGCATATCCAAATAGTATTTAGTATGATAAATGACATCAGTATACTGGAAAGTAGATACTTTTTTATTGATTTGTATATCCGTATTTACAACAAGACCTTTAGCCTTAGCAGGCTTGGTCAGATCGATTAC
This sequence comes from Iris pallida, assembly GCA_029216955.1. NCBI lineage: Eukaryota > Viridiplantae > Streptophyta > Magnoliopsida > Asparagales > Iridaceae > Iris > Iris pallida. The sequence continues at coordinate 13,591,190 of JANAVB010032619.1, forward strand.
AAGGAGAGAAAAAGAAGAGCAAGGAGGATTAGACTTGTCGCGACGAAGGTCGATAACAAGCGGCTCAGAGGAGGTGAGCTCCCTTTTATCCTTGTTACGACGGAGGTCGATAACAAGTGGCTCAGAAGAGGTCAGCTCCCTTTTATCCTTGTTACGACGTAAGTCGATAACAAGTGGCTCAGAAGAGGTGAGCTTCCTTTGATCTCCAGTTGATTTCTTCCGGGTCGGCAGGTGAATAGCCAGTGGTTTGAAGGATTGAGGATAAGAGACACGCCTTTTGACAGGTATGATGAGAGTGTCATTTGGCACTACTTCTTGTTCCTCCTCAACATCAATGGCCAGTACTACCTTCATAAACTCTTCTTTGTACATGCGAGCGTCGTTGCAATATGCTTCAATGCCTTTAAAAGGGTAGAGATCTGTAACTTCTTTTTGGACCTCTCCTTTGTCATCAACGTACTTGAAGCATTGATAGAGAGCAGAAGGAACAATGTTGTGTTCATGAAGGAATGGTCTCCCTAGAAGAGCATTGTAAGAGCAACTGTGGTTGTCTATAATGTAGAAGGTCACCTTCGTACGAAGATTGCCAATTTGGAGTTTTAGGCGTATCTTGCCTAAAGGTTCACTCCTTCCCTGGTTAAATCCCAGGATGGTGGTGATAGTGCCCGAGAGGCTATGTACTGGAATCTTTAGAGCATCCAACATCGTCTTCGGCATAATGCTGAGTGCTGACCCTGGATCTATCAGAATACGGTCGACCTTCATGGTGTCGACATATCCTGTAAAGTAGAGAGGACGGTCATGTCGATTGTCTTCCATCAGCATATCATCTTGTGGGAAGGTAATGTTTGAAATTAATTCTAGTACACTGTGACAGTGGAGACAAGAGACAGGTTCTGATTCAGGTTTCTTGAGAAGAGTTAGGCAAGTTTCTGCCTGCATCAAAGCCTTACTTAGTGTTTCTCGAGTCTTTTTAGAGAGGCGTAAGAGCTCGAAGATAGACAGCCTGGCCGGTGTGTTGGCCAATTGAGCCAATATGTCAAAATTTTACGGCTTTTCAAGTCCAGAAGGGGAAGACTTCTTCAAAACTTTGTCGAAGCGGACTTGTTGTTTGCCTTTGTCGGCCGCTGTCAGTTTAGAAAGAGTTGGCTCCACAACCGGTAATGATGTAGAAGGAATGTCCTCCGTAGAGATAGGCTGTACTGGAATAGCCTCAGAAGATGAAGCAGGATCCTCCTGAGTTTTGGGATGCTCCCGTAGATAGGCTTTCCCTGACCTGGTGCCCAATACGATCTCTTCTTCAACTATGGGGTCAAAAGACACCATATTCTAGCTCTTTGTCTTGTCCTTAGAGCGTTCCTTTTACTTGGAGGAATAAGGAACTTTGAAATCTGAAACAAGATCAGGATGGATCTACATGATCTCACCATTATCAAGGGATAAGGGGACAAGACCTTCACTTCGTGGAGGAGAAAGATTCTCAATCTCAAGAGTGGCCCTGGGAATGGGGATGATGCCACTCTGTCCCACTTGTGGCGGGAAATCACCAAACTGTACAGAAATCATATTGGCCGTAACGATCTTTTCATCCTGCTGGAGAGTGACGACACCGGTGTTGACCAACTCTTGAATCTTGCCCTTGAGCATGTAGCATGTCCGAGTAGGATGCCCTATGAACCTATGATAAACACAATACTTAGGGTGGTCAGTCTTACCGACTTCGTCAGGCTTCTTCGGGTCAGGGAGTTGCAATTTATTGCTTTTAAGCAAACAGTCGAAGATACTGGCTGTATCATTTTCATCAAAGGAATACTCTACTTTTAGACGAGGTTCCTTTGGTTGAGGTGCAGAAGGAGCAGAGGTAGACGTGGGTTGAGCCACGTTAACGGCCAAAGATTCCTTGCTCTTGAGGTTGATGTTCAAGGTTTCTTTGCCCTTGCGATTATTCTGGCGATTACCGCTACCGGATGCAGGAGGCTCATCTCGATCAGGGTTAGACATGTGTACCCCCAACTGTTTGAACTTCTCGGCGCTAACTTCAGCTGCTTTAGCATTGACGATGAATGACGGCCAGTCCTGGAACTGTGTTGACCCCATCCACATGATGATGATAGAAAACAAGTTTGATTTATAAGTGTCTATCGTTACAACAGATGGGGTTCCGGGAGGCATTTTGAGTGCTTCTCGGCGGAATCGTTCAATGAAACTCTTAGTAGTTTTATTATGTCTTTGCTTGATCTTGTTAAGGGCAGATATAGTCATATCGTTGATACCTTCGTAGAATCGTTCCAGGAACATCCGCTTGAGCCCGACAAATGAAGTGATAGAGCCGTCAGGCAGGCTGCGGTACCAATCGTATGCTGTGCCAGCTAAGTAGTCGACGAAGACTCTAGTAAGAAAAGCATCACTTGGCTGGAGCTGGACAGTCATTACCTCAAAATGGTTAATGAACTGACTCGGAGAAGTGCTGTCATCAAACAGCGTGATCGTAGGAATCTTATACTTTGGAAGGAATGGGACTTCCTTTCATTCAACCGGGTAAGGTTGTTTGATCCCCAGCCTCTGTAGACCATCTTTCTCTTTGAAGGCTTCGAACTGAGTACGCAGAAGTTTTATAGCTTCATTGGCATCTCCTGAGGATGGAGAAGTAATGGGCTGGCTTACCGTGTTAGGAGGAAGAACAGCATGGTAAGCACTACCCCCAGCCCCTGAATGACTGGGTGTAACTTGAATAGGTATTGAGGCTATTTGAGGAGACGGTACCCCCAGACCCGTATTGACAGGCATCGATGATGCTATAATCTCGAGATTTACAGCAGGTGCAGTTGGCGATACTATATGTTGAGCTACGATAACGGTATGCATACTTGTGATCATTTCAGTCATGGTCTTCAATTTGTCTTCCAGTGCGGCTATTCATTGCTCTTGACTTGCTAAACTAGAAGCGTCTGGATCTTCAGTAACGACATAGGTTGACACTTCTCTGGGGACAGTTGAAGACACTGTCTGCTCAGAGCTTTCGCTATATGCATCGCAATCAGAGAAAGAATCATCCCCTGAGTGAGAAATGGAGAAATAACCAGAGGGATCTTGGAGAAGATTCCTATGACCGACTGTGTCTCGACTTCGGGATCGGGTGTGTTGGAATACTCCTTCAGATGATTCATGGAGTAAATCTAGATATCGTTGACTGGGCTTGCGGGGCTTGTCGTGCTTTGAACACTTCTTACCTCCAGTGTCTCGAGAAGCCATATTTATAGAGGCATAGAGCACATTGTCTTCGTCTTCTGACATTGGTTCAGAAGTTAGATGATCGAAGACAGATCATTTTATCGTCTGGCAACAACACTTAATAACCACCTTGTGAGTACAATGGTGTTCTAGTGGTTGGATTGGAGGTGTTGAAGTGTTGTCCCGCTTCTGCTTGAGGTGTTCCCGGAGATCAGAAACAATGACGGGACGAGAAGAAGTTAAAGGGATATATTCTTTGACGACATTCGGAACATGATTCTGATTCTTCAGATGCTTTGTCCCATGAGTATACAGAGAAGTACTCAACTCGTTGGCATAGGTGTCAGGATTTTTCCTCCTGGAAGTTTGCTTCTGATGCAAGTTCATCTTCGGCATTGGTTGCTTGCGTTTCACAGAAGTTGGTCTATTGAGATAAGCCCGTAAATTGGCAAATTCACCCCCAGGGGCCTCCGTCTGAGATACTAGTAATTTTCTCTGCTTTGATCGGGATATTCGAAGAGTTGGGAGATCTTGGAAGTATGCTACTGGAGTAGGCAAGATGCCTCTCTGATCAATATTCTTTCCTTTAGCAGAGAGAGAAGAACTCTTGTTTGAGAGAGTTTTTGTACTGTTTGGTGCCGAGGCACGTTCAGATGGATCTTTCGAGGTAAAAATCGGAGAAGACTGGGAAAAGGCCAAAGGGCCTTTTCCTTTATTTTGCGAAGAAGGGTTGGCCAAAGAGCGTTTCCCTCTGTTGTTTTCCAGGTTTTGGACTACGGAAGATTGAGAAAAGACCAAAGGGTCTTTCCGTTTGTTCTGAGACGGAGGAGGAATAGTCAAAAGACTACCCCCTGTGGGTTGCGCCAATACAACATGAGGCTTTGAAAGGGGGGCAGAGCCTTTCCCTTTGTTATTAGAAGAGGGGAGAATAGTCAAAGGACTATCTCCTTTGGGTTGCGCCGGAACAGAAGAGGCAACAACTTGCCCTCTAGAGGAGATGACAGATGGCTCCTTGGCAATAGAACCAGCAGGGGATGCAACCTGTACTCTAGAAGAAGCAGAAAGTGAAGCCTTGGCTACAGAGGGCCTAAGTTGCACTCCGGTTGAAGAGGTAGTGGGTTGCGCATGAGGGAAAGAAGCCGCCAACTGCGCCAGAGGGAGAGGAGTCCTGGACTTTGCCATAGCAGCATAAGTCGTAGATTGTGCTGTGGCAAGAGAAGTAGCGTGCTGCGCCTGGACCACAGGGGCTTTGGATTACGTTTTGGCAGTGAGGGTGGTGAATTGCGCAAGGGAAGAAGTGGCCATTAGTCCCCTATCAGAAGAGACAGCAGGCTGCGCAGAGGACTTCAGGGTGCACACCGAATGGACCTTGTTCTTGGCAGAGGTCACAGTGCGACGAGTAGCCCCAGAGTTGATCATATCTTTGTAGGCAGTCTGGTTGACCTTCACAACCAGCATCTTCTGCGTCTTTTCGATAGACGCAATGTCACATTGAGTTGTCACTTCCTCATCGAAGGAGAAAGTCGTCCCCAGCAAAGTCGCCATTTTGTTTGCAAAAACAAAATTCTTTATTTCATAAACTTTAAAGAATAGTACAAGAGTACAATGAATTCTGGAAAAGTATAACTTTAGGAATCCGATCAGAAGACGATTGCTTTATCTCTTGGACTATGTGAACTTTGAAGACAATAGCCTCTGAAGAATGCAGCAGCACTTGGACAAGAACTCCTGATCTCTGATGGTCTAAAAAATGACCTCCCCCTTTAATGAAGAACTTGAAACTCTATTTATAGAGTTCTAGAAATAACTTTTTTGTAGTTATTCTGGATTGCGCACAATGAACTGCGCCAGTAACAGACTGCGCAGGCTATAAACTGTGCTAGCCTTTAGGTAGTTGCTCGATCGTGGGCTAACTATATTTAGATGCGTGGCATTGTTTGATTAAAATATGCTTGGTCGTGTACAGGCGGTTGCCACGTGGCGAGCAATTGATGGCATGTAAGCCACGTAATAAGTGTCAGTTATCTTCAAAAAGCTTGATGGATCGCGCTACAACTGTGTTAGGATTGAATAACACTAGCTTCAGACTGCGCTCAGCTCTGGTCAATGGATCGTGCTGGGATTTGGACAGCTGGACCGCGCTGGGATTTGGACAGCTGTCCTAGAGTGCAGCGCGGCACGGGAAACGAGCAGACTCCTCACTTTTTGGGCTGTCAGGCTGTCAGTGGATTTGATTTTCTTGTCAGGTAATGATGGCTTTGCCACATCAGCATTGACGCGCTCAGGCAGTGGGGCGGGTCAGTCTAGCGCGGTTGATTTTTGGCGCTGTTCATGTTAGCGCTGTTCATTTGATGGGTGCGCAGTTTGGACTTCTGTGCACTATTTGATGGGTGCAACTTGATTTTTAGGACTTACAGTCACATCTCTAGAAATAGAGTTGAACGACTTGTGTCTGATGAGATTTGGATTTTATTAAATTTATAGACTTTAATGTCTATATTAATGTGTAAAGGAAATACAGACCAAAGTTAAATTATAAGCAGCTACTTTATTGGCTATGCTACAAATCGAGGGGTTAATAATTATATGGTCCCACACAAAAAAAAATTTGAGATGAGAAATGTAATATTTTTGAGGATGTTGAGTTTGGGGGAGAAATAAAGTTAGGGACATTGTCTTTGAGGAGGAATCGATTGCGATTCCTACTATCACTTTTGACGATGTGCAGGATTATGTACCTTTCATTGATCAAGAAGTGAATTTGGAGCCTCAATAAGACAATGTCGAATTACCTCTATAAGTCGTGGTTGAGATACCATAACAACGATAACGTAGCGGCACCCCATTCAAGATAAGGTAATTATTCCTAAGGAACAAACTCAACAATTAACCTCAAGAACCGGTAATAAGATTGTCCACCAGAGAAAGGAGAAATATAATTTCGGATAATATTTGTCATATTTCTCTAGAAATGTGAGGAAGACTGTGGATACTAAAAGATTATCTAATCAACTTCCGTCAGGCCATGGAAAGTTCCAGTTCTCAAAGTGGATTGATACAATAAATAAGGAGTATAAGTCCATGCAAGACAATAAAGTTTAAGAACTTGTTCCATTACCAAAAGGTATGAAGTCCATTGGTTGCAAATGGACATTTAGAACCAAGAAGAATTTGAAAGGTCATGTGGAGAGGTATAAAGTACGTCTTGTAGCTGGTGACTTTACTCAAAATTTTGGGATTGATTTAGAGTTTTTCTCTTTGGTATCTTTGAAAAAATCCTTTAAAACAATCATAGCACATGTTTGATCTTGAATTACATTAAATGGATGTCAAAACGACATTTTTTAATGATAACATTGATGAAACAGTTTATATGGTACAACCAGAAAACTTTGTGTCGAAAGAACCAAAGAATATAGTTTACAAATTGACAAAATCTATTTATGAACTCAAACAAGCTTCTCGTCAAAGGTACTTCAAGTGATTATCTCATTTTTTTTAGATGAACACTGTTGAAGATTGTGTGTATCACAAGTTCAGTGGGAGTAGGAATAATTTTTTGGTTTTGTATATTTATTAAAGTATTCAACACAAACCAGGTGACACCTCTCGTTAACGGAGACAAATTCGGTCTCAATCAAGTGTCCTAAGGTTAGCCTTAAAATTAAGAAAATATAATAGATTTTTCCTTCATGATCTGTTGTAGGAAGTCTAATGTATGCTCAAGTATATATGCGTCAGGATATTGCGTACATATTAGGATGTTAGGCAGATATTTAAGCAAATATGGATGGATTATTGGGTAGCAGCCAAACTACTTAAGTAATTAATAAAGAACAAGAAATTATATGCTCTTTGTAGGAGATCGAATAATTCTGGAGATCATATGGTATTCCGACTCCGATTTTGTTGGATGCCAACACAGCAAGAGATCCACATCAGGTTATGCTGACTAATGGAGATATATTTTGGATGAGTGTCAAACATGCACTCATAATTTCTTCCACCATGGCAGCAAGGTTTATAACATGCTGTGGGACATCTATTCAGGAAATATGGTTACAAAATTTTGTCACAAGGCTGCGCCTATAGTACGGTGTTGAAAGACCACTTAAATTATGGTGTGACAATAAATCAGCAATATTGTATTCCAATAACAACAGAAACTTGTATAAGTCAAAGATATTGACATAAAGTTTCTAGTTGTGAAGGAAAGAATTCAGAATGGTAAAAGTATCCATATATCATATTAGGACAAATTCAATATTAGCGGATCCGCTCACAAAAGTATTATCACCCAGGATCTTTCATGAGCATACTACTCATATGGGTGTTATCTTAATTAAGATTATGGCAATACAGTAGGAGTTTGTATTTTATGTATTTGGGTGCTATTTGGTTTTGGACATATTTATGTATTAAAGTATTTTGGATATTTATCTGATCAGATATATGGAAATTCAGTTCATTCTGTTTTCATTATGTTAAAGTATTGATCTCACTAAAGTTAAGGAGGACCTGTTGAAAATAGACATGTATTGATCACATTGCGTGTAATTTTTATGCTACGCATCCATAATTAATTTATGTCGTTTAGCAATATTGGTATATGTGACAATTGACGATTTAGTTACGCTATATGTGATGAATGCCGCTTTGATCCTATGTTGATATGGTTAATGGACGAGATTGTCCGGATATACCCTAAGGATTAAGATAACAATTTATGAGCTCACTAAGGTTAACACAATTATAAGGTTACATATGTGGTCCAGTGGGAGATTGTTGGAATTATTCAATAATATGGACCACGCATGTAAAATTAATTGTGTTGGGCTATCTAAATAATTAAGCCAAATTAAAGTGGTCTATTTAAAAAATTGGCTTAAGGGGCCAAATTAGAAATATCAACACATATATAAATATGTGTATTCATTAGGGTTATGGTCCCCAACTCATACGGCCACCAAAGAGAGGGTTTCTCTATTCTCTTCGGTATCCCCATCAACAAAGAGAGGAACAAAGATTTCATCTTTGTTATTAAGGGCCGTAGCGGGTTGGAAGATCAAACTCCAATAAGAGACGTTCGCTTCAAGATCCATCAAGTCTAGCAATGGATTCAGGTACGCTTCCGCAATTTTATTATGTTCTTCATCTCATGAATCGACAGGGTACAATAAAATTTCTAACATTCTCTGTTCCATGGTGCTGCATTGGGGATTTCAACGAAATCCTCAAACCCGCAGATAAAGAAGGTGGCAGAGCCTTCTCTCCGTGTGATGTCCGACACTTCCAACACATGGTGGATCATTGTGGTCTGATTGACCTCAGATGTATAGGCTCGGCTTTCACGTGGACTAACTCCAGACGTCCAGAGTGTAGTGCCCCGTTCCTACATCGTGCCCCGTACTCTGTCCACGGGGTGCGCGAGAAAGGAACACTGTCGCTATCGATTCGGTCGGGACCGATAGGTCGGGATCGACCGAGTCGATCGAACGGGAACGGTTGAATTAAGATCCATTCCTCATTATGGAATGTCTTCTTCGGAACCAAGTCCCATATTCAGCGGGTTGCGCCTCGAGGATTGACTCTGCGGCTGAGTCGGGAGAGACCTTCCGTTGCTCTGCTTTTCACGCCGCTTGCGTTGGTTTTGGCTTTGTTTTCTGAATGCATTTTCGTGAATGTTTTCGATGGTTTTCATGGCTTGCATTTCGAACTCGCATTTCCTATCGAACTCCTTAAATAATGTAGTGTTCTAATCGGTTGCTTGTGTGATTTCTGGTAATCGCGTAGGTGACGTCTAGCACGACCAACAAGTTCTCTCGCCGAAGTAAACTCAAGGTGAGTGGCTGACCCTTCTCTTCTCGACCCCTTCTTAAGTAAATCGATAATATTGTGCGAATGAAAGGATAAATGCAAGGGCACGAACACGGGAAAAAGGATTGAGTTTTCAAAGAGAATGTAGGCTATGTCTTAATAACTAAGAAGAAAAATATGTTTTCGCACGGTTATGGACAACTTGTCGACAAGGCGATAGTTTCCTCGAGCGGCAACCCGAGGCCACGGGACCGTTTCGGCCTAGGAGGAAACAGGGTATAGTCGTGCATAAGGTTTTAGCACAGGTTAAGCGAGGACTTGCAACGGAGCTAGCTACTTGCGTTGAAAGGATCTCGATTAACAAAGCTATACGTCCAGGATGGCTTGTGATGCCAGTGACCAAACACACGTAATATTGCACTTAGAAATGTAAATGATAACAATTGACAGGAAAGAACATGGTAAGTTTCAAAAAGGCGCGGCACGGTCCGCCGGGGGTAAGTTCCGACGTAAATTACATTATGCTTGTCATTTCTCGCTTGAAATTCATTAGGATGGTTAGAAACATTCATGAACTAAGTCATATAAACTCATTCAACCAAATGAGAGCTTGGAACTTAACTTGCCATGCACCAGTACAAAGTGTAATGTACTGATCCTCGTTCTCCACGCAGGTACCCCGAACCACGAAGGGCGTGCCACCTAAAATCTCAAGGCAGCGTGGACACTTTTGAAGCCTCGTCCGTGTAAAGGCTTGTTTCTGAATTCCTTTTGAAGACTCTGCATTCAGTACAAAAGAAGACCAATGGCGGCTCGGCTTCCCTCAATCGCAGGTGGAAATGTGTAATGGTTTTTGCTTGTAAAAAGGGATGTGATGTATGGAACGACTATCTCATCGGCGTTCATTTTGTAAGTCGAGTCATATTGTAGCCTGCACGGCAATGAATGTAATGAAGTCAATGTAAATAAAGTTTTATCAATGAAAAAGTCTACTTCTATTTCAAATGTGTCATTCAATTTCTCTGCGTACTCTAACTTGATGTTGTGTTTCGGATAACCTTATGACTATGCCTTGTGCGATCGCAACTTAGGTTCGCACGACATCACGCCCGGGGGACGACTATCGATTCTACAGAATCGGGGCGTGACATAATGGTATCATCAACGAGGGCTGATGTTAGTTGATCTGAAGAGTTACGTTATGATGAGTCGTTGACTCGAAGAGTTACGTTGACCCGATGAAGTATCGATGCGAATCGATGCGAGAGTTACGTTGGCCAAAGGTAAGCCTTGAGTCGGTTGGAATCTATAAATCGAATCGATGCAAAGGATAAGTCCCGTTTGAGCAGGTGCTGATGTTAGTTGATCTGGTGTGCAGGCTATGCCTTTATGCTGGATGACGGAACGTGGTATGGGCACGATAGGCCAAATCAACTGAGTAGTTCAAAGGAATGGCTAAGTCCGGGAGTTAGCTATGCGATCGAGTTATGGAAGAGAGACGCTTCAATCGGCGAAACGGCAAGGCATATCGACTTAAGGTGGGCGGGTTCTTGACTCTCTCTTCCTATTCCTTCACGTCTAATAAAATGTATTATGGTATGCGTAAGATGTTATCGAGTTAGCGAGCGTGGCTCGGCGACGGTTACGGGTCTAAGTATGCGTTGAACACTAAGATAGAATATTGAACAATCGAAACATTGAAGCGACGTGCATCAAGTGTATGGGTCGCGGTAGGACAATGATGGTAGAATATTGAAAGATGATATTGAGATATGCATTATGTGCACGGCTCCGAGAACATTGAACACTAGGCGTAGAACATGGATTACGGTGCTGAGCGTGCCCTCGGGCACTTATGTTACGAAAAGACTAAGTAATACGGAATTATGCTATGAGAATAACTTACAAATGGTACGCGTTAAATACGAGTATGAGATGACTAAGCCGTTGGGCATCGTGCATCAATATGGATGTGTTGGGACATAACGCCGACGGAGCTCCCCATATGAATGGTGGATTATGTTTATGGCACGGGAAACCATTTATGGCACGGGAAATCGTTTATGGAACGAGATTTTGTTTATGGAACACGAGATTGGTTGGAACGATATGACTTGTATGCTATGGTAGGTATTGCATGGTCAATGGACTCGGATGGCCCGTGCACGGGTGCGGCTTCCCTCGAACGGTTACGCCGGGGCGCCGGGACCGTTCGGCCTAGGAGGGAATTATGTGTGGTATTTATGGTGCACAACATTCGGACGGATTGCGACCGTCCAGTGCTGTGATAAGCTATGATATCCGTAAGTTTGGGATCCTTCGGATACTGGGCTAGCAACCCGTATCGAAGCGATTGTAGGCTTACACATAAGAGATGCCAAGTCCATTACAGTGCAAAATACCGTGACCTTCATATAGATAGGGCCGGTGGGCTGAGATGAGAGTTGGGTGCAGGCGCAGGGCCTACGACCCTTATGCATTGTCTAAGTTTATGATCGGTTGGTTGCGTGAGTTTTATGAATTCTTATGCTAAGTGCTAACCATTGCAGGCTAGGGAATATGGGACGGAGATGAGCACGATCACTATGTTTATGTCATATTATGTCTAACTGTATCTGCCGCAGGGATACGGTATTGGACACATTTATGATATGGTGCTATGTTTAAGTATTGCCATGAAATTGATCCTAAGGCTAAATAGAAAGATCACAATTTAAGATGCATGTTTTACTAAATGGATTAAGTTTTTGGTTTGGTACGAGCGGGTCTTGATCAGTGCGAAGCGAGGACGAAAGCACTAATCCCCCACTAGTTTATGTGCAGGCTCAGGTTATGATCGGCTTGGGGCGGAGCTTGGCTTGGACGTATCGAGGCATGGAGTCCTTGGCATTCAAGAGGAGCTTCCGCATAGGCGTTCGGACTTGCGACATGGAGATGTTCGGCCGAAGACTACTTTGTGGCTATAAAGAGACATAATGTATGGAACAATGTAATCCTTTGTGAGCTAGAGAGATCATGAGTGTTGTAGCCAATTGGCATATATGTTGGGCTATTCAGAGCCTTTGTAATCTTCAGTTCATTATGAATAAAAGAGATTCTTGTGTTATACTTTATTTCCTTCCGCTGCTTATGTTACGAATTTGAGATAATCACTATGTGAACTGTTATCTTGCCTTGTACGAGCATAACTACAGGCTCATGCGGCATCACGACCCAGCGAGGACGATGATTCGGGTAAAATCTAGCGAGGACGAGCGATTTCTCGGATCGGGGCGTGACACCCCCTGCCCCGCATCGACGACTTGTTCGACCATCTCCAAGGTGCAACGGTGTTTTCGAAGATTGATCTACGATCGGGCTACCACCAACTCAAAGTCAAGCCAGATGACATGCCGAAGTCTGCCTTCCGTACTCGTTACGGCCACTACGAGTTCTTGGTAATGTCGTTCGGTCTGACAAATGCCCCTGCCGTCTTCATGGATCTAATGAATCGGGTGTTCCGTCCATTCGTTGACAAGTTCGTAGTAGTCTTCATCGACGACATCCTCGTCTACTCGAAGGATCGAGCGCAACATGCAGAGCATCTGCGGACGGTACTCCAAACCCTTCGAGAAAATCAGTTGTACGCGAAGATGAGCAAGTGTGAGTTCTGGCTGAATAGCGTCTCATTCCTTGGGCACATCATCTCTGCCGTGGGCATCTCAGTCGATCCAAAGAAAGTCGAGGCAGTTGCTGATTGGAAACGGCCCGCATCAGTTAGCAAAATTTGAAGCTTCCTAGGTTTTGCGGGATACTACCGACGCTTCGTGAAGGACTTTGCGAAGATCGCATCGCCGTTGACTCGCCTCACCCAGAAAGGAGTCGCATTCAAGTGATCAGACGACTGTGAAGCTTTCTTCCAGGAGCTCAAACAACGGCTCGTTTCGGCCCCGATACTTGCTCTTCCTGACGGGATGGAGGGATTTCAAATCTTCAGCGATGCTTCTGGCCAGGGCTTGGGGTGTGTGCTCATGCAGCGGGATAAGGTGATATCTTTTGCTTCCCGACAGTTGAAGCCGCACGAGAAGAACTACCCCACGTACGACCTAGAACTAGCAGCAATTGTGTTCGCGTTGAAGCTGTGGCGTACGATCTCTATGGCGTGGCGTACAGGATTTATACGGACCACAAAAGCCTCAAGTATCTTTTCACCCAGAAAGAACTAAATTTGCGGCAGAGGCGATGGTTCGAGCTGATCAAAGACTATGACTTGTCAATCAACTACACGCCGGGCAAGAAAAATGTGGTAGCGGATGTGCTGAGCCGAAAGTACTTAGCTTCGTTATGCATCAACGACCGACTGCTGCATGACTTGAAAGGAATGGGCATTGAACTCCGAGTTCGTTTCAGAGACGTGAAACTAGCACAACTGCGGGTGGAACCGAGCCTACTGGAGAGGATCAAGTCTGCACAGAAGGACGACCCATACCCGGAGAAGATGCGGAAGCTGATATCGACAGGGAAAGCGTCCGACTTTACAGAGGACGAGTCGGGAGTGTTGCGCGTGAAGGGACGGCTATGCGTACCAGACAATGCAAAACTTAGAAAGGAGATAATGTCGGAGGCGCATTATGTAAAATACTCCTTGCATCCTGGCAGCACCAAGATATATAAGGACCTCCACGTTGTCTTTTGGTGGCACGGCATGAAGAGGGATATAGCGCTCTTTGTGTCAAAATATATGGCCTGTCAGCAAGTCAAAGCCGAGCACCAGCGACCGGGCGGGAAGATGCATAACCTCGCCATTCCAGAGTGGAAATGGGATCACATCACTATGGACTTCGTTGTTGGCTTACCGAGGACGCGCGGGGGAAACGACGCCGTCTGGGTCATCGTTGATCGACTAACCAAGTCAGCGTACTTTATCGCCATCAAAGTCACTTGGAGCGTCGACCGCCTTGCTCAGATATACCTTGATGAGATAGTTCGGCTGTACGGGGTCCTAGTTTCTATCGTCTCTGATCGGGATGGACGGTTCGTAGCACGCTTCTGGAGTAGTCTACATTCAGCATTGGGGACCAAGTTGCAGTTCAGCTCAGCTTATCATCCTCAGACTGACGCCCAAACAGAGCGGGTGAACTAAATTCTCGAAGACATGTTACGACTCTGTGCGATCGACTTAAAGTCAAGTTGGGACGTCCATCTACTGCTGGCCGAGTTTGCATACAACAACAGCTATCAGTCCAGCATCCAAATGGCGCCGTATGAAGCTTTGTACGGCCGAAAGTGCAGATCGCCTATTTGCTGTGATGAAGTCGGAAAACGGCAGATACTTGGTCCGGAGCTGGTGGAGCAGACTGTGCAGAAGGTCAAGTTGATACGAGAGAGATTGAAGATAGCACAAAGCCAGCAGAAAAGCTATGCCGACACGCACCGATGCCCCCTCGAGTTTTCGGAAGGCGACCATGTATTCCTGAAGGTGATGCCTATGCGTGGAGTTTCTCGGTTCTGTACGAAAGGAAAGTTGAGCCCAAGATTTGTTGGCCCGTTCGAAATATTGAAGCGAGTCGCCCCGGTAGCTTACCAAATCGCCTTGCCGCCTGTATTGTCAGAGGTACATGACGTCTTCCACGTCTCACAAATACGGAAGCACGTGCACGATCCGGGGCATGTGGTAGATTTGGGTAAGTTGGACCTGAAGGCGGACTTATCATATGTCGAAGAGCCGGTACAAATCTTGGAGCGCAAGGATAAACTTCTCCGCAACCGTGTTATTCCTCTAGTCCGCGTCCTCTGGAGAAACCATTCGGTCGAGGAGTCGACGTGGGAGCTCGAGTCAGAAATGAAGGAGAAGTTCCCTTCATTGTTCTCGTAGAGGTATGTTCTATTTTTAAGTTTCGAGGATGAAACTTTTTCTTAGTTGGTTATGGTGTAGTGCCCCGTCCCTACATCGTGCCCCGTACTCTGTCCATGGGGTACGCGAGAAAGGAACACTATCGCTATCGATTCGGTCGGGACTGATAGGTCGGGATCGACCGAGTCGATCGAACGGGAACGGTTGAATTAAGATACATTTCTCGTCATGGAATGTCTTCTTCGGAACCAAGTCACATATTCAGCGGGTTGTACCTCGAGGATTGACTCTGCGACTGAGTCGGGAGAGACCTCCGGTTGCTCTGCTTTTCACGCTGCTTGCGTTGGTTTTGGCTTTGTTTTCTGAATGCATTTTCGTGAATGTTTTCGATGGTTTTCATGGCTTGCATTTCGAACTCGCATTTCCTATCGAACTCCTTAAATAATGCAGTGTTCTAATCGGTTGCTTGTGCGATTTTAGGTAATCGCGTAGGCGACGTCTAGCGCGACCAACAAGTTCTCTCGCCGAAGTAAACTCAAGGTGAGTGGCTGACCCTTCTCTTCTCGACCCCTTCTTAAGTAAATCGATAATGTTGTGCGAATGAAAGGATAAATGCAAGGGCACGAACACGGGAAAAAGGATTGAGTTTTCAAAGAGAATGTAGGCTATGTCTTAATAACTAAGAAGGAAAATATGTCTTCGCACGGTTATGGACAACTTGTCGACAAGGCGATAGTTTCCTCGAGCGGCAACCCGAGGCCACGGGACCGTTTCGGCCTAGGAGGAAACAGGGTATAGTCGTGCATAAGGTTTCAGCACAGGTTAAGCGAGGACTTGCAACGGAGCTAGATACTTGCGTTGAAAGGATCTCGATTAACAAAGCTATACGTCCAGGATGTGTCACGACCCGCACCCGCTTTTCGGATACGAGACGTGTCCAAGCCAGCCTACGCCGCAGAGTCGGCGGTAGAACGCTGTCACGCACGCAGGAAATAAATGCTCAACGTACAAAATTTGTTGCTCATTCACAATTCTACATTTATTACAACATTTATAATTGAAGAAAATACAAGATGTTACATTTAATAAAATTGATACAATTGCTTTCTATTTCTAGGTTGTCTTCAGCATACCCAAATCTTCCCCAGTGCTAAGAGTGATAGCGGCTAAAACTGAAAAATATTGGTTTCTAGTCAGGAATGGAACAAGTACACAAACCGACGGCAATACAAAATACAATAGAATTAACAAGACATGAAAATAGCATATAGAATATGAAAGCTAGTAAGAAAACTGATGACATAGCACGATAGAGAAGTAAACAAGGAAAAACTAATAAAAGACATCTATCTAGGTGGTGTGAAATATCTGTTTCGACATATGAACGACTAGGGGGTAAATTCGGCTCACTGCACGTGTCGTGTGCAGCTGCTATCATGCAATAATAGACATTTTGGGGATATTTCTGGGTAGTTCACATGTGTACTAAGATATTTCCCCTCCCGACTACTCCGTGTGACGAGCGTGTCAACAAACAGCAAGATATATGTATAGACATGAAATGAAAAGACTACTATGAATCGGAAAGCAATCAGAAAGTGCACTTGCCTGAGGTCCTTAGCTGGAGAAACCAATAACACTATACCACTCAATGAGCCACAATCAACCAACACATACAGAAGTCTCCGGATACTGAAATAAACATTACCAACATTCTCAGAATAGTCAAATTAGCTAGGATTGCCTGTCCTTAAGTCCAATTCTGGACACAGGGGCAAAACGGTAATTTCGGGCAAAAACGGTGTCCGTCGTTGGATCCGCTTTGCACCGAAAAGCATGCCAGAGTCAATGGTCTCTAAAGTCATTAAACTACATGTCTACGGATCCAGTTTTCTGATATGAACCCAACTGTATGTCCAAAGTTGGATTCCGGCGAGCTGTGCACAAAATCGCCCGTTGAGTAGGACCGTGGGGCCCACAAAACGTCGTCGGATTCAACTGTCTCAGAATTGGACCAAACTTGGTATACAGGATCAGAAAAATGATACGGTCTTGATGGCATAAGTTTCGTCTCGATCTGACGAGCGTGCACAAGGTAATTGGAGAATTTACAAAGTGAACGATACGGTGAATTTCGACGGATACGCATCAAATTCGTCACGCACACGCGACCAATTTGAATTCCGTCAAAGCCCATACGACCACGTAACCATTACGCAGCTTTCGATGCTTTCGGTTCGCGACCACGTCGTCCGGATTGGCGTGACGCACGTCGTGTGGAACAATTTCAATATTTTTAAAACAGGTTTTTGGAAAACGTTGGGATTCAATTTCTCGACGCATAGTCGATGATTTCAAATTCCATAAGAAGGGATTCGAAGTTCTACATGTTGTCTAAAAGTCTCTTCAAATAGATTTCCTAATAAGTCACTGGATCGATCAGAATCGATCGTCGAACATGGATGGCTAGACTAAAAATAGTGTTCTGTTTTTATAGGTTTTCATCGATCTTCTAATCGATTTCTCGGACAACCTATCGCTTAATAATTCAATCTACCTAAAGGGGAATTAAGAGGTATATACTGGGTCCATACCTGAACAAACGGTTCGAAGAACCGTCGACCATGCGTGGAGAAATCTCGCGATGAATCAAGCCCATCCGTGCACTGCTGCTGCTACTGTTTGGGTGTACGCGCGCGCGCGACCGTTCCGGCCGGCGGCGGCCGCCCCCCGGCGGCGCGCGTGGCCAGGGTGGTGCGCCATGTCGGGAGGGTGGTGGTGGCGTCGAGTCTCATCTAGGGTTTCGAGCAGTTTTGCCGAAATAACTCTCGAACTCTACATATATATATACTGTAGATCGGTGGGGCTCTTCTGTTGCTCGAACGGCTGAGCAACTTCCATTGGCCTGGCCACTGTGGTGGCTGGGCTGGGTTCGGTCCATACGGGCTGGGCTGGGTTCGTTGCTGGGTGCTATTGCTGTTTTCCTTTTTCTTTCCTTATTATTCCATTATCTAATATTAATATATACAATTATATATATATATATATTATATATATATATATATATATATATATATATATATATATATCTATATTATATTATCACAATTATTCCGTATATACAATTATATTATTTTTTTTATATACAATTAATATATATATATACACTATACATACAAATAATATTATATACACATACATTATTATATTATTTATATATACATAAAATTACTTATAATACAATATAATATATTTAATATACATACAAATATACATACATCGTATAATATTCATATACACTATACATTTATATACACTTATATGTATACATGCACATACATATATATATAGATATATATATATATTATATATAATTTATATTATATATATATATA